>BQMB01000249.1:147500-417500 GCA_027943415.1 Closterium sp. NIES-67
CTCACTGAGAACTCACCCACGAGCCCGAGTCCTCTAGGTGCATGTTTAATCGACAGTCACTTGCCCCTGTATGGCACTTATTGGGTTTACATGTACTTGTTATCAAGATAGCAAGAAACAATGATTCGAGCTGATCTCGTCACGGTATTGGCGACGACTATGTATAAGGGCGACTAGCCTAGCCAAGAGATTCAGCGAGCACGTGGCCCTTCAACTCCCCAACCAGCCTGCAGTTCAAGCACACCATTTACAAGCACTCCAAGCATGCATGCCCACACCTGTACAAGCAATTGGACACGCACGGTGATGTTAGCCGCTGGTCTCCAACCCCTCATGCTGTCTTCCCCCACGTCACCCAACCTCCGTCCTTCCGCTGCTCTCCCATTTCTCGGGTGATCCAACAAGCGCAGTGCTGTTCGTGTTACACCGCTACCCTGACCAGTTACGTGTCCCATCCTCCTGCCTCTGTCGCCTTCTTATAAATGCATTGCACTTATAATATTGCGACAGCTGTTGGAGAACCACCAGTTCTGCCTCTGCTTCACCTTTTTCCCGCCTCCTGATGCCCTACCCATAATCTGGATTCTCTTCTCACGGTGTTTTGTCTCTCTCTCTCTCTCTACATGCCCCTCGTGAGTTGCCCACTTGCCCCCTTCCAGCTGCTCTGTGCCCTGCACAGCTGGCTGGAACCTTCGCAAATCTCATCCATGAGCCCTTGCCACATTCGTGATATGATCCTGACGCCTCCCCCCCGTCTGCATTCTCTAGCACTAGCACTCCAGATGGTTTCACGGCCTTCACATTCCATCGTTCCGCCATCAGCCCTATGTCTAGCACATCCTGCTTTGCTTTGGGCAGGTACACCTCACTTCCCTCATTCACCCTGGCCTCCTCCGCCTCCTTTCTCCCTCCCAGCCTCTGCCGGTACCGATGCGCATCCCTCAGCTGTGCGGCATGCAGATTCTCTATTGCCGCGGGCAAAAACTCCTTCAAGTACTTCGCCCTTGCCTCCGCTAGGGCTGCCCATTTCTCTTCTTCACCTATGGTCACCATGTCTGTGAACAGCTTTGGTGCATCCACAGGGAGTAGGGGCCCCTTCCCAAACAGCAGGTAGTACGTGGACATGCCCTTCAATGCAGCCTGTTTGCTAAAGCGGTAGCCCGCCGCCACCCACTGCAGCTCCTCATTCCAGATCCTCTTGTGCACCTCTACGTACGCTCGAATCCCACGCTTCTGCGTTCGGTCAGCCCATCACTCTAAGGGTGATACCTGGAGGTTCTCCGATGCACTATGCCCACTTGCTGTAGCAGCTGATCGAACTTGCCCCGGAACTCTGTCCCCTGATGTATCAGGACTTCCCCACACGCCCCGAACCTCGTCAGGCTTTGGGTATCAGTACAGAGCTCTTGCTGCAGGTGGCTTGCACTTCCACCCACTTAGCTACATGCTCCATCATCACAAGTATGTATTTCTTTCCCTTCTTTCTCGTTGGCAGTTCTCCAGCCAAATCCAGCGACCAGCGGAAGCACACGTTGACGATCGGTGGGGACTGCAACTCTCTTCTTGCCTGCTCCAGGTTCGCCCTATTCCGGTTGCACTCCTCGCATGCCCCCACTACCTTTTTAACTTGCTTCCGCATCCCGGTCCACCAGTACTGTGCTACCACGAGATGCCAGGTCCTCTCATGCCCGTAATGTCCCAGCTTTCTGTGCACCTTCTTCACCAGCTCCTCTCTATCCTCAGGCCGTGGCACCAGCTTCCACCCTTCGTGAGCCCAGATCTGCAGCTGGTTCTCATACCAGTGATAATGCTGCCCCCTGTTCCATGCCCTCTCGCTCACCGCTTCTTACTCCCCTGTCTCTTCTTTAATCCAGTCCAGGGTCTCTGCATCCCCCAACACGACTTTGGGTCCCCTTTTACCCTGTGCTGCCCCCACTCTCTTCACCTCCCGGGCCAGCGCCACCAGGCAGGCTGATGCCTCTGCTGGGGGAGGGATCCTCGATAGCCCGTCCGCATGCTGCAGAGTGCTACATGCCCGGTGCTGGATGGTGAACTTATACTCCTGGAGGCACATCACCCAGTGTGCATTCCTTCCACTTAACGTCTGGTTTGTCATCAGCCACATCAGCAACTTGTGATCCGTCACCAGCGTGAAGGGTCAGCCTTGCAGGTAGACTCTGAAGTGCTGCACTGCGCACACGGTTGCCAGGCCTTCCCCTTCGTAGAAACTGAAATTTTCTACTGTAGGGTTGCAGCTCCAACTAGCAAAAGCTACCACTCTCTCCCCCACCTCTCCTTTTTGACTTAGCACCGCCCCCATCCCTATGCTGCTCCAGTCTGTGTACAAGATGAAGGGTCCCTCCTTCTTGGGCAGCTCCAGCACAAGCCCATTTTTCACTGCTTCCAGCAAGTCCTGCAGTGCCTTCGCATCTTGTTCCCCCCACTCCCAAGCTTTGTCTTCTCGCAGCAGCAGGTTCAGTGGGCTTGCCCTTTTGTTGAAGTTCGGCACAAACTTCTAGTAGTAATTCAGGAAGCCCATGACCGCTCTCAGTGTGCTCTTGTCCTTCTGGGCTGCCAGCTTGTCTAGGATGGCGACCTTTGCCTTCTGTATCGTCATCCTGCCCACGGCTACCTTGAAGCCCAGGTAGCGCACTGTTTGACTCCCAAACCTGCACTTGCCAGGATGGCAGGTGAGTTCCGTCTCCTCTATTGCTGGGAGCACTCTCTCCACGTCCTTCAGGTGCTCCTCGACGTAGCTGCTGAAGACAACCACGTCGTCTATGTAGCAGGCCGTGTTCTCTATCCCCGCTAGTACCCCGTCCAGGATCCTTTGGAACATGACTGAGGCATTTCTCAGCCCGAAGGGCATGTACAGCCATTCATATGCCGTCCACCTTATGGAACGCCATCTTGCAGCAATCCTTCTCTCTGATCCAGAGCCTTAGGTCCATTGTAGAGAAGATCCATCCTTGGGCCAGCCGGTCGAATCTTCCGGCGGCATCGAGTACCGATCTGGTACTGTGACTTTATCCAGGTCCCGGTGAATGTAGTGTCACCGAAATTTGAGTCTGTACATTCCAGGGCCGTGGGGCATCTGCACGAAGACGAGTGAAATCAGAGCTTTGTGAAGATGCTGCTGCCACAGATGAGGAGCCTGTTTTTTGTCGTAGAGTGACTTAAGTAATTTGCAGATGTGGAGTCCGTTGCCATAACTGTGAGGGAGTTCGACAAATATAAATGCATCGACGTCTGTGTATAAAAACGCACATTTAACGTCCAGTTGGCGAAGTGTTTGGTGGCAGCTGGCAGTAACAGTGAGAAGAATTCGAACTGATGTATGACGGCTGACCGGAGCAAAAGTCTGGTCATAATCGATGCTGTGGGTATGTTCGAAACCTTGAATGACCCATCTCCCCTTGAATCTGTCTGGTTCGCCTGCTGCATTTGTCTTTATATGAAAGACTCACTTCACCGGAATAATTTTCTTGTTGCATGCTGCTTCGCGTGGAACGAGTTTCCACGTTTTCTGCTTCTCGAGAGCTGCTACCTCTGCATCCATAGCTGTTCGCCACTTGTCAACATTGGAGTCAAAGAGGGCCTGCTTGGCTGTTTTCGGCTCAATCATGGTCGTTGGTTGCTGAACTGCGACAGCAAGTCCGAGGATCTGAAGTGCCAATTGGTTACCACGAGGATGTGGTTGGCGAACTTCGACGACGTCATCATCGTCAATTTTGGATGGCAGATGGCGGGCACCATCATGTGATGCTGCGTCAGTTTTCTGTTGGCGCAGGTGCTCTTCATAATTATAAGCAGCATGTGTCGTGGCAGGACTCGACGGGTCTGAGAGGGGAATGAAGAGCTGAGTGTCTGTGTTGTAGGAATGTGTCGAACGAATATAGGATTCGAACAATGGTTCTTCTCGTAATGAAGGACTAGGTTCGGGGTCTGACAAGGATAGTTGCGGAATTGTAGAAGGTCCTGCTGCTGCGCTGTCGGGCGGGTAATATTCTTTAGCTGCATCTGCTTCCTCTTGAGGGGTGGCGAAACTCCGTTTGGCACTGTAGCGATCCGAATCCCTTTGCTGGCATTCCTTGTTGCGTTCAAAGTTGTCGAGAAAAAAATTATCGTAGAAGATGTAGTCCATAATTATCCAAGAGTAGGAATCCTTTGGTACACAGAGGTGTATTCCCCATTGAGCCCGTTCAGTAAAACAGCCTACAGTTGCGCTCGAAGGTCAGTATTGGACCATCCAACCCCAAACTCGTAAGAGTTGAGTGTCGACGGGGTGTTTGTTCCACATGATGATGTGTAGCGAGCTGAACTGAGGAAGAGTAGTTGAAGGCAAGCAGTTGTGTAGTCCAACAGCTTGCGCCATGACAAATGGCCAAAAGTGTACTGTAAAGCTGGACTGTTGCAGCAGCACAAGCATCTTCTCTTGCAGCGTTTTGTTAGTTCTCTCAGCTACTCCATTCTGCTGATGGGCATAAGGCACAGTCTTGTGGCTGAGAATCCCTTTCTGCTCTAGGAATTCCTCGAACTGCTCGCTAGTGTACTCGCCCGCGTTGTCTGTCTGGATCTCTTTCAGCTTGATGCCGCTTTACCGCTCCGTAATTTTCAGCCATAGCTTGAAGGCTTCGAGAGCTTCAGACTTGTGAGAGAGATTCTTGTGACAGACATATCGAGTGGCACCGTGGATGAAGGAAATTATATAGCGATAGTCATTGCCACTTATATCTTTTGCTTCCTGCGGCATGAAGAGAATGTCCCTAAAGACGACGTCCATGGGTGAGTACTCGGAAGCACTCGGGAAGTGCGAAAGGTACGGAGCATGACTCAGGTGAGCGCCGGGGCAGATGGTGCAGGGTGACTTGCGGCTGCTAGGTTGAAGCTCCTGGCCGTTGGTTAAAAGGAGAGCGTCCTTGGTGAAAACCGAGGCTTTTATTGAGTTTTTAAGAGCTTCTTGCGAGGAATAACCTAACAGCTTGTGCCATGTCTCTGCTGTAGTCCAGTGTCCCTTTGAATGCAGGTACAAGTCAGAGTGAAGGAAGAAGGCCGGCGAAAGATGAATCGTTTGCGCAGAGTTCACGCAGCTACCGGTGCCGAAAGGCTGGATGAACCCAGCTTCTTTTGCAGTTTCACCCCAAGGGATGCCGAGGAGTTGACGACGCACCCAAGAATTATGTACGATGAACTCTTTCTTGCCCCATATGTGTTCAACCTCCATAGGTTCTTCGACTGTAGCAGATGTTGGTTCTTGATTTTTGTAACCCCGGGAAACATCTCAAGATGCCCATATAGCTTGACTTGTTTCTGCTGCTGCTGATGCTGCTTCTGTTGTCTCTGCTGCAAGTTCGTCGAAGGAGTTTGTACGGGAAGGTTGAGGCATGACACAGAAGACATTGGGTCCACGATCATCTGCACGATCTTGTGAGACAGTCTTCTGACTATCGCCGGTTGATGTCTCAGGTGAGAATCTTAGAACCAAGACGCCGTCCTTGATTTCTGCGATGCCTATCAAATTACTTTTGTCATCTTTCTTGTCTCCCAGGTATAACTCTGTGAGCATCGTATTGGCGGTGCTGATGAAGTATATGCCACTCTGCATCAGCTGTGCTTGAGACAGAATGCTGAAGCCGGGCTCTGCGACAACAAGTACCTTGTTAAGGTGAAGTGAAATTCCCGTGTCAACAGAATCGTGCAAAAACATCTTCGATTTGTGTTGCTTTAAGTAACTTATTATCTGCCACTGTAATGTTGTACTTCTCTCCTTCGGACAGGTCACGCAAGTTGAGAAGATAGCAATTTGTAGACGATTGTCAAGAAACCATGTATTGACATGCTCGGGATACATACGCTTGGCGATGTGGGCATACGGCTGCACATTCAAATGTCGAGGAAAGTGAGTAGGCTGTTCTGGCTCTTCTTCATCAATGACTGCTGGTTCTGGAGTTTGTGAACGTGGGCGAACATGTGGAGGTAAGTTCCTAGGACCTTCTTCCATGTCGCTGTTCCTATTATCTCGTCTCCAGTAGCATATACCACTAGACCAGTGAGGTCCAACCATGCAATCAAGAAATGCTTTGCCTTTTGCAAGTTGAGTTGAAGAAGCTTAAGGCAGAGATACATACTTGACAGGGGCGGCTTCACCCGACTTCTCCTGATTCTTGTTCTTTAGTTTCTGACACTCTTCATTATTATGACTTGCTCGATTGCAGAACTTGCAGAAGCCCTTTCCTCCGTTTCTGGTCTGCTCCCATTGACTTGATCCACCTCTTATCTGCTCCCCTTGACTTGGTCAACCTGTATAAAAGCTTAACCCGCTTTTGGTCTTGCCTCCTTTTGCATTGTACACGTCCAATTCCTGCTGCTCTGCCATCAGAGTAGCGCAAAGAGAATTTTCTGAGATGTTCCCTTTGAAATGAAGAAGGGACTTGCACTGCCTCCATTCGGGTCCAAGTCCAGCAAAAAGAATAGTGACGAAAGAGCTCAATGCTAAGTTTTCCTCCGCACTTGCCGAGCTGGTCTCGGAGATTTATGCACCAGTTGATGTAGCTGCCGAATTTTTCTCCCGGAAGCATTTGCATTGCTGTAAGTTGACTTAACAGCTTGCTCTTTGAAACGGAATCTTGTGCTTGATAAAGACTTTGCAGGTAATCCCTGGCATAGAAGGCTGGAGCAATCGAAGCTTGAAGCCCCGAACTCCCAACTGCTCTTCACGTGAGAGATTCCGCACCAATAGTATATAGGCCATAAGCGAATACTTGTTAAAACGCGCCTATTCTTTGGCTATTCCTGTATCTGGATAACGGTTTATACCATCGATATACAGTATCTCCACATGCCGGAAGACTGCGCGAGAAATGCGAACTCGAATCCGCAAGTATAAAAGTCGTGGCCGTCAAAGTGAGTTGATGTCTTCGACTTGGAGGTAGTTAAAAAATCCACTTGATTTACGACAACTTGTGTAGCAAATGGTATTTCTTCTGCCATTTGATGTTGTTGCTGATGTGGCCGTTGTTGCTGTTGTTGAACAGGTCATCCATAGAAGGCAAAAGACAAAGCAGATTCATCTCCAGGGGCTGAAGGCCTAGCAGCAACAGCAGCTCTTGCACAACTAGAGCTATCAAGGCTCATACAGGCTACAGGATGCACTAGAGCTTGTTGTTGTTGCTGAGAAGACTGATTAGCCATCAAGGAAGCGAAGTCAGACAGATTGTCAATAGATAGATCGGAAGTAGGAGAATTAGTAGTTGAATTTTCTGTCTTATTAGTTGTTGTAATTATATATCTGTAACTTATGCTTAAGGGTGTAATAAAAAACAGCTTGTATCAGTCGCCTGCCTGCTTGCCACTAGCCGCCTGCGTGCCGTTAGCCGCCACTGCCACCAGCCTGCCACTAGCCACTGTTGTCGCCAGCCTGGCGCTCGCTGCCGCTGCCACCAGCCTGCCACTCGCCGCCTCTGCCACCAGCCTGCCACTCGATGCCGCTACTGCCAGCCTCCCGTTAGCCGCCTCTGCCACTAGCCTGCTGCTGGCCGCTCGCTGCCACTGCCGCCAGCCTGCCACTAGCCGCAGCTGCCGCCGGCCTGCCGCTCACCTAGCACCTAGCCAGCTACCAACTGCCGGCCACCAGCTCCCAACCGCTAGCAGCCAGCCGCAAACTGCCAGACCACCGCTCCGGCCACAACCGCCACTGCTGCTACCACCGTTCTCCTGCAGTCCCTAGCGCCTCCCACTAGTCTCCTCCTCGTTTCTGGAGTTCCTCACCGCCTCCCCTATCGGCATGCCGACCCCGTCGGAGTGTGTCCCTCAGCTGGACGCCGAAGGCTGGCCAGACGACTTCGCTCTCCGGGTTATCGCTCACCCCGGCACCTGGTGAGCCAACACATGGACTGTGAGCTCCTGGAGGCCCATGTTACCGGTGAGCTTGTCGCACACCTCCAGGTCCTTGAGGTACACCATAGGGCTGCGTGCCCCGAGCCACAGCAGCAGCAGCAGCCTCAGCAACATCAGCAGCCGCAGCAGCGGCGGCAGCCGCCGTGGTGCGGTCTTGGGAGTGTTGGACGTGGTGGAGGCCTTGGAGGTTGGGCCCCGGGGTGGTCGCTGCCCTGGGGCCCACGTGATTTCTCTGGAGGCCTGGGGGCCTTTGGGTTTAGGTCCCACTGCTGTGTGTAGTCTCGGAGCCTCTGCTACATGTCGAATAGGAGGCTCCCCTGCCCCCACTATGGCGGTCCGGTCCTTCACAACGGACTTCAACGCGTCTCACTGCTTCTTCCAATACCACACTGCACTCATACCACTCCCTGCACCAGTACATGTCTCCCTGGCTGATGTCGGATAACCACCGGTTCTGCCTCTGCTTCATCTTCTTCCCATCTCCTTATGGCCTACCCTTAATCCCGATTCCCTTCTCACGGTGTTTTGTCTCTCTCTCTGCGTGCCCCTTGTGAGATGCTTGTCGAAAAATGACCGCTCACCCAGAGCTCACCCACGAACATGGGTCCTCTAGGTGCATGTTTAATCGACAGTCACTTGCTCCTGTATGGCACTTGTTGGGTTTACGAGTAGTTTTTATCAAGATAGCAAGAAACAACGATTCGAGCTGATCTTGGCAAGGAATTGGCGATGACTATGTAAAAGGGCGACTAGCCTAGCCAAGAGAATTAGGCAGCACATGGCCCTTCAACTCCCCAACCAGCCTGCAGTTCAAGCACACCATTTACAAGCACTCCAAGCATGCATGCCCATAGCTGTACAAGCAACTGAACACGCATGGTGATGTCAGCCGCTGGTCTCCAACCCCTCATGCTATCTTCCCCCACATCACCCAACCTCCGTCCTTCCGCTGCTCTCCCATTTCTAGGGTGATCCAACTAGCGCAGTGCTGTCCGTGTTACACCGCTACCCTGACCAGTTACGCGTCCCATCCTCCTGCCACTGTCGCCTTCTTATAAATGCATTGCACTTATAATATTGTGACAGCTGTCGGAGAACCACCGGTTCTGCGTCTGCTTCACCTTTTTCCCGTCTCCTGATGGCCTACCCTTAATCCGGATTCCCTTCTCACGGTGTTTTGTCTCTCTCTCTCTGCATGCCCCTCGTGAGTTGCCCACTTGCCCCCTTCCAGCTGCTCTGCGCCCTGCACAGCTGGCTGGGACCTTCGCAACTCTCATCCACGAGCCTGTGCTACGTTTGTGATGTGATCCTGACACCTCCCTCCATCTGCATTCTCCAGCACTAGCACTCCAGATGGTTTCACGGCCTTCACATTCCATCGTTCCGTTGTCAGCCCTATGTCTAGCACATCCTGCTTTGCTTTGGGCAGGTACACCTCACTTCCCTCATTCACCCTGGCCTCCTCCGCCTCCTTTCTCCCTCCCAGCCTCTGCCGGTACCGATGCGCATCCCTCAGCTGTGCGGCATGCAGATTCTCTATTGCCGCGGGCAAAAACTCCTTCAAGTAATTCGTCCTTGCCTCCACTAGGGCTGCCCATTTCACTTCTTCACCTGCGGTCACCATGTCTGTCAACAGCTTCGGTGCATCCACAGGGAGTAGGGGCTCCTTCCCAAACAGCAGGTAGTATGTGGACATGCCCTTCAATGCAGCCTGTTTGCTAAAGCGGTAGCCCGCCGCCACCCACTGCAGCTCCTCATTCCAGCTCCTCTTGTGCACCTCTACGTACGCTCGAAGCCCACGCTTCAGCGTCTGCACCATGCGTTCGGTCAGCCCATCACTCTAAGGGTGATGCATGGAGGTTCTCCGATGCACTATGCCCACTTGCTGCAGCAGCTGATCGAACGTGCCCCGGAACTCTGTCCCCTGATCTGTCAGGACTTCCCCACATGCCCCGAACCTCGTCAGCACTTGGTCCGTGAAGGCTTCGCGTATCAGCATGGAGCTCTTGCTGCGGATGGCTTGCACTTCCACCCACTTCCCTCATGCACCATGGCCTCCTCTGCCTCCTTTTTCCCTCCATCCTCTGCCGGTACCAATGCGCATCCCTCAGCTGTGCGGCATGCAGATTCGCCATTGCCGCGGGCAGAAACTCCTTCAAGTAGTTCGCCCTTGCCTCCACTAGGGCTGCCCATTTCTCTTCTTCACCTGCGGTCACCATGTCTGTCAACAGCTTCGGTGCATCCATGGGGCCAGGATCTAGAGTTGGTGGAACCAAGAGTAGAAAGTCAGCGGAAGACTTCACACCTTGTATTGGAAATGTCCGAAATGACAAGGATAATAATATAGATAATACAGGCATATTTCTAGTCTAGGAAGTACCTATTTGGAATGTACCTGTTCGTAGTGTATTGCGGCTGTTTGCGTGACATGACTATTGGCTCTTCATGTGACTGAGCATGGCGTGACCAGGGCTGTCGTTAAATAAAAAACCACCATGCGCTGTCGAAAAAAAAAAAAAAAAAAAAAAAAAAAAAAAAAAAAAAAAAAAAAAAAACCCCGAGGGCTTTGTTACCAAAAGTGCCTACCCTGTTCTGTCAATGTCCAGAAAGCTGAAACCCAGAAATTCTCAGAATTCGCAGAACGCGATCAGGGTCGAATTCAGCAACGCCCGTAAGCATGCCCGAACTGCTGCATCATCTCCTTTCGTAGAGAGGGTCTTCGCTAGCCTTTTTCCTAAGCGGTTAGATGAGGGGAGGTGGGGTGGGCTGGGGGGCGGGGATGTCTATTTCTGATTTCCCATACAAAGTGAAAATTCTAACTCCAACGGACGGCCCACCGTCCAAGTGAGGGGGGGGAGATTGAAAAGGAGGGAAGGGGGGAATTGAAAACAATGAGAAAAGGGGAGGGAATCAGAACCGAGGGGAGCGGGGAAGCGAAACGGAGGGGGAACGGGGATCGAAATGGAGGGGGGGGGTCGAAATTGAGGGGAAGGGCGGACGTAAGTGAGGGGAGACAAAGCGCTCGCAATTGGCCAATGAGCACCATGCGTAGAAATGACTTTGCTCGCTTCCAGCGTCATGGAATTGACTTCAAATTGCAAGAGAAATATGGGCCGTTCATTACGAGAATCCATCGACGAATGATAAATGTTGAAACGATCGCATTCGATCGTGACCATCAAAGCGTTCAGGACTTCTAGTTATATCGCACAGGCAGCTGGCGGAAATCCCCCCTAAAGGAACAAATGCTGCTAGAGGCAAGGAGTTTGTCATGCTAAGGGGTTGTCACCAGTACCCTTGTAATTAGGAAGTACATTGCCATGCACAAATTTCACTGCTCCACTAGGTAGCCAGATTCTCAGGGTTTGTGGGGAGTGTGGGGGTAATGCTGAGGACTTATCCAAATTATTCGTATTGCGGGAGTGTGGGGGGGGGAATGTCTGTACAGGAGGACTCAGCCAAGATAAAATTGTTGAGGGCGATGTCTCTGGCTATTAGGACTTAGCCAATTTTTTGTAGGTTGTTGGGTGTGTGGGTTTAGTGTTTGTACAAGAGGACTTGAAAGATTTTTGTAGGTTGTTGGGTGTGTGGGGGGAGTGTCTGTACAGTTGGACTTAGCCGATATTTGTACGTAGGTTGCAGGGTGTGTGGGGGGGATGTCTCTGGCGATTGGGACTTCGTCGAAATATCAGGATTGTGGGCAGTTTGGTATAGTTTGTCTGTATCAGGGTCGATACGCATTTTATTGAAGTAACTCGGCAGAGTTACCATTTATGCATTCCTGATATTACACTTAGACTGTACTCGTAGCGCGATACCTCATGTGGAAGGATGCGCGTGAAGATGTCAGCAGTAGCGGGTCAACGCGTGAGCAATAGGTTCGCGCATATAGTCACCCGAAGGGTCACACCACTCTTAGTCACACGAACAATCACTAGTCATGTCACGCAAGTAGTCGTGATACACTACAAACAAGTACATTCCGAATAGGTACTTCCAGTTAGAAAGAGCAACCTAATACCGCTCTAGGAATAGGGACTCAAGCATACAAAACTTACTCCACGGGGTCTTTTCCGAGGGTACTTGGGTGCCTGGTAAAACCAGCCCCTATCCAAGGGTCCATGTTTGAAGAGAGTAAGCCAAGAATAGCCTTGGTCAAATTCCACTTGAGCCTTCCTCCACCATAAACGCAGCGGATATGTGACGACTTGGTGCGTGTGCAGCGATTCTCTCACGTCAATACGAGGATAGGGAATGTTTCATTCATAAAAGGATGTAATACAAATGAAGCACACACACATATTTAATCTCACAGCCCACCAAATGTAAAAGCAAGCAGCCCACCCATCACTACCTCGATCCACACACCAAAAGCTTCAGGTGTTGGGACACAAGATAGTTGCCACAACAAACCATACTCTCCCACAATTGCACCTGTAAAATCCGTCATTTTCACCTGCATATTTCACCTGAAAGTTGGACACGATTCACTCCACATTTCACCCGCGAGATCCCACATATTTTCACCTACAAACCCCAAATGCAAACAGTGTTATTTATACAGTAGGTGGACGCGAAATCCACCTGACACCACGCACCCCAACCTGAAACCATGCGTAATTCACCTAAGCATATCTCCCCCTTGCATTCCCTTACGATCTCGTCCCCTTTACTATCGAGGTCGCGGGAAGAAAATAGGAAATCTGAGCAAATTAGAGGCCACCCTTCAGTGACTCGAAAGCCTAGGACGCACATACCTGTGCTATGAGAGGTAGCTCTGCTGAGGAGACTGTTAGGCAAGAGGAAAAGCAGAAACGAGAGGCTGACGTTGTTGGACCCTCGTCGCAAATTCTTGATTTAAGTAATTACGATTTCTCGTATATGACGTATAGGTTAGCTCAGCTTTCGAATGACGAGTTTAAATTGAAGGCTCTTGGGTTCGAGGCTTGGCAGGAAGGAAAAGCACGTTTTTATCCTTTGAGAAGTCCCACAACAAAACTTATTTTCACATGTTGCCACTATTTTCAAATAAATATGTGAATCACGATCATTTGTTCTTGTCATATGGAAATAATCATCAAATGTTTGTTGTGATAAGGAAAATGATGACTTCTATCCAACAAACAGAGTGATTATTTTGTATGAAAATAAAACATTTATGTATAATAAAATCTCATCATGAAATGCTCCGCAACCCTAAGACGATCTCGTCGCCTCTTGTTTTTTTTTTTTCCAACAGAGCAAAAATTGACGAGTTCGCATTCCTTCGTCAGTTTCGCGACGGTCTGGGGCTTGCAAGCAGTTGTATCTTGCTCCTGGCAGACTTTGAATGGAAACACAAAGCTCAATTTGTTGGTGCAGAAAGGGCCAATTGCTCTTGTAGTCAAATTAGTGGGGCAAGCATTTGCTTTTGCCGTCAACAGGTATGATCTCTGATCTAGAGCTTTCATAGAGGCTCGGGGCCCAAGCAAGCAACCGTGCCTCTCCAAACTGTCATTTCCACCATCCAATTTCTGCCATTTGGCGAAACGATTTTTTTTTTCTTTTCTTTCTTTTTCGGGCCAGATCTGGTACGTGAAATTAGAAGACCTGGCTGTCCGGGGCAAAAAATCCTTCTGGGCCCGCATGCCATTTTGGTACAGGTAAACCATAAAATCGCAAATGAAAGTATCTTACGACGAGGCTCGACTGCCTCGGTAGGTTCTTAACTTATGGAAATGCGCCATGTCAGCTTGACGGCAGAAGAAACTGATTTCCCCACTGATGTGACTGCAAAAGGTGAAATCCCGTGAGGAAACGAGTGGAAGCGCCGGCGCCACGTGGCGATGGGTTTCGAGCTGGTTCAGCCCGACGTCGACAAAATCTCCACAGGCAAATGAATTCAGGATGTTGTAAATTAATTCGATGTCGGGCACTCTGAACATGCTGTAAAAGCCCGCCCAGCAGGTTACATATTTGTACTGTTTAGGTGGGTGGGACAGCAGAACCTGATTGGATAATGAAGGATTCTTCAAACGAAATAGCTGGCGAGTACTAGGCTTCTCAGAGCCAGCGTTCGTTTCGTGCAAGCTAGCGGGGCTGGAAACTTGGCAGGGCTGCCAGTTTTGCAGCTCACAATCTGGCAGAGAGCCACCTCGCCAGCTCTGCCAGGTTTGCAGGGCGAGAACTCCTGACTGTTTCGATCACAACCAACCCTTTGACCTGACCGGTTTCGGAAAAACAAACCGGATGTTGTTTGACGCATATACAGTTCGGTACAGTGCGACCCCAAAAATACGAGTCACCTTTTTGTTTCGCGATTCCCACCCAAACTGCGAATTGCATCTTCAGGTTTCTACCCCCCACCCAACCCGTCCCTTTTTTTTCCTCAAAGAACTTGGCAGGTTTGCACTACCAAGTTCCGAGAGGCCCCCAGCCCTGCCTGGTTGGAAATCCTTTGCGAGCATTTGGCAGTTTGATGCAAGCTGTTCGGTTACGAGGGCCTCAAGGTGCAGCATCTTGAGAAAAGATGACTTGCAACCTGCCGGTCGGGCTTAAAGCTGGCGGCAAATTCAGGCGGTTCGGCGATTCCAACAATCCACTTGCTGGGTCCGGACATTGAAATTTAGAAGCTGCGATTCGTTGGTGACTGGATAAGGCTAGCCACGGTTGGGGCGCTGTTGACCAGACTAGAAGTCGTTGGTTTTGCGGCGTTGCGTCCTCACGACGGATGAAGCTGTTTGGTCAGTCGGTAGTTGGGCGATGCGGGAAACAATGTACTTTGTAGGGATGCTCGTTTCATTTGTAGGTGAAACTGTGAATATTTTTTAGATTTCAAGAAGGTATTGATTTCACTTACGAGAGGCTAGAATTGAAGAAAAAAACTGAAAACATTAGCGACGTGTTTAAATTAAGTTTTCGGAACTGTTGCTAAAGTATTAAACCTGGAATTTATTTTTTTGAAGATTTATATTATGATTCTTAAGATATCTACATTGAGATACTAAGAAGATGGAAATTTGGGACAAACTGTATGTGGAAGATGTTGGGCTGAGAAAAGCCCTAGGATCTTTTCAGAGACTAAGTCCCACTTGTATGAAATGCTTGAGTAGTGCAGCGGAAGTGTTGAGTAGTTGAACCCTTGCACAAGTATGTGAGAGCAAGTGATTGACTAGAAGGAACAAGCATACAGCAATATATAGCAAATAAGAAATGAAGCAGTTGTAGAATACAGTTGAAGAAACAGTTTTCGAGTCAGACAGCGACTCGATTGTCTGTTCGGTTACCATCCTTGCAGTCGCAACGGTCAATCGCAGCCTTCGATTGTGATCCTTCGAGTCCCTTCGTCTTTTCGTGTTCTTTCGTTCAACCTCCTCGTGTAACCTCCGTTGACTCGCGTACCCGATACGTCTTTCCTCGAGTTTAGTGTTGTTGGTGCAACCCTATGGCTTGCACTCGGCTTGTCGTCCTTGCTTGTGTGTGTGCATGCATGGCATGGAATGACTTGTGAGTCTATGTCATTGCTATCCAGTGCTTGTGTGTGTGTTTGAATGGTGTATCACAATGTGGTTTGTGTCGGTCAAGACATTAGCGAGTTTTTACAACTCGCATGTCAAGTCGTCGTTTGCGTGTCGCATGTGTTATTTCTATTTTGTCGAGTGTGAAGTGTCCATCGTGTCGCAGGTGTGTGCAGCAAGCCCTCATCAACTCAAGAAGAATTCATCTTGCAGAACCAAGACCAAGAGCTCAAGATTTCAAGCCCAAGGGACGCGGATAAATATTAAATAGTGAAAATAGTAACGTTACTTCGTATAGTGTTACATTTCACTTGGTGTAGCCCCTTGGAGGGTTGGTTTCGAGACTCTTCATGGTTGGGGACTCTGTGGTGGTGTACCACCAACCTGGACCTCGGCTCTTGGGGTATGTAGAGGCTGGGAACCATCTCCCTCTCCAACTCTTCTTGCTAAGTTTGTACTCCTAAGACTATAGTGGCTACTGTACCTCCTGCCAGTAAAACCGCCATAGCGTCGTCAAATCTTCATGGAAATTCATGATTCAACTTGCTGCTGATAGGCGACAGCATCACGCTCCATATCCATTTTACAGATCACAGTTTGACTCAGCCAGCAGATCGTTATCAATATTTGAAGCCGTCTTACGGAAATCCGACTATGCTCTCTATCTCTCATTATAGGCACATCTGAGCCTATTGTGACTATAACAAGTGTTACACTTCAGAAACGCTTAAGTCTTCGAGGTATTTCCAACAGAAGAGATAAGAGAAACGTAGAATGCATCAAGTACAGGCAGTCACGCCACGCCACACTTCATGGAGAACGAACTAGCAGCAGGACGACAAGAAGACCGATTGGTTGGAGATGCCCCTCAGGGCGTGTCCAGCGCGTTCATTTTGCCCCAATACGAAAATTTTTACGTTTTTTATCACGCCGAAATATTGATTCGCGAAGTGTGAATGTGTTGAGGTACAGCTACAGTATCAACAGCAAAACGCTCGGACACGAGCCCCACCCGTGGCTCGACAAATGAGCAGGTGCGCAGTGCGCACATAACAAGCTGACACGCGAAAACAGCAGGGTAACTGAATGTCGCCCCGAGAAAGAGGCCCCGCCCGATTTTTTCGCCATGCTTCGCAAGCGTCACGAAATCTTGGAGAAAGTAAGTGTTATATTTTTCGCCAACAAGGATTTGGACGTTTCCCCATGCCTTATACAGTACAAGGCTTAAGGTGTATATAGTAATTACTTAAAGGCAAAAACCATGCACCTTTCTAGACTCCTAAAGGCCTCCCATAAAGCTCCCACACGACTTTTAAACCAACCTCCTAGGTCCTGCATGAAACCTCCATAACTTCCCCAAGGGACTCCCATGTGACTCACGTGTGACTCCCGTGTGACTCCCATGGGACTTTCTTGGGACTCCAATGTGACTCCCGTGTTACTCCTGTGTGACTCCCGTATGACTCCCATGCGACTCCCATGGGACTTTCATGGAACATCCATGGGACTTCCATGGGACTTCCATGGGACTTCACCAGAGCTTTTCTTGAGCTCTTCCTCGCACATATGAACCCCGCAACTAGTAGAACCACATAACCCAATATGTTTAACCACAAGACCTTCAACTAGCTCCTTCTATGATGGTTCGTCCTCGACAAATAAGCGGCAGGTTGACGTGCAAAAACCGATTTTGCACCAACAAACTCCCCCTCAACCTAGCGGCTACTCATCACCTCAAGAAATAGCTTCGACGATAATATTCTTCACCCATTTCTTCAGCACAGGGACTAGGTTCCCGACATTGCCCACCTCAGCATTCTTCTTAACGCCTTGGTCAACGAGCTTCAATGCAGCAGACACCTTCACTCCATCAATTTGGGAGGGATTCCTTTGCTTCCCCTCACATGTAGAGCCTGTGAGATCCACCATGATCTGCTTCTTATTACCACATGGGGATTCTTCAGCTTCCTCCAAGCTAGGCAGCTCCTTGGACTCTCCTTTCACTCTTGGTCCATCGGCCTCCAAGCCCAACAGCTTCTGTAACGCCAGATTTCCTTGCACAAGCGAAGGTCTCTCGGTTTGCACGTCGTTCAGCACCACCTTGGGGTTCCCTTTATCTGCGGCTTCCTTGTCTAGAAATGTCGGCGGCTTCTCATTCACCATATGGCCTCCATCAGTTTCATTGTTTAGCTTCACATTAGCCTTCAATGGCTGCTGCTCTTGGTTTGCACTCTTGTGCATGCCATGCTTCTCATCAGCAAAAACAATCATGTTACTCCCCCTGGAGTCTACAACTCTGTCCTTGTCACCCTTCCCTAACATTTTCTCAGCAGCTTTAAGACGAGCAGTGACATGGTGTACCAAGTTCTCAACTACCGCTTTCAGCTACTTCACAGCTTCCTTAGCACTTGCAGTACACTCCCCCTGGCAGCTGCACTTCTCCACGTTTTCTGATGTCCTTTCATTCCAAGGCACACGGGGTTTAGTGGAGGATGTACCCCATGTACATCCTCCAGTCAAAAGGACAAAGGACTACAACATAATTTTGGCACAAACGGTTAAGTCATCCCTCGGAAGAAGCTCTCAACAACTCAATCAAAGCCTCGGTTTTCGACAAGGACGCTCTCCTATAAACCAACGGCCAGGAGTTTCGACTTAGCAGCCGACAATCACCCCGCACCATCTGCCCTGGAGCTCACCTAAGTCACGCTCCGTTCCTGTCACTCTTTCCGAGTGACACTAAGTACTCACCTATGGATGTCATTTTCACTGACATACTCTTCATGCCATAGGAAGCAGAGGATATCAGCGGCAACGACTATCGCTATATAATTACCTTTATCGACAGTGCTACTCGATATGCCTGGCACAAGAATATCTCTCACAAGTCGGAAGCTCTCGGCGCCTTAAAGCTATGGCTGAAATTTGCGGAGCGGCAGAGCTACATCAAGCAGAAAGAAATCCAGACAGACAACGCGGGCGAGAACACTAGCGAGCTGCTCGATGAATTTCTGGCGCGGAAAGGTATTCTAAGGCGCAAGTCTGTGCCTTACGCTCATCAGCAGAATGGATTAACTGAAAGAACGAACAGGACTCTCATCAGCGCGTGCTGCTGCAATAGTCCAGCTTGACAACATATTTTTTGCCGTTTGCAATGGCGCAAGCTGTCAAATTACACAACTGCCTGTCTTCAACATCTCTCCCTCTGTTCAGCTCTCCACACGTCATGTGGATAAAACACCCCACCGACACTCGATTATTACGAGTTTGGGCTCCATGGTTCAATAAAACCTTCCGAGCGCAACTGTGGGCAGATTTACTGAACGGGCTCGATGTGGAATACACCTTGGTGTACCCAAGGATTCCTATTCTTGGATAATTATGGATAGCGAAACCCAAAAGTTTTGGTATATCGAAGACTTCTTCTTCGAGATTTTTTTTCTCGATGACTTCGAACGCGACAAGGAACACCAACAGCAGGATCCTGATCGCTACAATGCCAAACGGAGTTTTGCCACCCCACAAAACGAAGCAGATGCAGCCGAAGAATATTATCCATCCGACAGCGCAGCAGCAAGACCTTCTACAGCTCCACAGCCGTCCTTGTCAGCAGCCGAACACTTGCCAACAACACAGAAACCCCGCTCTTCACTCCACTCTCAGACGCGTTGCATCCTGCCACGACACAGGCTGCCTATAATTATGAGGCGCACCTGCGCCGACAGAAAACTGACGCAACATCACATGACAGTGCCCTCTATCTGTTATAAAAAAAAATGCGACGAGGACGTCATTGAAGTTTGCCAACCATGTCCTCGAGGTGACCAATCAGCGCTTCAGATCCTCGAACTTGCTGTTGTAGTTTAGCAACCAACGACTGGGATCGAGCCGAAAACAGTCAAGCACGCCCTCTTTGGCTCTAATCCAGAGAAGTGGCAAGCAATTTTGGATGCAGAGGTAGCAACTCTCAAGAAGCAGAAAACGTAGAAACTTGTTCCAAGCGAATCAGCACACGGCAAGAAAATTCTTTCGGGCAAGTGGGTCTTTCGCATAAAGACAAATGCAGCAGGCGAACCAAACAGATTCAAGGGGAGATGGGTCATTCGAGGTTTCAAACAAACCCATGGCATCGACTACGACCAAACTTTTGCTCCGGTCAGCCGCCATACCTCAGTTCGCTATTGCTGCCAGCCGCCATCAGCCACTTCGCCAACTAGACATTAAAAATGGGTTCTTATACTAATTTTTAACGTCCAGGCGTTGATGCAGATAATTTCGTCAAACTCCCTCACACTTACGGCAACGGACTCCACATCTGCAAGTTACTTAAATCACTATACATAATCAAACAGGCTCCTTGACTGTGGCAACAGCATCTTCACAAAGTGCTGATTTCACTCGACTTCGTGTAGCTGCCCCATAATCTTGGAATGTACAGACTCGAATTTCAAGGGCATTACATTCTTCTAGTCTCCTACGTGGACGACTTACTGTACACCGGCTCGTGCAACAGTCTTTGGCGTGCAAATCTACCTTTCTCCAAGCAAGTAAGCAGAAACACTTGCGAAAAGTTTGTCATCGCTCTAATCAGCCTCACCACTCCATTTCGTCATATTCCTACTGATCACACACCAAACACTACCCCACTTACTACCAGCGAGCATCAGCTTTACCAGCAGCAAATCGGGTGTCTTCTATATGCTGCCGTAACATGCCGCTCAGATCTTGCCTACATCACGAGTCAGCTCGCACAGTACCTGTGCCGACCTAAAGGGGAGAATATGGGTGATCTTCGTCGAGTCCTCTAAAATTTCATCTCTACTCCTACAATCACACTTAGCTATACGACAAACACAGTAGCAAATATTCGACTAACTGGATACGTTGATGCGGATCACGCTGCTGACCCCGACAATAGGCGTTTACGTACAGGGTTCATTTTCAAACTTGAACCAGGTGGTGTCATTTCCTGGAACTCAATGAAACAAGAAGTCATCGCACTTTTGTCAGCCGAAACAGAATTCGTTGCAACAAGCTCTGTAGTTCATAAAGGACTCTATCTTCAAGAGTTACTTCAAGAGGCAAAAATCGCAACGATTCGTAACTTCAAGTTACTCTGCGACAACCAGAGTGCAATCAAGATTGCAAACAAGCCCGACTTTGTCAACACGACAAAACACATCGCCCTCCGTTACTTATTCATCAAGGATGAAATCAACAAATGGAAGGTCATCCTGAAATACTGCCCGACACAAGAAATGGCAGCTGATTTTCTGACGAAGAAACTCCTACGCGGCAAATTTCAGTACTGCGCCAACCTGGTTGGAATGTGCAAACGAGATGACACTTACCCAAAGACATACACTAAGGAATGAAGGGGAGTGTTGAATTATACTCGGTAGAGTTGCCATTTATGCATTCCTGATATCACACTTCGACTGTATTACCATAGTAGCGGGATACCTCATATAGAAGGACGCACGTGATGACGTCAGCAATAGCGAGTCAACGCGTGAACAGTAGGTTCGTGCGTATAGTCATCCGAAGGGTCACGCCACTCTCAGTCGCACGAACAGTTACTAGTCATGTCACGCGAAAAGTCGCGATACACTACGAACACGTACATTTCGAATAGGTACTTCCTAGACTATAAATATGCCTGTATTATCCATTACTATTATCCTTGTCATTTCGGACATTTCCACTACAAGGTGTAAAGTCTTTTGCTGACTTTCTACTCGTGGTTCCACCAACTCTAGATCCTGGCCACCCTACAGACATGGTTCATTTCAACACGTTAAGCCCTGGAAACTCAGTATCCACAGAACACGCTCGCTGAAATTCTTAGTCGGAGAAAACTTATCTCGCTGACGTGTTAAGTGTTCAGATTTTGACCACCCTGAAAATTAAGGGATGGCCGAAAAACATACCCTATGAAATCAGGGAATCAAATTAAAAAACCCTGATAGGGTCAGCCCTGGGCGTGTGCCTTCGGGTTGTCAACATATATATATTTGCAATTATAGGCTAGATAGGTGCATGCTTTTAAAGAGTACAACACACAAGAATAAGAACACCCTGTATGACCTTGCCTAGATTCAATTTGCTATTCTGAGATGGTATCAGACTAGGTTATGTCTCCTCACCCGCGCTTCCGCCCTAGCCCGCCCTAGTCCCATCGCGCCGCCTTAGCCCGCCCGCTGGCCCTTCGCGCGCCGCGTAACCCCTCGTGAGTCGCGCGGCTCCTAGCCCGCCGCTGGCCCCTAGCTCGCCGTTGGCCCCTAGCTCGCCAGCGGCCCCCTGCTCATCGGCCCCAGCTTGCCGGCCCCTGCTCGCCGGCCCATGCTTGCCGGCCCCTGCTCACCGACCCTAGCTCGCCGGCCTCCAACCGCCGGCCTTAGCTCGCCGACCCCTGCTCGCCGTCCTCTGCTCGCCATGCCAGAAACCCAGCCACTAACCACTGAGTTAAAAGGGCTTGTTAAAAGTGCGCCCATGGCCCCCCAGGCACTGCACCTGTGGCCCTTCCCTGAGGATCTTCTCAAGGGTAACCTCAGCGGGTCTCTCGACACCCCTCCTCGCTGGGATAGGCGGAGGACACGAGCACCTCTGCAGCGCTAGCACTGGGAATTGAACCCGAGTCACCAACGCTCAGATAGCATGTCAGAAACTCATCCACTAGCCACTGAGCTAAAGGGACTTGTTAATAGCAGGTCAGTGTGCCCATTGTTGTGTGATGTCATTATATCCTATCACATTTTGTCAGCCTCTCATTCCATGTTTTCAACCTGCACGTGCGATATGAATGTGTGCAAGCATTTATGTGTGGTGTGTTCAAGAGTTTGGGAATGTTTTTGTGTTAATTTTTTTTTTGCGGGTATTTTTCATGATAGATATTGAGAAGATCTTTCCGATGCAACAAGAATCGTTTCAATCGGAGCAAGAACGCTAAAGATGTGAAGATTCAAAGTTCATGAGCTTAAGTTACAATTGCGGCAGTTCCAAAGTGAAGTTGTGGGGTGACTCAATATAGAGTTGGGACCTTTGGGGGTTGGGGAAATTCGTCACTCTACTGTAGCAGCTGCAAAAATTGGCTGGGAACAACCAAGCTAGGTTGGCAAGTGTGGCCAACTTGGTTGGATTGGTTGGGAAGGGACAAATGTCAAAGTTGGGATTCCTCTAGGGAGGGAACTTTGTACTTATGGGGTTTCCTTGGTTGGGGACTCTCTTGGGACCTTCCCTCTCATCCCTCTCTTCCCATTCCAACCTTTCTCTTGCTCCTCTAATTCCTTGGGAGATTATTGAACCTTGATTGAAGTTTGAGATTGACTTAATCTCTTCTCCTATAGCATACCCCCTTGTTTGTCGAAATTCATAGCATCGCGAATACTCTATAAATCAATGTGATTTGAATTGGGAACAATAGCTAAGTTTAAGGGCTACAATATATCTAAGTTTCGCAAGATTCCAACCGCTAGTTTTTTGTCAGCGACGATTCTTCTGGGCACGACTTTTTTGTCCACAATTTCGGATTTATATTTTGAGTCATTCTAGCTCCTAAGTTCACCTAGATTCCGTCCTAAATTCTAACAAGTGGTATCAGAGCTATATTGAAGATATTGAGAGGAGTCTATAGAAGTGTGAAGAGCCTTCTAGACCCACCATGGCCTGTGGGTGTGCCTAAGTGCCGTTCTAAAGGTTGGATGTGACTTCTGCTAAGGGGAAACTCTGCTGAAATTTCGGGGACGTCGACACTTGTGAAAATATCGAGGGAGCTGAGTATGGACAGTAAAGGGGAGCTGAAACTCGACATTTCTCAAGGAGAAGATGAATAAGAGAGGAGGAGATGCTAATGGAAGAGGAGCCGCACCTGAGAAAATAAGTGAGCCGCCACCATCCAAAGTTGAAGCTTTGGATGGCTCCAACTATGAGGAATGGAGCGGGCGGATGAGGAGTGCCTTCAAAAGCTACAAGCTACAAAATATTGTTGTCGGGGAGGAGAAGATGCCAGAAGAAGATGAAGCACGCGAACGGTGGATTGAGAAAAGCTCGGGGTTTTTTTACATCATCCTTCAATCGGTCAACAAGGAGATGTTCAAGCACATCAATGATCTTGTGAAAGCGGATGATTCGGGTCCAAGAGCGTGGAAAATACTACGCGATATGGTTCAGCCCAACACTCTCTCGATGGTGATCGTGCTCAAGAAGGAACTTGCTGCCATCTCCATGCGACCGGGGGACGATGTGAAGCCGGTCCTTGACAAGATTAAGGACACATATGCAAGGATGGCAGCAACGGGCAGCAGCGTTTTCTCAGCTGCAGCAGTGCACCAAGATCATCTCGGTGTTGGACAACTCTTGGAACAACCTCATCCCCACCCTCAACTCTCAGAAGGATCAGTGGACACCTGAGTGGCTAAGGCAGCAGATTCTGCATGAGGACTTCCGCAGATGCCATGTGGAAGGCGGTGTTTCCACTAAGACTGCTGAGGGGTATGGAGCTGCAGGGCGTGGCAGAGAAAGAGGGGGCTGGGGAGGCCAAGGCCGTGGGAGGAGCTTTGGCAGAGGTAGAGGCCGAGGTGACTATAATGAGGGGCATGGGAGCTCTGGTGGCAGGGGGAGTACCAGAATGGAGGGCACCTGCTCATACTGCAACAAGGTTGGGCATCCTTGGTTCAAGTGCTTCAGCAGGCCGGAGGGATGGGCACCTCCAGGCATGAAGCCGCCCAGTGATGAATGCGCACAAGGTGGCGCTGTGCAAGGCTTAGGTGCACAAGGTGAAGGTGCACAAGGTAATGCCTCTCCTGCGATGTTTCTCATGGTTGAGGATGTACATGGGAACCTGGAAGCAGTTAAGAAAATGCAGCAGCAGCAGACTCATGGTGAGGTGCTTGCTGGTGTGGATGTGAGTGCGGCATGGGCCAAGGCTTCATCTAGGAGTGGTGAGGCTGATTGGCAGACATGGCATGAGAGGCTGT
This sequence comes from Closterium sp. NIES-67, assembly GCA_027943415.1. Lineage (NCBI taxonomy): Eukaryota > Viridiplantae > Streptophyta > Zygnematophyceae > Desmidiales > Closteriaceae > Closterium > Closterium sp. NIES-67. The sequence goes on from BQMB01000249.1 coordinate 171,868, forward strand.
GTCATGTGAACTTCCTTATGCTACAGAAATTGGTGAAGGACGGGAGCTTGAAGGGCTTGGAGGTGAAGGGGGGAGTGAAGGAGATTGGGAGCTGCCCTACATGCTTGGAGACCAAGTTCTCCAAGTTCCCCTTCAACAGTACTATAGGACCAACCAAGACCCCACTTGCACTTGTGCACATGGATGTGGTGGGGCCAACAAGAGCCCCTTCCCTCTCAGGCAGCCGCTATTTCTTAACAACTGTGGATGACCACACTCGAGCAGTGTGGGTTTACCCTCTCAAGAGCAAGGGGGAGGTGGCAGCGGCTGCACTTAAGGAGTGGATGCCCAGAGCTCAGAGGGAGTGCTGACACAAGGTGAAGGTGATCCGCACTGACAATGATGGGGAGTTCATTGGAGCTGATTTTGAGGGGGAGCTGAAGAGGAAGGGGATCCAGCATCAACTGACAGTGCCCTACAACCCCCAGCAGAATGGCGTGGCTGAGAGGTTCAACAGGACCCTGTAGGAAGGGGCAAGCACTCTCCTTGGGCGTGCAGGGCTGCCTGATCCATTTTGGGTGATCCGCAGGTCGCCCTTGTGAAGAATAGTGTACTGGCTATAGTTGGGGATAAGGAGTGGATCCCCTATACCAAGTGGTATGGGGGTGCTCTAGCTGTGAACATGCTAAGGGCGTTTGGGTGCATGGTGGTGTTTTATGTGCCTAAGGAAAAAAGGGGGAAGTTGGAGGCTTCTGGGAGATGGGGTGTGCACTTAGGGATTGCAAAGGATCACAAGGGGTGGCTGCTGTGGGACTTGATCACCCAAAAGTTGATAGTGTCAAGGGATGTGAAGTTTCTTGAGTCCCTGTACTTCAGGGAATGGAAGAAGCAGCGACAGAAGCTTCCATCTACACCGCTAATTGTGGAGGCAGATGAGGTGCAGCGGCCTTCAAGATAGGTGGAGGTTGCAATGTCTAAGGTGGAGATGTCTAGGGTGACTGAGGAAGGGGGAGCAGCTGGGGTGGAGCAGCAGCAGCAGTAGCAGCATGAGTCTCTACCTCGAGTTCTACACCCGCCTGAGTGCCCTAGGAGGGATGTGCGCCCTCCATTGAGGCTGGCCTATGGGGGAAGAGGCAAGCCGAATGTGGTGCAGGCTGGGAGTGTGGTTGAGCAGTTTTAGGAAGATGAGATCGCTCACTGCTATTGGGCACCAATCCCTGTGCCCAAGACTTGAGAAGATGCCTTCAATGGACCAAATAGGGAGAAGTGGAAGGCGAGTGAGGATGAGGAGTTCGGGTCCCTGATTGAGAACGAGACGTGGGACCTATGTGACTTGCCTCCTGGGAAGAAGGCGATCACTTCCAGGCACAAGTATGGACCTGAAGGGAGCTGACCCACTACAAGTCTAGGCTTGTGGCAAGGGGGTTTCAGCAGACAAAGGGAAAGGACTATGATGAGGTGTTTGCTCCTGTGGGGAAAGGAACACTAAGGGTGCTGTTGGCGATAGCTGCACTGCTGGGATGGAAGATTCGGCATATGGACATTATGACTGCCTTTCTGAATGGGATCATTCTGGAGGAAGTGTACATGAAGCAGCCAGAGGGGCTGGATGATGGCAGCGGCAGGGTCTTTAGGATGAAGAAGGCCATCTATGGCCTTAAGCAAGCGCCTCGTGCATATTATCACAAGTTGGAGAAGGCGATGCTGGCTGGGGGTTTCAAGAAGAGTGAGTGTGACCCCAACTTGTTCTTGCTGCATGAGAATGATAAAATCCTCATGCTCGTAGTGTATGTGGATGATATCCTTCTCTTCTCTGCATCAACTGCTTTGCTGGACAGCACAGAGCAGATGCTAGAGATGCAGTTCAAGTGCTCCAAGATGGGTGAGGTGAAGTACTACCTAGAAATGCATGTGGAGAGAGATGTGGAGAAGGGTGTGCTGAGGTTGCACTAGAGGAAGTACTGTGAGGGGCTGGCTGAGAAGCATGGGCTGCAAGATGGGGGAAAGCCAGCAACACCACTACCTTTGGGGTTTACTGTAGAGCCATGTGTAGATGAGGTGGTAGTGGGTGAGAGTGACAGGAAGCTATTTCATTCGATGGTTGAGTCGCTGAACTATGCTGCAAATCATACACGGCCTGACATTGCATTTGCTACATTACAGCTGGCTAGCATGGTTTCACGCCCTAGTCATGAGCAACTGGAAGTGACCAAGAGGTTGGTCCGCTATGTGAGTGCTATGGCATCAGTGGGATTGGAGTACAGTGGAGTGTGGTAGCGGTTGCAGAGAGGTGCTGCAGATGTGCAGAGTGGAGAGATGGTTTTGAGTTGCTATACTGACGCTAGCTTCAACTCTGTGAAAGCGGATGGCACCAGCATTGGGGGATATGTGTGCTTGCAAGGAGGTGGTGCTGTGAGCTGACGCAGCAAGAATCAGAATGAAGTGGGATTGTCCTCATGTAAGACTGAGTACATGGCCTTACATCATGGGGCCAAGGAAGTGGTATGGCTGAGGCATTTGTTGGAGGAGTTGGGATTTGGTCAGAAGGAGCCGACGGTGATCTTCTGTGACAATGAGTTTGTAGTGAAGCTGGCCAAGAATGCTTGTCTGCATGGGCTAACAAAACACATAAGGCCTAAGTGGCATTGGGTGAGGAGACTCCTTGATAAGGAGGTGCGGCTGGAGATAGTGAAGACCTATCAGCTGGCTGCAGATATTTTCACTAAGCATAGGTGGATCATTGAAAGGGCATGAAGCTTGCTGGGATGAGTGTGCATTGAGTATGCATGCTTGAGATGCGGTATGGTGGATGATGGTTGGCAGCCATAGGGGGAGATTATTGTGTGATGTCATCATATCCTATCACAGTATGTTTGCCTCCCGTCCCATGTTTTCAATCTACATGTGTGGCGTGAAGCATTTATGCGTCAGTTGGGGTTCCTATAGGGAGGGAACTTTGTGCTCATGTGGTTTCTTTGGTTGGGGACTCTCCTGGGACCTTCCCTTTCATCCCTCTCCTTCTATTCCAACCTTTCTCTTGTTCCTCTAATTCTTTGTGAGATTATTGAACCTTGATTAAAGTTTGAGATTGAGTTAAGTTCTTCTCCTATAGCATACCCCCTCGTGCGCCGAAATTTATAGCATCGTGAATGCTCCATAAACCAGCGTGATTCGAATTGGGAACGGTAGCTAAGATTGAGTTCTACAATATATCTAATTTTCGTGAGATTCCAACCACTATTTTTTTTGTCGGCGACGTTTCTTGTGGGCACGACTTTTCTGTCCAGAATTTCGGATTTATATTTTGAGTCATTCTAGCTCCTAAGTTCACCTAGACTCCGTCCTTAATTCTAACACCCATAGTCCCCCAGGCTGTGCACCTGTGGCCCTTCTCCGATGATCTTCTCAAGGGTAACCATAGCGGATCTCTTCACAGCTCTGATACCATCTTAGAGTTAATGAATGACTAGAATGAGTGTTACAAGGTGGTTTTGTCCTAAGTGTTGTACTCTCTATGAGCATGCACCTATCTAGCCTATAAAATATACAAATATATGTTGACTCGTCGGCCCTTGCTCGCCGGCCCTAGCTTGCCGGCCCCAACTTGCACCGGCCCCAACTCGCTCCCCCCAGCTCGATGGCCCTAGCTCGCCGGCCCCAGTTCGCACCGGCCCCAGATCGCTGGCCCCAGCTCCCACCAGTCCCAGCTCTTATCAGCCATAGCTCCTCTCAACCCTAGCTCGGCGGCCCCAGCTTGGCTCGCGTCGGCCCTTCGCTCGATGCCGGCCCCCAGCCAGCCTTCAGCTCGCCATGCTGCCCGCATCGTCGCTGGCCCTGCCTCCCACGCTGCCCCTGCTCGCAGCCAGCCTCAACTCGCCGAGCCGCCTGCCCCGTCGCCAGCCTCAGCTTGTCGTGTCACTCTGACTCGCGGCCGGCCCCAGCAGACGTGCCGCCCTAGTTGGCCGGCCCTTCCTCGCCGTCGTGTCTGGTTCCACTCTGAGCCAGCAATTCAGCCGGCCGACTCCTTTGCCGCAGTTTCACCGTGCTCCACCACACACTACCACTCTCCACCACTCTTCACAGCACCTGCCTACCCCCCCCTCCTCCTCCTCCTCCTCTTGCGGTCGAAAGCTGCTGCTTCACCTGGACGCGGAGGGTCGGGCGGTTGAATTTGAGGCGTGGCTCGCCGACCTCCGCTGCCAGCTGAAGGGTCAGTGTCAAGTTGGCCTGTCCCTGGCCGTCCACGTCGATGGTAAGCTCCCCTGCCCCGACCCACCTGCTGCCCTCCCTGACGCCCCCACACGTGCTGAGCATGAGGTTCTTGCAACTGCTGAGCTCGCCCACTCTGACTGGGAGTCGTGCGACGCTCTTGCGCAGCTTGCTATCAGTCACGCCCTCCCCTTGTCCGAGCGTCCTCGCTTTCACGCTGTAGAGACGGTGCAGGAGTACCTAGATGCTGTCATTGCACGCTATTCCACTCCCTCCTCTGCCTCTGCTGGTTGCCTCCTTCTGCCCTGCTATTCCCTAATCTTGCGACCTTCCCCATTGTCGCTGATCTTGCCACTCATCTGCGCACACTTGAGTCTAGCTACCGCGCTGCTAGCACTAAGTCCCGGCTCACTATACTGCCTCCCCTCCTTGGTGCTATGTTTCCTTGCCACGCGCCTCCCTGATCGCCTCGCCACTGCTCCCGACGCCTTCCTTGGACTCCACCCAACTGACCTCACCCTTTCTGAGTTCGTCACCACCCTATACGCGATAGAGACCCGCCAGCGCACTATCGCTCAGTCGACTAGTGGTACTTCGGCAGTCCCTATCTTCCAGGGCTGTGCTCACACTTGAGTCTAGCAGCAGCAGTCGTAGCAGCAGCAGCAGCCGTGGGGACTCCCGCCGCCGTGGTGGCCTGACGGCTTTTGTGGCGGCCCGCGCAGCTCGGCGTCCTGTGCCAATTCTAGCTCTGTGGGTTGCCAGTACCAGCACTAGATTGGTCCCTTTTGTTGCACCGTGTGTAGCCGTACTGGCCACACAGCTGCCCGCTGCTACCGCCACCTCGACAACCTCTTCCATCTCTACTTCGGCCCTGCACCAGACCTCCCGGACTGGCCCTGCCTGGTACGTCGTCGTGTGTCGGTCTTCAAGATGGACATGGATCAGAATAGCTCTACTTTGTATGCCATGTATGCTGTTGACTCTAGTGCGAGTGGACCTTATTACCCTGTGTTGCCCAGCATAGGTGTGCCCGATGTGTGTAGTCTAGCCTCCCCTATTGCGTCAAGCATAGGATCTCCTACCTTGTTTAGCCTTGGCTCCACGCTAGTCCCTCCGCTGGCTGATGCTACAGCTGCTCTTTCCTTCATGCTGGACTCTGGAGCGTCTGCCTGCTTCTTTCGCGACCATATCGCTCTCACGTCGCTGGCCGCCCCCGCTGTCGACGCTCTTGCTGACCCTTCCTCAGGTCCGGTAGTTGCACGTAGTTCCACCACCTTTCCCTGTCCGGCGGTTCCCTTGGGCCCCCTTTCAGGCCTGCACACCCCCTCGATCTTCAGGAACCTAGTTGGTGTCGGCTTTCTTCAGGACCTTGGCGTCTCTACTACGTTCCCTGGACACGTGCGGTACACAGTCTGTACTGAGGCTGCCACTGATGCCCCCCTCACCACGTTCCCCCAGGACCCGGTGTCCGCCCTATTCACGCTAGACACTTGTCCCCCCCTCTAAGGGCGTCCTCCCAGGTGGTTGCAGCTTGCTCGTGTCGGTCGCTCACTCACCCGTCGCTGCTGTGGCACCACCGCCTAGGTCACCTCGCTCTCCCGCATCTCCGTCACATGTCACAGCACGGTCTTGTCTTAGGTCTACCTGCTTTGCTTCCTGCCCTCCCTCCCTCGCCTGCGCCTCCGTGTACATCTTGCGTTGAGGGTTGGCTGCGCCGTCCTCCTCACTCCTCTTCGTTCCCCTCACCAGTGCGCCACTCCAAACCCTGCACTTGGACGTACGGGGCCCAGCCCCCGTCCTTGGGCCAAGTCACGGGCACTAGTTTCTGGTGCTCGTCGATGACTTCATGCGCTACAGCACAGTGTTTCCCCTGGAATGGAAGGCCGACATGCCTGACATACTAATCGCGTGGCTTGTAGCTGCACGAGTCCACTGCGTCCTGCCCTTGCTCCGTCTCCACTCCGACTGTGGTAGTGAGTTCGCCTCCGGTCGGAATGGCCAGTTCTGTCATGCGAAGGGCATCCGCTAGTCGTAGACACTGCCGGATTCCCCACATCAGAATGGGGTCGCTGAGTGACGCTTTGGCTTGGTCATGGAGGTGGCTCATATTTCCATGATCCATGCCGGTGCACCCCATTTTCTGTGGCCGTTCGCAGTGCTCTACGCTGCTCACTAGCTTAACCTGTGGCCACACTCCCAGCTGCCGTAGGTTTTGCCAACCCTCCTCTGGACCGGGTTCCCTGTGACGCGTCTGCGTTTTACGTCTTGGGCTGCCTAGCTCACGTCTGCGACTCTCGCAAGGACAAGCTCACTGCCCGCACTAACTCTTGTGTCTTTCTTGGCTTCCCCATGGACGCATCTGACTGACACTTTTACCGCCCACCGTCTCACCATTTCTTTCATTCGCGTGACAACGCTTTTGATGAGTTTGTCTCCTTCTACAACCGCTTCCCCCACCGAGGTCTCCTGGTCACACCACCCTTGTTCCTTGTCCCCACACCCCTGGTAGCTCCTACTCCCCGTCTTGCCTCGTCTGGTGTGTCTTACATCACTCCCCTTCCCTCGGTTGCCCCGGCGGAGGAGTCTGCTAACTCAGGGGGCCCTGCGGCTCAGGGTTTGCCACTTGCTCCTTCGGCCCCTGCACCCTCGGCCTCGGTGTCTCCTCCGCCGCCGCAGCCGCAACAGCATCCGCCGCAGCCGCAGGGGTCCGCGAGCTCTAGGGGTGCTCAAAGTGCGGCGCTGAGGAGGGTGCTGGTTCTGGGGGTGCTGGTCCTGGGGGTGCTAGTCCTAAAAGTACTATCGTGGCGAGTCCTGGAGGTCGCAGTGGTGCGGCTAGAGGTTCTGGTGTGGGCGTGGAGTGGTAGCAGCAGCAGTCACCGACAATATCCACCCTTCGCCCCCTCGGTCTTCCCTCCCCCGACCATTCGCCCGTTGCCCCCATGGCGCCGCCTCTTCCTCTTCCGGTCTTCGGCCATGTGTTTCCTCTGCCGGTCTCGTCCCCGACTCGTTTCCCCCCTCGTTCTCCCCCTGTGTCTCCTCCTGTGTCTCCAGAACCGATGCCTCCTTCCCACTTCTCGTCTCGCCGTCCCTCTTGTGCTCGCCCTGTCTCTCCTCTTCAGCGTTCTCGCCCTATGTTGACCCGTTCTCACGCATCTCATGCTCCTCCTACTCCTCTTCTCCCATCGCCTCCTCAGTCGTCCCTTTCTGTCTCTCCGCCCCCATTCTCTGACTTCCTCCATACTGCGCGTCCTCTTGTCCCTCGTATCCTTGCCTCCCTAGTCACGGACCCATCCGTTCCTGTCTCTAGTCTCAACGCTCTTGTCGCTGCCGTCGCTGACCTTGCCTCTACACGCCGCCTTGACTACGCCACTGCTCTGGTCTCCGATCCTGCCCGTCCTCTATCCTTCAGGGGTGCACCTGCCCTTCGCAATGACGTCCTAGAGGATAGGCAGTACGAGCTAGCTTCCTGTCCAAGGCCGCTCCTCATCTCTGCTCCATGCTGCTATCCCTTGAGGGTGGCCCAGATGCTCTTGATATCATGATCCCTCGCACCTACGCTGAGACAAACTCGGGACCCTGGGCCACTTAGTGGATAGCTGCCATGGACGCATAGATGGCACCTTGGAGATCCACCGGCACCAACGTCGACGCAGTTCCCCCTCGTGGGGTGATCGTAGTCGATGGCCGATGGCTCTTCAAGGTGAAGCGCCCTCCTGGAGAGCCGCCGGTGTTCAAGGTGCGCTACGTTGCGAGAGACTTCAATCAGCGCGAGGGTGTTGACATTTTTCAGACCTTCGCCCCCACCCCGAAGATGACCACTCTTCAGAAAGCGCAACGCGACTACGAGCTGCACTCCCTCGACTTCTCCACAGCATTTCTCGAGAGCAGTCTGCATGAGCAGATCTACCTGCGCCGCCCACCAGGCTTCTCTGGAAATTTCCCTCCTAGGACCGAGTGGTTCCTTCGGCGGCTGGTTGACGGTCTGCAGCGGGCGCCCCGGGAGTGGCACAACACACTACGTGCTACATTAGCTTACTTGCAGTTATTTCCATCCTCTGTTGACCTTTCACTCTTCGTTCGCTCAGGTCAGACTCCGTTCTACATCCTAATCTACGTAGACAACCTGGGATTCGTTACTGCAGACAGAGAATTCCTAGCCCAAGTGAAGGCTGAGCTACTGAGGAGACACACCTGCACTGACCTAGGAGATTTGCGCCGCTACCTCGGGCTGCAGATCTCCAGGGACAAAGCAGCGCGCACTATCACTCTCACACAATCAAACTTTGTATGCCAGGTCCTTCAGAGGTTCGGCCTTCAGTTCTTCTCCGCACAGCCTACACATCTGCCAGTAGATCAGAGGCTTTCTCCTCCAGTCCCTGACGAGTCGGTTGAGCCTAGTGGTCTGTATGCAGAGCTTGTGGGCTGCCTCGTGTACCTGATGACTTGCACTCGTCCAGATCTCGCATACCCTCCTAGTATCCTGGCTTGCTTTGTGGTGGCAGGCAGACACCGACCCCAGCATTGGTCGGCCGCTACGACGGTTTGGCGCTCTAGCAAGTACATCGGGCATGGGGCTAGTGCTGGGAGGACGCATGCCAGTGGTTCCTACAGGGCATGTTGGTGCAACCCTATGGCTTGCACTCGGCTTGTCGTCCTTGTTTGTGTGTGTGCATGCATGGCATGGAATGAATTGTGAGTCAATGTCATTGCTATCTAGTGCTTGTGTGTGTGTTTGAATGGTGTATCACAATGTGGTTTGTATCGGTCAAGACATTTGCGAGTTTTTACAACTCGCATGTCAAGTCGTCGTTTGCGTGTCGCATGTGTTTTTTCTATTTTATCGAGTGTGAAGTGTCCATCGTGTCGCAGGTGTGTGCAGCAAGCCCCCATCAACTCAAAAAGAATTTATCTTGCAGAACCAAGATCAAGAGCTCAAGATTTCAAGCTCAAGGGACACGGATAAATATTAAATAGTGAAAATAGTAACGCTACTTTGTGTAGTGTTACATTTCACTTGGTGTAGCCCCTTGGAGGGTTTGTTTCGAGACTCTTCATGGTTGGGGACTCTGTGGTGGTGTACCACCAACCTGGACCTCGGCTCTTGGGGTATGTAGATGCTGGGAACCATCTCCCTCTCGAACTCTTCTTGCTAAGTTTGTACTTCCAAGACTATAGTGGCTGCTATACCTCCTGCCAGTCAAACCGCCATAGCGTCGTCAAATCTTCATGGAATTTCAAAATTCAACTTGCTGCTGATAGACGACAGCAATGCGCTCAATATCAAACTTAGAGATCACCGTGTGATTCAGCGACCAGATTGTTATCAATATTTGAAGCCGTCTAACGGAAATCCGACAGTGCTCTCTATCTCTCATTATAGGCACATCTAAGCCTATTGTGATTATAACAAGTGGTATCAGAGCCCCTTGGAGCCGTCTCGACCATGCCTAGACCTGAGAAAGGGGGTGGCAGAGGTGCTGGAGGCAGGGAAGACGCCCAAGCACAAGGTCAACACCGAGATCCACCCGTTGCTCCGGTGCAACCTAGCCTTGGACCCTCTAGGGATGAGCCTAGAGTGTTTGGCCTTGACAAGTTCAACGGTGACAACTTTGCTGAGTGGTCCTTCAAGATGGAGAACATCTTTGACCACTATGATCTGCTGGAGGTGATGGAAGGAACGGAGAAGCGCCCCGAGAACGACCCGGAGAAGAGCCCGTGGGTGCGGAAGAGCGCAGAAGGCTACCTTCTACTTGGGCAAGCGTTGGGGAGCAGCCAAATCCGTCACATCAAGCCTTTTCAGCGTGAACCAGCAAAGGGACCAAAGGCATGGGCTGCTCTCAAGGGTGTACACGCTCCTGCAACAGCGGCGGTGGCTGTGGTTTTGGAGCGGCAAATGGCGGCACTTCGAATTGACGAAGGCGAACCGGTGGAGGAAGGAGTGCAGAAATTCTTCAACTTGTTGACACGGCTCGAAGGAGCTGACCTGAACTACAGTGACCTTCAAAAGAAGACCAAGCTGCTAGCCTTACTTTCGGACTCATGGTCCTCGCTCATCATCAACCTAAATCGAGATCTGCCCCGTCTCTCACTCGAAGATGTGAAGCGGGAAATCTTACAAGAAGATTTCCGCCGTCGCGAATTGGCGGGTCCCGATGGTGCCGGAGTTGCAAGCATGGGCCGTGGGCACGGCCGTGGAAGGGGCAGAGGGCAAGGAGGAAGATTTGGCAGCAGTAACTTCAATGGAGGCCGTGGTAATGGAGGATATGGTAGCAACAACAACAACAATGGCTACGGGCGTGGGCGCGGTCGATTTGATGGTGAATGCCACTTTTGCCACAAGACCAGCCACATGTGGAGAGATTGCTACAGATTGCCTGATGGATGGAACCCTTCTCAAGACCCAAGAGGGCAGAGGAGCAAGGGGAGGAAGAGGCAGAGGTCGTGGAGGCCGTGGTGGTCGTGGAAGCGAAGCGGCAAGCATGAAATGTGGAGACTACGACAAGGACTCGAGTGAAGATCGATACCCGGGCCAATTCTTCTTTGTCTCCACGCAAGCGGCAGCTGCAGCAGGAGGTGTGGAAGGCTTTGAGGAGCCAGCTACTGTGCCAAAGGTCACCCTTCACTCTCTGGACTTTTGGGTGATCGATAGCGGCGCCACCTATAGCATGACACCTCGTGCGGACTTGCTCACCGAACTCGAACTGTCGCCGGTCAAGCATGTTACATCGGCTTTGGGGCAGCGAGCAGAGGTGAAAGGCATGGGCAAGGCCATATTCAAGGGTGCTGATGGGAAGATGGTGGGCCTCAAGAACGTGCTTTTGGTGCCCAACTTAGCAGCCAACCTGATTTCCGTTCGGCGTTTGCAAAAGGCCCGCATGGACACATCTTCCAAGGGTTCCAAAACATATACCGCGAGGCTTGGTGAGCGGAAGCTTTGGCACCTTCATGAGGACAGGGACATCTACAATGAGATGTGGCAAATCTCAGTGGTCCCCATGCCTAAGGGGAGGCAAGTGGCAGCAAGCGTCAGCAGCAAGAGTGAAGCGGTTGCTGGCGGTGATCATGGAAAGCAAAGTGACACCAAGAGTGACTCGAAGGAGTGCAACCTTGGAGAGACCAGCAAGGCGTGTGAACCCAAGGAGAGTGGTGCAGCAGCCAAAGGTGGTGGAAATGATGAGGAGAAGCAAAAGATAAGCAAATCAGCAGCGGCGAAGGAGAAAGGAGAGAGCTTGTGGGGCACAATTGCGAGTGTCGCTTTCTCCAACCCGACTTCCGCTACGGGAGAGTGTGATTGGCTGATCTTGCATCGGCAAATGGGGCATGTGGCATTGCCCATTTTGCAGCAGATAGTTAAGCAAGAGATGGTCAGTGGGATACATGTCAAGGGGGAGCCCAATAAGGTGCTTGGCTGTCCAACATGCATGCAAGCCAAGTTCACCCGCTACCCGTTCCATAGCTCGGAGACAACGGCGAAGGCACCACTTGATGAGGTGGTGATGGATGTGGTGGGCCTCTTGAAGCTTGGAGCTGCTGGAGCAGAGTACTTCCTCACCATTGTGGACGTCTACACTCGCATGACCTGGGTGTATGTGCTGCCCAAGAAGAGTGACGTAGCTGAAACGGTGAAGACCGATTGGTTGCCGATGGTGGAGCGGCAACAAGACCGACTTGTGAAGGCGATTCGCACTGACCGTGGGGGAGAGTTCCTGAGCAAGGATTTCTCAAATTGGTTGAAGAAGCAGGGCATAAGGCACTCTCTTACCATGCCCTACTCTCCTGCAATGAACGGCATCGCCGAGCGTGCAAATCGGACACTCACGGAGACGGCTCGGGGACTTCTCATTGAAGCCGGTCTTCCCAATTACTTTTGGCCGGATGCGGTGCGGCATGCTTGTGTGGCCAAGAACAGAGCCTTGACTTATGTGGGAGAAGACAAATGGGTGCCCTATGTGGAGTGGATTGGAAGGAAGCCGAAGGTGGATATGCTTCGGGTGTTCGGGTGCATGTGCATGGCACTTGTGCCTAAGAAACTTCGGCACAACAAGCTTGATGCCAAGGCAACATGGGCCGTGCACCTGGGCATGGCTCAAAACAGCAAGGGATGGCTTCTTTGGGACCCATTTACCAAGAAGTTCTTGGTGTGCAGAGATTGCAAGTTCATGGAGAACTTACCGTACAAGGAGTGGAAGGTGGAGAACCAAATGAAGATTGGTGTGCGGCTTGGAGAGGTGAAGAGTACCGGCTTGGAGCATGTAGAGCTGCCTTTGGAGCTGAGTAGAAGCAGCACAATCACAAGGCAATCCCCTCAAATGAATGGGGGAGAAGAGGAGGAGGAGGTGCAGCAAGGTGATGAGCGTGCACAGTCACTTCCGCCTCGTGCTACAAGTGCTCGCGGGAACCGACCAGATTTGCAGCAACGCCATTAGAGCATTCAAGTCCCCGCAGCAGAGGAGGAAGGAAGGGGGAGAAGGAAGACTCAGCCCCCCAAAAGGTTGAGCTATGAACGGCTTGGAGGACCAGCCAACTCAACCTTGACCGGTTCGGCTCTCATGCTAGGCGATGATGCGGAAGATGAAAGCGAGGAGTGCGCTTTTGCCTTCTTCTCTCCGGTGGAGATGCCTGGGGAGCCTACAAATCCCAAGGAGGCTTGGGAGGGCCCCAATGGGAAGGAGTGGAAGAAGGCCTCAGATGAAGAAATGGGGAGCATCATCGAGAACGACACATGTGACTTGGTGAGTCTACCTCCGGAGCGGAAGGCGATCTCTTCCAAGTGGCTCTTCAAGCGCAAGACCGACGCCGACGGCAACATTGAGCGCTACAAGAGCAGACTTGTAGCAAAGGGGTATCAGCAGCAAGAGAAGAAGGACTACAATGAAGTGTATGCCTCTGTGGAGAAGAATACAACCCTTCGAACCCTCTTCGCCGCAGCGGCCATCAAAGGATGGGTGGTGAAGCAAATGGATATAGTAACGGCCTTCCTCAACGGCGTTTTGGAGGAAGAGACCTACATGGAGAAGCCAGAGGGGTACAATGATGGGAGTGGCAGAGTGTGGAAGCTGAAGAAAGCACTCTATGGCCTCAAGCAAGCCCCTAGGCAATGGTACATCAAGCTGCGGGAAGTCTTGGAGGCGATCGGCTTCACTCCCTCAACGGCCGATCAATCCTTGTTCATGCTTGGCGAGGGGGAGCAGAGGAGCTTCATGGTGGTTTATGTGGATGACATCCTCATATTCTCACCCTCCTCTGACCTTGTGAAGGAGGTGATGCTGAAGCTTCAAGACAAGTGCAAGTGCAAGACCCTTGGTGACGTCAACTACTACCTTGGGCTTCACATTGAGCGAGATGTGGAGAAGCGGTGGATGCGGGTGCATCAAAAGAAGTACTTGGAGGCCTTGGCTGCAAACTTTGGGAGAAGTATAGGTCATCGGGCTACTCCTCTTCCCTCAGGGTTCAAGTGTGTGAAAGGACCAGCGGAGGAAAGTGTTGGTGAAGAGGAGAGGCGCCGTTTTCATTCCTTGGTGGGCAGCCTCATGTTTGCGACCGTTCACACAAGGCCGGATGCAGCCTTTGCTACTGGGCAGCTGGCTAGGGTTGTCCAATACCTTAATGAAGAGCAGGTAGCAGCTGGAGAGAGGGTGGCCAAGTACCTTGGCCAAACAGCAACTGTTGGACTGCAATACTCCGCGGCGGCACAAAGGCGTCAGAAGGGTGCGGATGGAGTCGAACACGGGAGGCTCTTTCTCACCGCCTTCTCTGATGCATCTTGGGCATCAGAACCTGAGGACATGACAAGTGTGGGAGGATTCATGTGCTGTGTTGGTGGAGGACCAACAGCTTGGGAGAGCAAGAAACAAGTGAACCAAGCATTGAGCTCGGTGGAGTCCGAGTACATGGCACTCTTCCGTGCCATAAGGGAGGTTGTGTGGCAGCGGCGTTTGCTAGCTGAATTGGGGGAGGAGCAGCAAGGACCTACCCCACTCTATTGTGATAGCCAGGGTGCTATTGCATTGGCTAAGAACCCCGTTCTTCATGGCCTTACCAAGCACATGAAGGTGAAGTGGCATTGGGTGAGGAGCATGGTAACCGCGGGTGAAGTGGAGTTGCACTACGTGAAGACGACAGCACAGCCTGCTGATATGATGACCAAGAGGCTGGTTGAGCAGCAGCATTGGAAGTGTTGCAAGCTTGCTGGGATGGCTCTGAACTAAGGGGAGCAGATTCTAAGGCCAACAATCCGAGGGGGAGTTTGTTGGTGCAACCCTATGGCTTGCACTCGGCTTGTCGTCCTTGTTTGCGTGTGTGCATGCATGGCATGGAATGAATTGTGAGTCAATTTCATTGCTATTTAGTGCTTGTGTGTGTGTTTGAATGGTGTATCACAATGTGGTTTGTGTCGGTCGAGACATTAGCGAGTTTTTACAACTCGCATGTCAAGTCGTCGTTTGCGTGTCGCATGTGTTCTTTCTATTTTGTCGAGTGTGAAGTGTCCATTGCCTTGCAGGTGTGTGCAGCAAGCCCCCATCAACTCAAGAAGAATTTATCTTGCAGAACCAAGATCAAGAGCTCAAGATTTCAAGCTCAAGGGACACGGATAAATACTAAATAGTGAAAATAGTAACGCCACTTCGTGTAGTGTTACATTTCACTTGGTGTAGCCCCTTGGAGGGTTTGTTTCGAGACTCTTCATGGTTGAGGACTCTGTGGTGGTGTACCACCAACCTGGACCTCGGCTCTTGGGGTATGTAGATGCTGGGAACCATCTCCATCTCGAACTCTTCTCAAAGACTTGGGTGAGCAACCTAGCTCTGCCCAGGTCATGTACGTTAATAACAGGGCCATGAACCTCCTATGTTAGGAGCCTCGACTAGAGGGCAGAGCGAAGCACATCCAGCTGCGGTACTTCCTCTTACGCGAGCTACAGCAGCGCCACCACGCCCGCGTAGTACACTTGGCCTCTGGTGCCAACACAAGTGATTCTATACTAAGTGTCAGAGGATCGAATGTGTCGAGGAAAGGTTGCATTATCAATCAGTACAATGCGCTTTTATACTTCCAAAGTACATCAGGTAATAGACCCTTCTAGAAAATACAATCACCTTGCATATAGCCACGCGAGGCTATTGGCTTTAAGGGATTTCGGCAGTATTACGCTAGATATAGCATACCAGTACATCCCGAGCCTGGTCCGTGATATAATAATAATAACAGGATAAACCAAAGGATAATGGAAAGTGGAGAATAGGAAACCAAATGAGATGATATAAAAAGAGAAATGTAATAGAAAGGAAATAGGGAAAGGAACAAGTGGTGTAACGGGGTCGTACTCTTTCACTTCCCCCCCTCAAAGCTGGGTGGTAGAAGTAACACCCTGCTTGACAAGGTAGTCATACAGAGGACGACAGGCGTTACCCATATCGGACTCAGGTACCCAGCTGTCCTCAGAAGGATCATAACCCTTCCAACGAATGAGAAGCTCCACGGTGCCATTCCGACGACGGCGGTGTGCAACCACTGACTCGACCTCGTACTCGGGTTCATTCTGGACGAGGACGGGCGGCGGCGGCGGCGGTTGGCGTCCGACAAAGATCGTGTCCGGATCCCGATAGGGCTTCAGAAGTTGGACATGGAAGGCATTGTAAATCTTCCAGGCAGCTGGCAGGCGTAAGCGGAAGGTAACTGGAGTGACCTGTGCTTGAACGAGAAAAGGCCCGCGGAAGCGAGGTCGCAGTTTGGATAGGAGATGGCTCATGTCAAGCTTGCATGTGTTAAATAGGACTCAATCTCCCACGGTGATGGAGTGGTCTGTGCGGTGGCGATCGGCCTGGCGCTTCTGTTGTTGCTGAATATCGAGAAGGCGCTTGTGGGTCCGATCCTAAAGTTTGTGCATAGTCGTGATGAAATCATGAGCGGGTTGGACTGTGGCTGGTATGTTTGGCTGTTGAGGTGTGAGTGGGTGGCGTCCGTAACAGAGGAAGAACGGCGTCTGACCAGTAGCGGCATGAGTGGCATTGTTGTAGGCAAACTCCAGGACGGGCAGATGCAAGTCCCATTTTGAGATTTCGTCCTTGCAGGCTGCACAGAAGAGTTGCTCCACAGATTGGTTGAGGCGCTCGGTCTGTCCATCTGTCTGCGGATGGTAGGCGGATGACATGGCGAGTTTGGTCCCGAGTAGAGACATCAGTCCTTTCTAGAACTTGCTGGTGAACTTAGGGCCTCGGTCGGAGATGAGTGTGGTTGGAATGCCATGTTGTGAGATGATGTAGCGAATTAAGAGTTGTGCCATCTCCTCGGTGCGTGCTGTCGGGTGTGTCGGGAAGAAGTGTCCCATTTTGGAGAACTTGTCAATGACGACGAGGATCGCGTCATGACTGCTTGTGGTAGTTGGTAGCCCGGTGATGAAGTCTAGGCTGACCACTTGCCATGGCTGTTCTGGGACAGGAAGAGGCTGTATTAGACCCGCCTTTTTGTGCTTGCTGCTCTTCATCCGCTGACATGTAGTGCACGAGGTGACGAATTTCTATATGTCATCTGCCACGTGGGGCCAGTAATAGTGTTTGGCGATACCGGTGAGCGTCTTGTTGCTACCGAAGTGTCCCGCGTACAGGACGTCGTGGTATTCTTCGAGTAGTAACTGGCGCAATGGAGGGTAATTAGGTACCCAGATCTTCGTTGATCCTTTGTGGTACGCGATGTCATTGTCCCACTATAGCAGATGTCGCTTTTCTGCCAAGGGAATTTCGGGGTCGATGGTGTACCCATGAGTGAAGAGTCCCTTGAGCAGTGGATTCATCCCTTCAACTTGGATAGCGGCAACGTGTGCAGGCGGGCTAAGCGCATCTGCTTTGTTTTTATGGCCAGGCTTGTACACGATGTCGTAGTGGAAGTGCGTTTCGAGGAAGTCGATTCACCGAACTTGTCACCCGGAAAGGCTTGGTTGTGCCTTCAAATATTTTAGGATGCAATGGTCGGTGTAGACTATCGTCTTGCGTCCTTCGAGATAGCATCTCCACGTTTTGAAGGCGATGATGATAGCCAGGGCCTCCTTGTTGTGTATCGGGTAGTTGAGTTTTGCCACGTGTAGTTTCTTGCTGAGGTAGGCGATTGGTTGCAGTCCATTCCCCTGGTCTTGCATAAAGACTGCTCCCACTTCCTGGTCGTTGGCGTCAGCTTTGATGACGTAGTCGTGTTCGGGGTCTGGCAAGATGAGTACGGGTGCGGACGTAAGTGCTTGCTTCAGCTGCTCCACGGCTTCCTCGTGCTTCGGCTCCCATTTATAGGGCGTGTTCTTTTTCAGCAGATTCGTGAGTGGCCCGGTGATCTTTGCGTATTGCGGCACGAACCTGTTGTGGTAGTTAGCGAAGCCAAGGAACTGTTGTAACTCCTTCACATTCTCGGGTGTCTTCCATGTACGTACGGCTTCGATTTTCTTGGGGTCGACGTGAACTCCTTCAGCGCTTACGATATGTCCGAGGAATTGGACTTTCTCGAGGGCGAAGTCGTTCTTGGATAGTTTGACGTAGAAGCGTTCTCGTCGAAGAATCTCGAAGACGCGTCGTAAGTGTTCGACGTGTGGTTGCATGTCGCGCGAGTAGACAAGAATGTCGTCCAGGTACACCACCACGCATTCGTCCAAGAGTGAACGTATGATGTCATTCATCTCTGCTTGGAATGTTGCAGGTGCATTGGTGAGTCCGAACGGCATAACTAGATACTCGTACGATCCCTATCGAGTTCGGAAGGCCGTTTTGTGAACGGAATCGTCCGCCATTCTTATCTGCCAGTATCCGGACCGCAGATCTAATTTTGAAAATACCGTGGCTCCCCGAAGCTGGTCGAGCAGAGCATCGATTCGTGGAATCGGGTACTTTTTCTTGATGGTCTGCTTGTTGAGAGCTCGGTAGACGATGCACATGTGCAGGCTTCTGTCCGGTTTCGGTGTGAAGAGTACTGGGGCACCGTATCGTGAATTGGATGGTCGGATGAGTCCTTTGGTGAGGAGATGCTCGATTTGTCGGCTAGCTCTGTGGGGCTGAGCCGATTTGGAGCTCAGAAGGTCGGCTTCGAACATGGTTCCTCCACGATCTCATGTTGGTGCGCTCGGTATGGCGGTAGCTCGTCCGGGAGGTCGTCGGGGAGAATGTCTTGGAACTCCTTCAGTAATTCCTTGATTTTTCCTAGAGGTTCCGAGGTCTTCTCTACGTCGGTTTCCACCTCTGTTGCTATCGCCAGGAATCCAATGTTGGTTCGCTTGACGTCCTTCTCGAATCTGGCGAGTGTCTCCACTGGGATATCTCCTGTATCGTCCCAGTTGGGTAGCTGGACTCTCCTTCTTTTGTTGTAGATGCTGGCGGTGCGGTTTACCCAGTTGATCTCGGAATTGAACCGTTTTAGGAAGTCTCGCCCGAAGATCAAGTCAAGCCCTTTGATGTTGGTGATGGGGAGTGCAGGTCTCGAGCGCAGTGGTCCAATTTGTAGATGTAACACTGCTTCGCCGTATACTGGTAACTTGCTGCCGTCCACCATCGTTGCAGAAAATGCTGATGGCTTGTACTCTTCTCGAAGTCGGTCGATGGTTGCCTTGTCGCATACAGTGTGCGATGCTCCGCTGTCCACGAGTGGTTGGAGGTGTCGTCCTTTGCAGATCACCTCGAGCACGAGGGGCAGGCATTGCTCGGAGTACCTAAAGATAGTTTCATTGATTGGGTCATAGGGTACATCCCAATATTCGTTGCTTCCTACTCCTGAGCTGGCAGCTGGCCGAGGCTGCTTGGAGAAAGGCTCTTCTCCAAGGCCCGGAGTTTCCATGACGACTGTTCGTGTCGTTGACGAAGTTGCCGAGTTGGATGCATCCGAAGAAGGAGTTCGGGATTTTTGCAGCTTCTTGTAGACCCCCAGCTTCCTCTTGAGCTGCTTCAGCTCCACCGACGTCTTCCCTGGGGAACGGGTAGTCGCTGTGGGCTAGTGTCGGGAGAGGACGTTGACTCCGTGGAAAGGTCGGCTTCTTTCCACACTCCTTAATTTGGTCCCCAAGTTCTCTGGTACCGGTATGATCTCCACAATTTTCTGCTTCTTCTGGAGTCCCTCCCGTATTTTCTCCAAGGCTCTAGCCCCTCGAGAATTACAACTTTTCATTAAAGCATCCTTATAAGATAACTTTAACGAATCCTTATAATTTATTAGGTCTTCAGGGAGTTTCCGTGTCTCGGCAGAGTCCTTTTTCGCGGAGTTAGATTTTTCCAATGCGAATTCCTTTGGCAAAGACTGGTCGTGGGGTGGAGATTTTCCCCATCATTTTCTCCTGTTCGCGTCGAATCAGCTGCGTCGAAGTTTATTTTTCCAGAAGTCCGCGGCCGCTTTCGGATCTTTTCTTTTTCGCCAGCTAGATCCGCAATTACTGGTGAGTCCCGTTTTTTGGCTTCTGATTGGCCGAAGGATTTCCGCCATTGTTGCGTGCCCGATACTCTGCGCATGCGGCTTTCATTTTGTTGCAGCCCGGCACCCCGCAAAAATCACACGTAAAGTTGGTGTTTTTCGGACGTGGCCGCCCTTCGAACATGTCGACTTCCATCGGGTCGGCGAACGTGGTGTGAGCCGAGCGGTCGCCCTATCGCGTACTGCCGACGTGCGTCCGTCGTGTCCCGGCGTTGACCATGTCGAAGCGCTCCGCTGCCGAAATGACGTTACTGTTGTCACAGGATCGAATGAGGTTTGCTCAATGTTTTTCTATCCATCAGAACAAGGTGTTTTTATACTTCCAGATTACATCAGGTAACCAGGTTTATCCTATCCAAAGGGAATAGACCCTTCTAGAAATAGAATCACCCTGCGTATAGCCACGCGAGGCTATTGGCTATAAGGGATTACGGCAGGATTACGCTAGGTATAGCGCGCCAATACATCCCGAGCTTGGTCGGTGAGATAATCATAACAACAGGATAAACCAAAGGATAATGGAAAAGGAGGAATATGAAACCAAATGAGATGAGATAAAGACCAAATGAATCAGGAGTGAAAGAGGAATGAAATAGAAAGGAAATATGGAATGGGGAAAATAGTGTAACGGGGTCGTACTCTCACACTTCCCCCCCCTCAGAGCTGGGTGGTAGAAGTAATACCCTGCTTGACAAGGTAGTCGCGAAGAGGACGACGGGCATTACGCATGTCGAATTCAGAGATACAGCCTTAGAAGGATCAGATTCCTTCCAGCAAAGAAGAAGCTCCTGAGTGCCATTCTGACGATGACAGTGTCCGAGCACGTAGTTGTCCCATGGCGTGGACGAACACGGGCGGCGACGGTCGTTGGCATTCGGTGTAGAGCGTGTTTGGTCTTCATAGGGTTTAAGAAGCTGGTATGGAAAGCGTTATGGATCTTCCAAGTGGCTGGTAGGCGGAAGCGGAAGTTGACTGAAGTGACCTTTGCTTCAATAAGGATAGACCTGCAGAAGCAAGGTTGAAGCTTGGATGGAAGATGGCTGATGTCGAGATGATGGTGTGGATAACAGTGGTGATGTGTAGCCAGGTGCTTTTGCTGCTGTTGGATGTCCAAGTGGTGTGTCCGGTGTTAGAGCTGAAGGACAACGGAGATCAAATGGATTTGTCGAGTGTTATGGTGTGAGCGGGTTGCATCTGTAGGTGGTACGCGGATGGCGTTGATTGTGATCGAGATGTTGTAGCAGAAGAGTAGATGTACTATTCTTTCGGTGGGTGCTCTAGTCGGCACATTGTAGCATGCGTTGAGTCTCGGGTAGCACATCCCAGTGTTACGCGCATCCCGTCCACGTGTGAAGATGACTAAGTGTTGCAGTCGTGTCATAGTCCTGCTTCTGAAACAGCGTTGTATCAAATACATGCAGCTTCTGTCAAATGCTGGTCCATGCCGTAGTCTTGTCGCAAGTTGTACCCTCTCGGCATTGTAGTGCTGCGGGACTGGAGAGCAGGATCACTAGTAGTAACCCTGTCCACCACGCGGTCTGCTAGTCACACTGCCTTGAGTACAACAGCGCATGCGAAGTGCTGCTCAGTGTATACCTTGCGTTCAGAACCATGCGAGGGGTTGGTACCATAAACACAGAGCTGGTAACTTCCAGAATCGACGTCAAAGTAGTTTCCCTCGGTGGTTGTTCAAGGAAGGAATCTCTGCTACGTAGATATCCCACAGTGATCGGTTAGGATATCTGGGAACGTTAGGGGTATTCCCAAGTAATCCTCTCCCATTTCCAAATGAGCATTGCTGACAGCCAATCCAGTATGACCTTATGCACTTCCAGTTTACCACGGAGGCCATCAGTAGGCATCGGTGTCTGGGCGCACATATTGGGCTAGGTCTTCTGGTGCCATCATGTGTTGTCTCATTCTGTTACTGTCCTTGAAGTAGCATTGATGTCGAAGATGTCTCAGCTACTCAACATCGGTGTTGACGTCTGCTCCATTTCGGCAAACAGGGGTTTTGTTGGAGATACGCGGAGTCCACTATCCGGAGTGGCGTCACCGCTCCGTTTCACGCCTATCTGTTTCCGTGGAGTTGGTGCTGGTGATGGATTGGTTGCGACACAGGTTTTATGGCTTAAATGAAAGCCATAGGCCATGGGGACTTGCATACCGGTAGAGTACCGTAGTCCTCCCAGCCTCATAAGAGCAAATATCTCCTGCTCTTGAGGGTGTACGGCATTGCCATAGCTTTTCCAGTGCATAGTGGTATCTCATTCCCACTAGCTGGAAATCATAGTATTGTGCCTGGCCGGTTCTTTACGATTATACTGGAATATAATCCAGCATTATCTCCATTGGGCGGAGAATCATCCATCAGGGTTTGGTTGTGACTGCTGCGTCGAGTCTTCTGCTGCGGCGGCGGCGGCGGTAGCAACGATGGCGACGGCGACAGCTGATGCAGAGAATTCTATCAACACGTATCGGTTGAAGGAGAATCCATCAACTCCCTCTTCCCAGTAGAGTGTTCCTGATGGGTGTAACAGGCGTAACTAACAGGAACACGTGCACATTGGTACACATGTGTAGCTCCATTGCTGATGGTGATTGTTTCATTTGAGGGTATGAAGAGAAATTTGCTTCTCCCCTCAATGTATCCACGGGTAGCAATTCCTGGTATGCTCATCCGTGCCTCCGATGTACGGTCGGTAGAGCGCGTGATCGTATTGTAGTAGTCCGCATCTCCCTCATTTGTTGACACCTTGTATTGCTTGGCGTTCTCCTGCATCGTCGAAGTTACGCTGATGCTTATAACGCATCGGCTTCAGGTAGAATCGCCTCCAATGCATGTGCCGTAGGGTCGCTAGTGAACGAGTAGTTCCCAAATTATAGGTTAATTACTCCTCAATCTGTCAAGCATCGTGACATGCACGGAAACATTTCCACGCAGGTCATTAACACCTGGAATCGTGACGCATGATTGGTGTGTCGCATCGTAAGGTTGATGTTGAGAATGCTCCAATCAATCACTTCGGATGGCTGAGATTCTTGATGAAGATGAATCGATCAGCTCCTGTTACAAAGTAGTGTCTCGCTGGCCTTGACGAGACGGGTTCACTGCGTCCTTGTTGCGTGCGAAATCTGCTTCTTCGCAGCAACTTGAACTTGGGAGCATTGCAAGAAAAAACGGCTACTTCTCTGCAATTCCATAGCTTGTCGATCAATTTGTATGAAGAAGTGTCTCATGGATGGAGAACATGTCTTCACGCGGCTCCATTGTTTTTCCTGGGTGACGATCCGCTATGTTGATGTCGATCCAGTTTTAACGAATATGACTTCGTCAAAATAAATCGATCGTTGTCGACACTAGTTAGAAGATGCGTCGATTGTGTGGTCGCTGGTCACGAATGTTGTCACCATAATGATGATTTTCCATAGTGTAGTCTCTGCTGCATTCGTGGCGTTGATTCCGCAACGATCCGACGATCCACGTTCTTCTGTCACTTTTCTGCTTGCAGCTATTACCAAGTAGGTAATACTGTGGCAGATTCTGACTTTGCAGATGATTTGCGCGCCAAATTCGTCACCAAATGAAAGATTTCAAATTTGGTCGTCTAGTTGATGTCAACGATGTCGCAGGCGGCTCATTTATGGTTCTACGCGTCATTCTCCCTTTGTGCAGAAGTCGTGCTCCATCTTGTCCGTTGAAGTAAAAGTCGATCCGACGGTCCAAACTCCAAGCGATCTGAAGATATTCCTGAGTCTTGTTCAACAGCTTCCGGAGTCCAGCTCGACTCGTTTCCTGCAGCAAATCTCGGTCGTCGATGTCGGCTATCAAACGATCGGACGCTCCGAAGAATCTCGCGGCTTGCGAGGTTCCGCTCCCATTCGCACTAAAACTCGAACTAGCTCAGAAGGTTTCGTTGTCGCCTCGGTCGATCTGAAGCGTCGAATCCCCATCGGACGGATGTCGTCGGTCGCAGCTCCGCACATTTCCGCGCAACTCCAAGTGTCGTCGCGAACTGCGAACTACTCCGAATGTCGCAGGGCGTGTTCCGCCAGAAGTGACGCGTTCGCGAGATCGAGGCCGTTTGCCCCCGCGAAAACATCGGCACTGTCGATGCAGTCCATCGAACGGTCAGCGAGGCGTCTCGCCTTCGATTGGGATCCCCTGTGCAACTGCACGAGGTTAGTCGAAACTTAAATGAAAGTGCATTGTAACTTACAGCGACTGAAGTTTCGACTCCATCCTCGGCGTGCTCATGGGGGCCTAGCGGTTAAGCGTTGAGCTGAAACCTTGGCTCTGATTACCAAGTGTCAAAGGATCGAATGAGGTTTGCTCAATGTTTCTCTATCCATCAGTACAAGATGCTTTTATGCTTCCAGATTACATCAGGTAACCAGGTTTATCCTATCCAAAGGGAATAGACCCTTCTAAAAATAGAATCATCCTGCGTATAGCCACGCGAGGCTATTGGCTATAAGGGATTACGGCAGGATTACGCTAGATATAGCGCGCCAGTACATCCCGAGCTTGGTCGGTGATATAATCATAACAACAGGATAAACCAAAGGATAATGGAAAAGGAGGAATAGGAAACCAAATGAGATGAGATAAAGACCAAATGAATCAGGAGTGAAAGAGGAATGAATTAGAAAGGAAATATGGAATGGGGAAAATAGTGTAACGGGGTCGTACTCTCACAACTGTAGCTCACGTAGTTTGTTGCTGCCACCTGTCGTTTGACTTCGGTCTTCAGCCCGGCGGGGTACGACTGTACTTTTTTCCCCTCGGTTAGGTCGGGAATTCGGATATAAAATTCCTCCATCTGCTGCGTATACTGCGCTACACTCCCGAACTGTCGATGGATTTTTCCCGGTCAAGGAAACCCGAATTTATCGGCTTGAAATGTTTAAGCAGGTTGGTGCGGAACTGCTGCCACGTGGCTTCGCCGTGGATGAACATGCTGTTACCGCCGATCCACTCGAGTGCCGGTCCTCGCATCAGTGTCGCCGCGAGTCGTACGCGTTGATCGTCCCAGACTGACGAGCTCCATCCGACGGCTGCGAAGTAGATCTCCATGCCGGCGATCCATATGCGGACGTCGGAGTTTCGATCGCTCGGATCGAACGGCTCAGGGGGGCGCAGTTTCGGAGCCTCGAAAAACTGCTGCGTCGTCGCCGTTGTCGAGTCGTGCTGCGCTCCAGCGAGTCGAGTTACTCGCTCGAATTCGTTTCGCCACGATTCGCGATCCGCTCGCATCTCCTCCTGAAGGGCTGCGATGCTCGCGAAGAGCTGCTGGGGGGGGTCGTTGTCGAAGGTCGCCGTCCTGTTGAAAACACGCGCGCGGGAGGGGGTAATTCGAAAAATCGCGGAGCTGGTGCTTACCAGAATCGGCGTCGAGTTGGTCGCCCCGGGCGGTTTTTCGAGGCAGGTTTTCCCGCAGCTGCTGCTTTGTTGAGCGCGGCCGAGTGAGAAAAGCTCTGATTACCAAGTGTCACAAGATCGAATGTGTCGAGGAAAGGTTGCACTATCGATCAGTACAAGGCGCTTTTATACTTCCAAAGTATATCAGGTAACCAGGTTTATCATATCCCAAGGGAATAGACCCTTCTAGAAAATAGAATCACCATGCGTATAGCCACGCGAGGCTATTGGCTTTAAGGGATAACGACAGGATTACGCTAGATATAGCGTACCAGTACATCCCGAGCCTGGTCGGTGATATAATAATAATAACAGGATAAACCAAATGATAATGGAAAATGGAGAATAGGAAACCAAATGAGATGATATTAAAAGAGAAATGTAATAGAAAGGAAATAGGGAAGGGAACAAGTGGTGTAACGGGGTCGTACTCTTACACTAAGGCACTTGCGCCTAAATATCATCAGCGGCACTGTGTACAGCTTGGTCTAGTTCTAGTAGCTCCTCACTTATTAGGACCCTGATTGTGTACTACTCGTTATATAATTTTGACTGGCCCTATGGCTCTTGTTCCAGTGGCTGGACTAGTAGTGCCGCCCTAGGTTACTCTTGTTCAGTTTGTACTCTTGCTGACTGGTCTTCATTCAGACCCTTGCCTTTGAGGTTGGACAAGTAGTGCTGCCCCCAGTTGCATGTCTCTTGCTAGGCACTGCCCCTTTTCTAGCCTGGGGTGTGTGTCAATATATATATATTTGTAGTTATAGGCTCGATAGGTGCATGCTCTTAGACAGTACAACATACAAGAATAAGAACACCCTGTATGCTCTTGCCTAGATTCAATTCGCTATTCTGAGACGGGTGATTATAGGCGCGAACCTACTGTTCACGTGTTGAGTCGCTACTGCTGACGTCATCACACGCGTCCTTCCATATGAGGTATCGCGCTACGAGTGTTTTACCCTGATTGCCCTTGTCAGCGGCTGATTTTTCAAGATCACCCTGATTTTGTAAGGGCATTTTTTCCGTGACCCTTAGTAAAAAAGTGTAAGATTGCTTTTACCCTGTTGTAGTAAGAGTACTTCCAGTTCTACCCTGACCAGACAGGGTATCGCCGAAATCACACTGAAACAGAAGAACGGCCCACATATTCGACAAGTTTCTGTGTCCAGCTGGCGTCGCACTGCATGTGTGATTTTGGCGAAGGGCCAATCAGGCCCCTTATACCTGCTCCAGCTCGAGTCGGACTGCATCTTTGATTTTGTTGAAGGGCCAGTCAGTCCCCTCACACCTGCTCCAAGTCGCGTCGGACCGCCTGCTTGATTTTCTCAAGGGCCATTCAGTCCCCTCACACCTCCTCCAGCTCGCGTCAGACTGCATGCGTGATTTTGGCGAAGCTCCGCCGCCATCAGGAACAGTCCAGTGCGGTGCAGGGCAGTGCAGCTAGGTGGGGTGCGGTACAGTGCGGTACAGTGCGGTAAAGCGCGGGACAGTGCGGTGCAGTGCGGTGCAGTGCGGTACAGTGCGGTGCAGTCGGTGCAGTGCGGTACAGTGCGGTGCAGTGCGGTGTAGTGCGGTGCCAGGCAGTACAGTGTGATGCGGGGCGGCACGGAGCAGGGCGGGGTGGGGGGGAACCGTACCAGTGAGGAGGACGGGGCCGGGGCTGGCCCGACGGGGCCGGCCGGGCGCGACGGGGCCGGGCTGGTGCGACAGGGCCGGGACGGGGCGACGGGGCCGAGCGGGCGCAACGGTGCCGGGCTGGGGCGACGGGGCCGGGCGAGTGCGGCAGGGCCGGGCCGGTGCGACGGGGCCGGGCGAGCGGGACGGCGGCCGGGCGGGTGCGACGGGGCCGGGCGACTGCGACGGGGCCGGGCAGGGTGCGACGGGGCCGGGCGGGTGCGACGGGGCCGGGCGGCGGCGACGGGGCCGGGCAGGGTGCGACGGGGCCAGGCGGGCGCGACGGGGCCGGGCGGGTGCTACGGCGCCGGGCGGGCGCGACGGGGCCGGGCGGCTGCGACGGGGTCGGGCAGGGTGCGACGGGACCGGGGGGGGGGGGGGGGGTACGACGCGGCCCAGGAGGGCCGCTACGGGGCCCAGGAGGGGCGCAACGGGGCCCAGGAGGGGCGCTACGAAGCCCAGGAGGGGCGCGACGAGGCCCAGGAGGGGCGCTACGGGGCCTAGGAGGGGCGCGACGGGGCCTGGGAGGGGCGCGACGGGGCCCAGGAGGGGCGCTACAGGGCCCAGGGAGGGCGCGACGGGGCCCAGGAGGGGCGCTACGGGGCCCAAGAGGGGCGCGACGGGGCCCAGTAGGGGCGCTACGGAGCCCAGGAGGGGCGCGACGGGGCCTGGGAGGGGCGCGACGGGGCCCAGGAGGGGCGCTACGGGGCCCAGGAGGGGCGCTACGGGGCCTGGAAGGAGCGCGACGGGGCCTAGGAGGGGCGCTAGGGGGCCTGGGAGGGGCGCGACTGGGCCTGGGAGGGGCGCGACGGGGCCCGGGAGGGTCGCTACGGGGCCCAGGAGGGGCGCTACGAAGCCCAGGAGGGGCGCGACGAGGCCCAGGAGGGGCGCTACGGAGCCTGGGAGGGGCGCGACGGGGCCTGGGAGGAGCGCGACGGGGCCCAGGAGGGGCGCTAGGGGGCCTGGGAGGGGCGCGACAGGGCCCAGTGAGGGGCGCGACGGGGCTAGGGGGGTCGCGACTGGGCTAGGGGCTAGAGGGGTGAGCGGAAGCGGTAGGTGGGGGGGGATCCTACCTACGCGTGATACCATATCAGAATTGAAAATTGAATAATGGTAAAGTGAGAGTACACACAAATATACTTAAGTATTGTACCCTCTAAGAGGTGACCCTATACAGTCTATACAAACATGACAAATACACATGTTTGACAATATTGTGCTATATAATTGTTAGGCTTGGTAGGTTACCGAACTTTACTGTAGAGGGTACAATCCCCTCCTTGTATGCCTCTCTCTTTCTATTCCAACTCTCTTTTCTCTCCTCAACTTTTCTCCTTCCCTAGTCTCACGCCACTCCATGGCTCCTCCTAGCTTAACCTCATGCATTTCCTAGCTTCTTAGCTAAGCTAGCCTTCTAACATGCTATCAAAGTAGGAGGTCCTCCCTGCTGGACCGCCTCCTCACGCTTCCACCGCGTACTCCTCACCCTCGTTCGCTCGCGCGGCCAAGGCGGCCGCGTTTTGCTGCAGTGGTGGCGTCGTGATGCCGCTGGCCGCGTCGTGCCGCGGCCGTCCCGACGCGCTGCCGTGGTGTCGGGCCGTCGTGCTGCCGTCGCAGCGTCGACGTTCCGCCGCGGCGTCGACGCCTGTGGCGCCGCTAGATCGGCCACCCGCATGTCAGCCTGTGGCGCCCCCCCCCCCCCCCCCCCCCCCCTTCCTTCCCCTGTGTCCTCTTCCTCTCCGCAGACGACGGCTGACTCCCGCCGGCCGTCCCACCGTCGCAGGGCCTGGCCACGTCACCGAGAGGTGCGGGCGCCGCCGCCGCCGCCGCTGTTGTCGAAGCCGCCGCCGTCGCCGCTGTCGCCGCTTGCGTCGGGGCCACGCAGCCGCACGCCGCCGCCGCCGCCGCTGTCGACACTGCCGCCGCTGCCGCCGTCGCCGCCGCAGCCCCTGCGGTCGACGTCGCCGCCCCACGCGCCGAGGGGTCAACCAAGCTAGTGTCGCTGTCACTGTGGCTGGAATGGGGGGTGCTAGGTTAGGGGGTGTGGGGGTGTGTGTGGGCTTGTGACTACCAAGCCTAGGGGGTGTGTTAAATTACATATTGAGTTATATAATTGTTAGGCTTGGTAGGTTACCGAACTTTTCTGTAGATGATACAATCCCCTCCTTGTATGCCTCTCTCTTTCTATTCCAACTCTCTTTTCTCTCCTCAACTTTTCTCCTTCCTAAACCTCACGCCACTCCATGGCTCCTCCTAGCTAAACCTCATGCATTTCCTAGCTTCCTAGCTAAGCTAGCCTTCTAACAGCAGAGCCATGCGGCAATCCCGTTATAGCAGTGTACGTCTTACTAAAACCTGTGATAAGGAAATACCATTTCCTTACTGTGTGACTCCTTTGATGTACATTAGAACAGTTGTAAATAGTTTCTTAACTACATTGACAATCCCCCTGCCCCCTTTCCCTCCTCTATTTCAGCAGTACTATGGTTTTCACCCCTGAAGGGTTTTATCACATAAGAAAGTGACACCGTGTAAGGATATCATATGGCCCTGAGAGCAACTTCAATTCTGCAACAACCGGACCCATTTTTCTGGTTCGGGCGACTTGGCGAAAGGCAGGCGCCTGCCGCTTGTTGCAGGCTTGATTCAGCCGCGTGCAGCAGATACATCGAGCCGCAGCTTTGGGTGGTTATACCGGCACTCGTTGCCGAACCTGCAATTGCCGGTCCTGACATAGTGCTGAGGGGGGTTGGCAAGGGGTGGGATGTTGTGCGGGAAATGGTTGAGGAAGAGAAGGCGGGAGAGGGGGGGGGTGGGGCGGGGGGGGGAAAGAGATCGAAGGGGGGTAGCGTGAGCACCAGCAGGAGCATCAGCACGAATAGTCACTACCTGCTGACAATCCAAATAGAATCGAGGCAAGACAAGGTAGAGTTGTGACAGGCAGCGACGAAGATTTGCAAAAATGGGAGAAATTGTGAGAAGGATACAGTACAGCAGCACTTCAAAACCATGTGTTACAAGGCCCATGTGTTACAAGGCCCATGAGTTCATACATCAAGCATGGTGGCATGCAGCACAGCACAACGTACAGCACAGTCGGGCAGGCCCGGCCTCTCCGGGTGCTTCTGGTGGTGGTACAGTCGCAGGCGAGGCCCCGCAGGCAGCAGCCACGCCTCCGATAACTGCTCCTCCCACTCCTCCCACTGGCCCTCCCCCTGCCGCCGGTTCTGCCGCTGCTGCGGCTGCTGCTGCTGTGGTGGCTTGGAAAACAATGCATTTGGAAGGCAAGCAGACGCAGCAGCAGCTGCAGCATCCCCACGAGCCGTCAACGTTCTGCCCTCGCTGCTGCTGCCCTCCAATTCCACTGTGGCGCATGCTGCTGACGTGGCAATGGATGGCGCTGGTGCTGTGAACGCTAGCCTTGTGGCTAAGCCTGGTGTCGAAGCAGAGGGTGGGAGGGTAAGAGGGTGGGCACAGCCGCGCGCTTTGAGTAATATGTCCACAGCGCATGGACACTGTAACATTCTTCTCTGCCAAGGGGAGCGGTGCGGACGAGAGACACACACGGCGTGCGACACGTGAGTTGTAACATGCGACATGTGCTTTAGTAATCATCGAGGCATTAGCATAAAAGGGATAATGAGGGCGCTATGGTCGGGTTTTTGTAGCAGGAAGCTTGACCACTGCACCATGTGGGTGTGCGTTGTAGACACGAGGGGTTTGGCAGGAGGAGAGGAAGGCTTATAAAAAAAGAAAAAGGAAAAAAGCAAGCAAGGTAACACAAGCTTGTGGAGGACTGACTGATGGTAACACCACACAAACAAAGCTGATACAGGTGTCCATCATAGCATACCCGCAGTACAGGGGGAATCTAGTGCATACGGGGAGGGAGGAAGGCCCGGTGGTGTCGAGGCATGTGCGGGTGGTTGAACTTGCAGGCTGTGCCAAAGCGACAGCTGGTGGCAATAGGGGTGCGGACAGTGTGTGTTCGAAGTGGGTGGGAAGGGGGGGGGGGGAGAGAAGGGGAATGGAAGGAAGGGATGGGGTGAGGGGGGGGGGAGAGGAAGCGACAACAGAGGGAAGACAGGTTAGAGCACACTCGAGGAAGGGAGTGGGCCATGCGGAGAGGGCGGGGGAAACCGGAGGTGGGAAGGGAAGACACAGTGCAAGGAGCAAGGAAGTGCCAGTGTGGCACAGCCGCGGACTTGGCTTAAGTGGTATGAGAACAGCATGATGTGCATGCGCTTACTTTCCACACTTGAGGTAAAATGAGCAATCAGGCCTCTCCTGAAATGCAAGAGGCGTGGAAGCAAGAAAAAAGAGGTGAGGGAGGAGAGGGCGCATGAGGAGAAGAAAGCAGCACAACATGAAATGCATGGTGGTGGAATGCGTTACTCGTGACCAACACAGCACCGGCCATGCACAGCGAAGAGATGAACAGAGAGTGAGTCACGACCGACGAGGCAGTGCGGAAGGGAGGCACGTACTGGGCGCAGTGGGAGGCCCCTCAAGTTGAGCGAAACACAGTACGGCGCTGCTGCTGCTGCCGGCGCTGCTTCTGCCGCTGCTGCTGCTGCTGCTGCTGCTGCTGATGATGATGATGATGATGATGATGATGATGATGATGCTGCTGATGCTGCTGGGGGTGCCCTCAACGCATCATCTGGTGCAGACGTGGAGTGTGGGGCGCTGGAAAGAGGCAGCACGGATGCCATAGCCGCCGTGGCTGCTTTAGATGATGAGAAGGTTGACGTGGGGGACAAGGGGGGGAAGGAGGAGGAGGTGGAAGAGGATGGGGAGTAGGACGGAGAGACACCCACTGGGAAAAGCGAGTCTGTGGGCATTGTTGGTGGTGCTGCTCGTCCCTCAGTTGGCGGTTGAAGCGTCACAAGATGAGCTAATGCTGGGCTACCTGATAATGGCTGCACTTGTGCTTCTGGTTGACTGCTCACGCACAGTGGCTGTGGTGGTTCAGCACAAGGCGAGCACGTGGTGGGAGCCATAGATGTGCACGAACCATGCCATTCATCCGATGCAGCACCCGCGCTTATCGGGTGTGCATGTGCATGTGGATGTGCATGTGCATGTAGTAAGGGCATGGGAATGGGATGTGGCAACTGACTCATGCTGATCCCTGCCCATTCAAGTCCTCTGCTCAGCGCATGCTCATCGCCAGCAGCAACACCACCAGGGGCAACACCACCATCAGCACCATCAACACTTAAATCCGCAGCGGCAGCAGCAGCAGTAGCAGCAGCAACACCACCAGCATCAGCACCACCGGCAGCAGAAAAGCCGAGAGCCAGTCCCGACCATAGCTCCGCTGTCGGATCCGCTGGCGCAGGCATGCGCCCAGTGAAGCTGTCCCCACTGCCGTCCATGAGCCATGACGACATCACATGCGCCTTCACCTCATGCACACCGCACGCCAGGGACGGCTGGCTGGATGACACGGCATGGGGGAACGGCGTGGCTTGGTGCGGGTACGGGGGGAAAGCAGGCATGGAAGCAGGTATGGGGGCCGGCACGGGAGGAGCGGGAGACACATGGGAGCTGCTGCTGCTGCCATCGCTGCACGTGCTGTCGTCACTGCTCACGCTGCTTCGTCCTCCAATGCCATACCCGCTGCTGTTAAAGCTGCCGCTCATATTGCCACTGTTAATCCACCTGCTCGCTCCTGCAACCTCTGAGTCGCTGCCGTTGCTGCTGCTATTGTCGCTGCCATTGTTGCTGCCGCTGCTTAGCTCCCTGCTGGGAAACCACGACTCGCTATAAGCAACCCCTGTCCCGTTATAAGCAGCCTGTGTCTGCACAGAGAGGGGCGAGAGCGCTGAAGGTATCGAGCCTGGCCCAGAGTTGAGGTGTGGAGTGAAGGGATGGCAATGATCGGTTAATGGAGTGGCAAAAAGAGGAGGAGCGGCGAGGATGGGAGTGAAGAGAGGGAGAGTAAAGGTTGCGGTAGTGTCGGTATCTGTGAGGCCAGTGCATTGGGCCCCCTTGGTCCCACTGCTGCACACGTCAATACCACCCAACGCACTGCATCCACCACGTGGACGTGTTCCAGCACAGAAGCCACCAGCAGCACTGAAACCAGCATCGGACACAGCAGCTTCACAAGCATCAGCAGCAGCAGCAGCAGCAGCAGCAGAAGCAGGGAGGAAATGGTTACCCCTGAGCCTCGGATGCGCCTCAAAAGCTGTAGGTACAGCCACAGCAGCATACGAGGTAGAGCCATGGGGGTAGGCAGCGGCAGGAGCAGCAGCAGCAGCAGAAGCAGCATCAGTAAGAGGACACGGCAGAGAGGGAGGGGGAGGGGGAGGAGACAGAATGGCGCACAGTGCAGAGGGGGTGGCGACATGGTTGGTGCTGTGAGGGAAGTGAGAGTGTGGCGCGTCAGTGTCAGCTATGAGAGCGTCTACGGCTGCATCTAAGACGAGCAGCTCTAACAGGCCATCCGCATCCCCATCCTCCCCTTCCTCCCCTTCGTTATCCCCATTTCCATCAGCAGCGCCCTCCCCCTCGCCATCAACATCAAACCTATCAAGCGTAGCCACCCATGTGCCTTTGCCTCCCCCAGGGAATCCAACACCAGCAGCAGCAGCAGCAGCACTAGCACCAGCAGCAGAACCAGCAGCAGCAGCAGCAGCACCACCAGCAACAGCAACAGCAGCCGCCGCAGCAGCAGCAGCAGAATCAAGAGCATGAACCCCTGCCATCCGGCCCTGGCACGTACCCGCAACCGCCTCCTCCCTCCCCACACTCTCTTCCAAACCACCCCACTCCTTCTCCCCCCCTTGCGGCCGCCCCTCGTGGCCCATCGTTCCATCTGCTACAGACAAAACGACAGAGGCAGCCGGGCAGGTAGGTGTGTTGGCGCTGCTCACCACCCTTCGCCCAGCCTCCCCAGCCCGTCCCTGAACACCTTCCTCCCATCGGGCCAGGGCAACGTAGGTGCTCTCCCGCTCACCCTCCTGGAAACCAACAATCTCCCTCTCCTTCTCCTCACACATCCCACCCCCTCTCTCCCGCTGTATCCAAACTCCCGCTCCCCTCCCTGCGTGCACCTGCGCTGCTCCCACCACCTCCAGTGCCCCGTCCCTAGGCCGTCCACTGTTATATGCCACCCCTCTCCTCTGCTTCCCCTCTGCTCTGTCCTGCCCGTCCTCGTCTTCCTCGCCCCGCTCTTCCAGGGACTGCTCCTCCTCCGTACCATACATGCTGTTGCTGCCTGCCATGCCTTTGTCTGAAGCCCCTTCATGGTTCACCTGCAGCAGAGCACACATGCGTAGGCGCGAATGGCTCACTTGCACAGGGGCGAATGGCTCACTTGCACAGGGGCGAATGGCTCACTTGCACAGGGGCGAATGGCTCACTTGCACAGGGGCGAATGGCTCACTTGCACAGGGGCGAATGGCTCACTTGCACAGGGGCGAATGGCTCACTTCCACAGGGGCGAATGGCTCACTTGCACAAGGGCGAATGGCTCACTTGCACAGGGGCGAATGGCTCACTTGCACAGGGGCGAATGGCTCACTTGCACAAGGGCGAATGGCTCACTTGCACAGGGGCGAATGGCTCACTTGCACAGGGGCGAATGACTCACTTGCACAAGGGCGAATGGCTCACTTGCACAAGGGCGAATGACTCACTTGCAGAGGGGCGAATGGGTCACCCATCGGGGCAATGTCGATTGGTTTGTGTGGAGTCAAGGAATTGTGTCTCCATAAAGCATTGTTGCCTGAAAGTCTCACCTAAGGTTTCTCTGCTGCACCTCATGGCAACGCAAATGCCCCGCCATGCCATATTGCACGCCGCGCTAGAAGCATCTCATAGATGGGCTGTCACGACATGTTTAGGACCAAGAAGCAAAACAAGAGAGAAAAAACGGAAACAACCCTCACGCTTCTAACCACACTCGCTCCCCGTTGTCCCTGCCTCACCCCTGGGGACATGGCCGGCGTGCTTGAAAAGGGCGCGCTGTAATAGGCGAAGGACGAGCGCAGCAGACAGGCCGAAAAGGCGGAAGAGCTCATGGCGGGGGGTACTGTGGAGGGGGAGGGGGAGGGGGAGGGTAGGAGAAGGGGAAGACGAAGGCGGTAGGGCAATGAGGACATTTAGAAGGGCCTGAGGATTGAGAGGAAAGTGGGGTTTATAAGGTTGTTGGGCAAACAATATGTTCGAACGAGTGAGCATGCGAGCGTGTGCGTGTGCGTGTGCGAGGTCATGCCCGCATGAGAGGGAAAACAGAAGACGAGGACGGTTCGAGAGAGGGTGAGAGAAAGAGGGGGTAAGGAAAGGGGAGGGGGGAAGACGCGGGAACGAGGACGCGCAAAAGAATACACAAGAGTAGACGAAGCACGAGAGTGCTGGGATGTTAGTACGGCACAATGGTGCTGCCAACACACATGGCAGTACTCTTTCCCTCTCGCTCCCTACCTCACTACGTACGCTGCAACCGGGATCCATTGAACATAAATTTAATAAAGTTAAAGCCACCACAGTGTACCTTCCACTTGCGACCCCCTGCCGGCGACGTTTGTCGCTCCCCGCGGGGTAACCAGGCCCGCCACGTCACCACCCCCCTTCGCGGCAACGGATGACGTGGACGTAGTGAATTTTGCGGCGTGCCAGGCTGACGTGGACGATTGCCGCCACTCATGCGCTTTCCCATCCGCCTTACGCGGGCTACCACTACTACCAGGTCGCGTCGACGCCGTGCTAGCGCAGCCGCTGCCGCTGCCGCAGCCGCAGCCGCGATTCTCGCCGAGATCCTCGCCGCGCGATGGCTGTTGTTTCCCCCCGACGAGGAGCCGGCGACCCCGCGAGTCATCCGGCGCCGCCGCCGCCGCCGCCGCTAGCGCTACTACTGCTACTACTGGTGGGTGCGCTTCGGCGGCCGTCGTCATGCTGCTGGCGGGCGCTGGTGCTTCGGACGAGTCGTCGTATGGCGACGGAGAATGCGCGGGCATCTTGCGCGGTGCTTGCGCTTCCGCCGCACAGGATGGACCGGCGGATGCCGCGCAACTTGCTGTAGACGCAGTAGCGACAGAAGCGCCATTCCTACTAGTGGCTGCAGCCGCAGAAGCAGCAGCAGCAGCAGCATGCGGCCATAGCGATTCTTCTCTCGGCTGCCGTCGCACGGCCTGTCGGTTCCACCGCGGGTGGCGCGGCGGCATGGTCAGCACGTCGCTCGCTCGCTCCCGCCACGTGTTGAGCATTCGAGTGCGGCGCGATTGCTAGCTTTAACAGGCAATGCGCACGGCGGCGGGAGTTCCGCTACTAGTAGTAATAGTAGTACTATTAGAAGACGGCGTAGAGGTGATTGTCTCAAGAAGGTAGTTGGCGGGAAACTAACGACGGGGAAGTATTAGTGGTGATGCGGGCAGCGCAAAGCGACGGTCGAGGCAGCTGGAGACTATGAGACGCCGGAAGCGGCGGGTGAAGATATGTCACGGCGGCAGTAGTAGTACTACTACTTAGTAGTAACAGCAGCATCTACTAGGTTATAAGCCTCGCACCGAGCTTGTTTGCTTCGCCGCGTGTCTGATGTTGCGCCGCGAGTGCCGTGAGGAAATCCCTGGCGGGGTAAGAAGAAAGCGGCGGGGGAGTATCCTATACTTCGCGCGCCGAGCGGCCCCCGTTCTAAGGCAAAGATGGCTAGAA
Organism: Closterium sp. NIES-67; assembly: GCA_027943415.1. Classification (NCBI taxonomy): domain Eukaryota; kingdom Viridiplantae; phylum Streptophyta; class Zygnematophyceae; order Desmidiales; family Closteriaceae; genus Closterium; species Closterium sp. NIES-67. Next base: position 208,247 of record BQMB01000249.1, read on the forward strand.
GGAACCTGTCGTCGCGACTCACGTTTTTCCGGTAAACGTGATTTACCAAAGAGGGTGTTGTAACGTCTGATGATGTCATACGGCAGATTATTGTCACTACCGTTGTGACCTTGCTTGCTCTGGTGAGCCCCAGCTCGGGAGCTTTACATTCACGGACAGCGATTTTTAGACATTTAACGGACGAGACGTAGCGGACAAGCTGCGACAAGCTGACGGATTATCCTAGAGGCGATTACTGTCGAGGGACAGAGCGCATAAATCCACGAAGAGCTATTATAGTTCCTACCAAGGGAGACACGCCCCGCAGCCCGAGCAACTGAGTTGCTCGTGTGGTTGCATGAACCCTGCGGCCCAAGGTTGTGGAGGAAAATCGATTGGCGGTGCTGCTGAGTGAGCAATGGTCTGGTCGCACGGCACGGAATTCCCAAAGCAGAACAGGAGGGAATGTGGCGGGGGTTTTGCTGTCCAGTGGGGTGTGGAAAGATGGATACCTTGCCAGCTCGTGTGGCGACACGGCGTGGAACTTCCCCATGCAACCCCCATGACAGGACGCGAGGTTTGCTATCCATGCATGCCATGGTCTCTCAGCTGGTGTTTGCAGATACACTTGATTATTGTTAATAACCCATTTCCGGAAAAAGGCACATTCTCCAGACGTAGGATGGTGTGTTCGGTTGTAAAGCACATAAAGGAGCGTGTAAAGTAGGAACGGCAACCCTATCTGTCTGCTCTTCTGCTGCATGCGTCTGATCATTCTTCCCGTGAAGATTTTTGAGAGACTTGATACTCTTCAACTAGAACAAAGCAACATAGTCTTTTCTAGCTTCGCAAAACTGTCGCGTATACAAACAAAAGGTACCTTAGAGAAGCGAGCAAAAACGATATAATCCATAGGGACTAGGGCCAATTTTTAAAGGGAAAATCCCCTGATTAACCTTGCTAGCGACCACTTTCAGGACTATACCCAGATTTTATAAAGATAAAATGGTTTTTTGGCTTGCCCCTAGCACGCTTACGAATCAGGGTGAAATCATAAGAATACTTTGATTTCTAAGGTTGCCCCCAAAACCGATTTTGGGAGCTAATAGGGACCCATCACACGACTCAGATGGCATCAACGCTAAACCTGCAAAAGGGTTACGGGTTTAGGAGTTACACGAACTTAAATGACATATGGGCCCTTATGGATTCTAGTATTCTTGCAATTTGAAGCTCGCATCCCAAATTGCGAGTCAAACAGGCCACACTTTATAACCTTATAATTTAATTTGTTTTTAATTATGTTTATTATTATTATTATTATTACATACGTCGCAAATGCGCTTGATTGCCAAAAATCAAACGTGATATTTCTATAAATTGCATTGCAAGAACTTAAAACGATTGGTCATTGCTATTCGGGACTTTTGCGTCCCCAACCGCTGACTCTGTAAATAAATAAACTACTAGATGTTTATTGAAACCCCACTTTTTGCGACTTCCAACCCATAACAATACCACCCACCAAGTTTGTAAAGCATGAAAAAATTGGGTTACAATCTTTAAGCTTTCTAGATTACTTGGCATTCCGGAGGCTGATATCCGATAGCGTTAACGATCCAGATATGTTGTGTTTTCTGTTTAAAGTTCTGGATATGCATTTAATCCATTCATATTTGGACCCATCCGATATTTTTGACAATATAATTATGTCTTGTATTGCATACATATTATTCGTATCATTATTAATTTTGGTATTATGATTAGCAAGATAATTGTATGTATTGAATTATATATGAACTTAAGATGCATTTATCGAGACTTTGGTATCATAAGTATTGGGAACTAGCTATCAAGGTTTATTGAAAATTGGTAATTAATGTATAATACTTTGTTTTACATTCTTTTGCTTTGAATCCACAAAGTAGGGATTCGTCAGTTGAACTCCCGAACAGATTTGACAGAATGGACTACTAAGTGTAACTGGATACAGTAGCTCAAGGCATCCGTGCATGCGCCACGATCAGACACAAAATCCCCGCTGCGACGCGGAGTTCCTTGCGGGACTAGGAGTGGGCAACGGCACTTTGCTTGAGAGGGAAGAGCCACTGTACACGGTATGTCTGTGTACAGTGACTGAGGGAAATGAGAGAGGCGCAGACAGGTCCGCACCGCACAGCACACACAGTACACAACATGCTGGAGAAGTGTTCACTGTGGGTGGTTTAAACACTAGCAGGGGATGCGTAGTGCCGAGTGTCAACCCTGGGCTGTACGAGGAGGAAGATGACAGTCGAACACGGGCAGCAATATGATGCTGTCTGGTTGCACCTATGGCGTACGCAAATGTTTTGCTTGCCCGACGAAGAAATTTGGGGAGGCCAAGCATTTCCTCGAAGCCAATCACATAACTCTAACGGAAGATAAGTGCCCCCTGATTGGTGGACGTTCAAATCAGCAGGGACAAAACAGCTCGTATTCTTGAAGTAACGAGCCCTCATTGGCTGGGGTTTAGACCACAACTCCACAGCCTATCTGTCTGGACATCCGTGAATGTTTCGCGTGGTCACCCGTGGAGATATCATCCTCGGCTCGAATGCGTATAAGCATCCCTTTTACACTTCTACATTCCTGGGCGTAGAATATAGAATTTCCAGGAACTATACTGTACATAAACGGCATTTCCTTATCCTGAGTTCCAGTATGTAAAGCAACCCCCACTATACATGGGTTTCCGCATTTTTTATCACATTAATCAGAGATGCGTTACCTAAATATGAAATATCCCGAGCCGTATGCGCACTCTTCCCAGTTCGCATTCCTTGCTCGTCGAGGGTTCCCCCCGAGCTCATTTTCTCACCACACGTTCGAGCTCTGTCAAGCTTGCATGTTTTGTTATTTCATAAGCTATATCCTATTTTCGGGACTGTTTTTGTTCTTTCGCGTATTTCGTAAACTCACGAAAGACTCCGGAAATGCCTTAAGTCATTTTATCATTTCCAACAGTTTTGATGCTGCACTGTGTAATCATCTTCAATAACTCAATTTTCATTTCTTGTTGTTTTGTCCTTTTACCGATAAAACTTGCTAGTTCCGCATGGCCCAAATTTGAAGGGTGTTTCATACTGATTACCCTTGCCAGCGGTCGCTTTTTGAGCATTACCCTGATTTTGTAAGGCCACTTTTTCTTCAGACCCTTTCTAAAAAAGTGTGAGGAAAACATTACCATGCTGTAGTAAAAGTGTTCGTTTTATTACCCTGACCAGTCAGGCCACGCCGAAAAACACGCTGAAATGGATAACTCCCAACCCTCGAAATACGCCAACTGTCGAATCTGCCACGTAGTCAGGCAGCCCCGCCCACCAACACCGAATCCCGCGGCACTTTGCACCAACATGGTGAATGCTTTGCGGTACCCTGATTCCCAAAGGTGCCTCTAGAACAATTTTGGGCCCTCGTTCCGCTGTGATAGTGTTTTTTTCTGGGGGGGGGGGGGTTGTTGGGGTGTAGTACGTCCTAGTTTCCCCGCAAAACTGGTGCCTAGGTTTTTTTTCAACGCCTTCAGCCCGGAGCCAGTCTTTGGAGTAAAGTGAGCCAATGCTCGCACTTGTCAAGAAAAAAGATAACTAAGGCAATCCTATCACATGATTATTGTCGTGGCACTGGGATAACCTTGTCGATCCTCTCTCTATCTCTAGGGAGGGTACTGGGGAGGCTTTCCCCGGGGAAGGTGGATATCTGGAGCCTAACCCTGTGATAGTGTTTTTTTCTGGGGGGGGGGGTTGGGGTGTAGTACGTCCTAGTTTCCCCGCAAAACTGGTGCCTAGGTTTTTTTTCAACGCCTTCAGCCCGGAGCCAGTCTATGGAGTAAAGTGAGCCAATGCTCGCACTTGTCAAGAAAAAAGATGACTAAGGCAATCCTATCACATGATTATTGTCGTGGCACTGGGATAACCTTGTCGATCCTCTCTCTATCTCTAGGGAGGGTACTGGGGAGGCTTTCCCCGGGGAAGGTGGATTTATGGAGCCTAACCCTCCTGATGACACACCTTCTTGTCCCAGTGGTTGGGACTGGTGACTTCATGAATTGGTATCAAAGCCATCCGGGGTTCAATTCCTGGTGTACACGCTATCCCACTGGGGGGGTGTGTCGTGGCACTGGGATAACCCTGTCGATCCTCTCTCTATCTCTAGGGAGAGTACTGGGGAGGCTTTCCCCGGGGAATGTGGATATATAGAGTCTTACCCTCCTGATGACATCCCTTCTTGTCCCAGTGGTTAGGACTGGTGACTTTATGACTATTATATCTAAATATGAACCCTAGCCCATATACCGTATCTTCCCGGAAAGGCTCTCAAGTTAGCTTAGGTTAAGAGAAAGGCATAGGAAAGTAGCAAGAGGTTTAGGCTAGGAGAAAATATCGAAAGACAAGAGGGTTGGACTAGAAGAGAGAGGGATACAAGACGCGGGTTGTACCCTCTACAGCAGGATCCAAGATATGCAATACACCTACCTAGCCCATACACACACATATATATATATGTATATATAATATATATGTTGACACACCCCCTAGGCTTGGTAGGCGATACACAGAGAATAGTCCAGGGCAGTACTAGTAGCCTGTCCATTGGTTTTAGTACTAATGCAGGTCAAAAGAAAACACACCATGCATATAGCACACTAAGCCACACACCCCCTAAGCCTAGCACCCCCATACTCAGCAGCAGCGACGGATTCTCTAGCATGGTCAACCCCTCGGCGTGCGAGGCGGCAACGTCGGCAGCGAGGGCAGCGGCTGCAACGGCGGCGGCGGCGGAAGCGACGACAACGGCGGCGAGGCCAGCGGCACCAGCTGCGGCGGCGGCGGCTTCAACGACAGTGCCAGCGGTGGCGGAGCTCGCAGCACTCGGCGGCATGGCCTGACTCCGCGACGGTGGGGAAGGCCCGCGCGAGTCAGCCGTCAGCTGCGGCGAGGAAGAGGGGGCACAGGGGATGGGGGCGGGGCTTCTGCAGCAGAGCCAGAAAGCTTGCCACCTTGTGTGGCGCTCTGGCTGCATGCGGGCGTGCTGGCCAGCGCTAAGAACGGGCGCTGGCCGCTGCCGTCCGTGCGCTGACGCGTCGACGACGCCACGGCAGGACGACGATGCCGCCACGGCAGCATGACATGGCCATGGCAGCTTGGCGAGGTACGGCGGCGACACGGAAGGGTCGGTAGAAGTGCGCGGCGGAAGCGTGAGGAGCAAGCCCGGGACGGGTGACCTGATCTGATACCATGTCACGAAACTAGGTAGCTAGGAAGCCATGAAAATGGCGAAAGGGTTTAGCTAAGAGAGAAGTTACGAGAGAAAAGAGGGTGAGAATAGAAAAGAGAGGCATACAAGGAGGAGGGTTGTACCCTCTATTGTTGGTTGCAATAACACCTACCAAGCCTACCAATTATATAACAAAATATATAATCTAACAGTGTGCTCCCGAGTTGCGGTGCGACAAAACGTATGCACGCGAAGGAAAGGGATTTTTTTTTTTTTTTTTTGGTTGCGGAGCAACCTATTGCGATCGATCGGACGAGATTTTTTTTCAAGTTTTGTTTTGTTTTGCTTTTTGTTTAAGAAAAAAAATCAGGAATGCGGGAAAACTCCAAATTCATTCAAGCCTACATAATTTACTATATAGATTGATTGTTGCCTAATTATCTAGAATGGTTGTTGGAAGGATGTAAACCGTAGTGTAAAATAGAAATTACACTACAATTTAGATCAAGAAACGAGGTTCGAAAATAAAAACAGGTGTTAATGTTTTCCATGATTTCTCGTGGCGTATTTTTGTCAAGGACAAAAATAGCCGATCGCTTCCCCAGCTGAGTGGGGGAAGTCAAAAGCCTGGATTTGTCGCAATAGTTTAAGGGGTGATTTTCAAGCTTAGTGCCTACATAATACATTGCTTCAAGGTAATAAACTTAGTGAATACCAAAATCTGAGTTGCACTTATCGCTCCCAAGTCAAATGACTACACTCAAGGAGAGAGTCAAGCGATCCTTCTTGAAACGATAAGAGCAATCCAGTTTTTGACATCCACGAAACTCATTGCCATGAGTACCCATGCACTAGAGACATGAAATAAGCTGCATGCACCAAGCAAAAATTAGAAGTCGAAATAAGGGAAATATGATGCTGTAAAAAAAAACCAGTGAGGCACGGAGCATAATCCAACAACACCCAAAAGGGTGGACCCTGCAGCCACACCACAAAAACTAATGAAACAAAAAGGGGAAAACAAGTTAGTAAAAAAACCGTAGAAATAAAAAGAACGAGCATAAACTGGGAAAAATAAATCAAAGCAACGTAGAGACCCAGTTCGCACAAGGCCTAGCAACAGGTGAAGCAGAACGCCAAATAGGAGCGGGAGAGTAGGATGAAATGAATGAAAATAAAAGAAGAGGAGTGGATGGATAAAAGAGAATGGGGAAAATGGTGGTGAGGGAAGGGTGCAGCGAAAGAGAGAGCGAAAGAGAGAGAGAGAGAGGTAGCGTGGATAACATGCGTCGGCTACAGCAACAACTGCTGGATAGGGTGAGGGAGGTGGAGGAGACTATTTTTGAGGCGCCTCATAAATAGACACGTACTGGAGGGGGTGAGAGAGGTGGGCATTGTCACTTGTTCACTTCTTAGCATTGCATCCCACCTCTCTCCACCTCTCTCCACTGCCGCCCTTCTCCAGGAGGTAGCGCGCGCGTGCGCGCGAGAGAGAGAGAGAGAGAGAGAGAGAGAGAGAGAGAGAGAGAGAGAGAGAGAGAGAGAGAGAGAGAGAGAGAGAGAGAGAGAGAGAGAGAGAGAGAGAGCTATAAGTTCCCCTCTCTCAGTTCCATTCCTCATCATTTCACTAGAAGCCTTCAAGTGCTATGGTTTTTGGCGGCCGGCTCGCGCCGGCGGCCGCGTGTCGGAGGCCAAGCGGATAGTCCCAGAATTCACTATAGTAGGTTAAATTACAGGAACGCATATCCACATGTGCGGCTAGACAGTGCCAACAAAGGCTCCTAAGCAGAAGGTGCATGGTGAGGACATCACCACTATGCATACCACCCCGACAACACCTGCGCCGACGCTCACTCCGGCGCAAGGGCTCGCAGCAACGCGCCCCGCATGGAGCGGAGTACTGACGCGGAGCCAGCTACGAGCCCTAGGGCGGTCTCCGCCTCTACTGCGCGCGCAAGTGCGCGCACGGCCACTGGCGCCGCGCCAGCTTCGTCAACAGCTAGACCGGGCGGTTGGGGAAGATAGACCAGCCCCCAGAGCAGCTGCGCTACTGCCTCTTGCGCCCGAGCCCGCTGCGGACGAGACAACACCGGATCAGGTGCCACCGCGGGCCGATGCTCCAACGCCTGGTGCAGAAGCTCCAGCACAAGCGCCAACCACCCAAAGCAATTGGCGAGAGCAGCCAGACGCGCCGCGGAGCCATACCGCGGCCCACACCATGTCACCCGCAGCCGCTGGACCCCCACAGGCGCATTCCGACGCATACGAAGACCACGCGTGGGAGAGCGCGACGCAAAGGGAGGGGGAGGCTCGCCAAAACGCTGCTGACCAGACGGGGGCACAAACGACTGGCGGGGAAGCGTGGTCCCCCTGCTCCGCGCCAAGGGCCCCCAAGGATATGCATCGCCAGCTGCGGCAGGAGCCCCCCAGTACTCGCCCTGCCGCTGGACAGACAGGAGCAGCTCCATCTCCAACTCCATCGCGACGAGCTGCACCGAGAGGGAGAGACGGGGCTGAGGGCGCGGGGCTGTTGAACGACAGTGCCGAGCCCAACAGATGCGTAGATAAAGACCCTAGCGAGTCTAGGGGTAACAACGCCACAACCCCGCGCCCGCCAGCGCAAACAACCCCAGAGGACACTGCGGCGATTGGTACTACGCCTGCAACCGTAACCGGAGGACCAGAGTAGCCCCGGACACTAGGCGCGGAAAACACTGCCGCGAGGCGAGAGGGGCGAAGAGGCAGGCCCGTGCGAAGGCGCAGAACCGGGGGAAATGTCGGGGGGCTGAGGTCCACGCGGAGAAGGCCAATCTCGCGCACGGGGGACTGGAGAGCAAGGCACGGAAGATTCGAGCAAAATGCGGAGCGAGTAACAGAGGATGAGTCTGAGTGGGAGGAAGGGGACGCATATGTACCTGGCAACTCGGAAGAACCAGGCTCGGAGGGGATTTCCGACGGGGCATCAAAGGAAAATGCGAACAGAGGGGGGAGGAGGAGGAGAGATTGCCGAGGCGCGATGTGCCGGAAGTGATCGCCCCGCCAGCCAATAGCGACACGATTCAGCTGCAGCAGCGGAAAATCTGATCACCAGAATCCCTGGCCGGGGACAAAAGTTTATGGCAAGCAGCCACTGGTTGGGATTTGGGGCCCCTGCGGGACTCACGGCAGCCCTACCTGGCAAGATATCTGCCCCCCAAAATTCTGGAGATTTTCGCGGACTGTCTGCTGGTTCCCCTCCAACGCATCAAAACATGCCCTGATTGGCCGGGGGGATGGATCGTACTGATATTTCTGCCCCACCTAACACTTAGGCCTGGACCTGCTTTGGAAAAGCGGTGGGGTGCGATCGAGCGCCAACTTCAGGGGTTTCATGAGGGGCAGTGGCAAGAGCTGTACACGGGCAGCAGGGACAACGCGACCATCACCCCGACTGCCCGCCACCCACAGGACGCAGCTGGACTCCGGGCTCGGGCCGAGGGGCTGGTCCAGAAAACGAACCTGCGTAAGGCACTATCGGCTTTACAACCTCTACCAATCGCACCGACAAACGCTACCACGCTCGCGAGCCTGCGCGAAAAACACCCCCAGGCAGAGGACGAAATTCCAGCGCACCTGCGAGAGGCGACCGACAGTACACTCCAAATAGGCCATGCTGCATTTCGAAAAGTGCTGGGAAAATGCCAGCGTGGCATCGGGGGTGGGCCCTCGGGCGTGTGCTTCGAGCACCTGCGTTATCCGGCACTCTCCAACCCCCAGGTTCTGAACCTTCTGCTTCATGCCGTCAACCTGGTGATTGGAGGCAGAGTGTCGTCACACATACGCCAACTACTGCTGCCCAGCAAGTTAATTGCTCTACGCAAGCCTGGCGGAGGAGTCCGGCCAATAGCCATTGGGGAAGCCTTCCTGCATGTGGTGGCAAAGGCAGCGCTACAGGAATTGGCGACGGCAGTTCGCGCGTTCTTCCTGCCATACCAATTCGGCGTGGCGGTCTCAGGGGGAGCCGAGTGCGTGATCCACGTAGTGCGAACACTGCTGCAAGCCTTCCCTGGGCACATCGTCCTTCAGCTAGACATCGCCAACGCATTCAACAGCGTGCATCACCACTACCTCCTCCAGGCCCTGCAGTGGAGCCCGCTTGCACCTCTCATGCCACTCGCACTCACCCTCTACGGCACACCGGCACCCCTCCTCCTGGACGCCGCCTTCCCCAGCACCATGATCACAAGCAGCAGGGGGGTCCGCCAAGGAGACCCACTGGGTCCCCTCCTCTTCGCCACTGCCATCCAGCCCGTCCTAGCGGAAGTGGCAAACCGGTTCCCGGAGGTTGCCGTCCTGGCATACGCGGACGACATCACCGTCGTCGGCCCACCGGCAGCTGCGGCCCGGGCCTTCCAGCTCCTACAAACAGGCCTACAAGACTGCGGCTTGCAGTGCTCCCTCGCAAAATCAGTGGGCTGGTCCCCTAACATGGAGAGCCACAACCAACTCCAGCAAGGGGTGACATGGGCGGAGGGTGGGCTCCGTATCCTCGGGAGCCCCGTCGGCGGGTCGGAGTTCGGCAGAGCCCACCTGCAGGAAGAACTGGCCAAGGCAGCAAGCCCCCTACCCCAGTTGGCGGAGCTCCACCCCCAGCACTCTCTCCTCCTCCTCTCCCGATGCGTATCCTGGCGGGCCTCCTTCCTCCTGCGCTCAACCCCGGCCGACCAACTGCCTCTGGAACACTGGAGGGACTGGAGTGAAAGCTTGGTGCGGACAGCCCTGGCAGCAGCCAACATTCAAGCACCAAGGGGCGAGCTGGAGTGGAGCCTCACCTGGCGACAAGCGACGCTGCCGGTCGTCCTCGGAGGCCTCGGCATCACCGACCCCACCTCGGAAGCCACGGCTGCATACCTGGCCTCCACGATAGCAGCGGCTCGCCTCCTGGCTGATATGCACCTACCGGACGGACTCCTCCGAGAGGCACAACACCTACTGGGAGCAGGAGGGGAAGGCGACCTGCCACTTCACTCTACAGTGCGGGACATGGAGTCCTGTCTGCCTGAAGCGGCTAGGCTGACCCTGGCGGAGGCCAGAAATTCACCCATGAAGGGCCCCCTCCAACACCAACTCAGCCTCGACATCAACACACAGCGAGCGGAGGAACTCTTCGCAGACACACTGCTGGACCGCCCCGGCCTGGAGAACGCCCACGGCACTCGCCTAACTAGCCTACGCGGCACGGGGGCAGGCGACTGGGTGCTGGCCATCCCCTCCCGACCAGACCTCTGCCTGTCCCCAGCCCAGTTTGGTACGGCCCTGGCTTTCCGCCTTGGCCTGCCCCACTCGGTCCCGGGCGGCTGCTCCTGTCGGCGTGCTGAGATCAGGGACCCAAGCCTCCCGAACCACATCCTTCGCTATAACGAGGGCGGTTACCCAAAAAAACTCCACAACTCCCTCGTGTACGCGACGCTACGCATGGCACGCGAAGCAAAGTTCAGCGTGTACCATGAGACCATCCAGTTCACAACGCCAACCAACAGGAAGAGGGCGGACCTGGCAGTCCGGGACTACGAGAGTAGGGCGACGTGGGTGACGGACGTCACAGTCACCGACCCGGTGCTCCAGCGCCGGGACCTTGACGCCGGGGGCCTCCCAGGGTGGGCGGCAAGGGAAGCGGCTCAAGCAAAGGAGAGGGAATACGAGGACCGGCCGGCCTGGGTGGGCTTCTACGCCTTGGCAGTGGAGACCTATGGGGCACTAGCTCCGTCCACCGCACACTTCCTCAAGCTGCTGGCCGACCACGCAGCGTTGATGCGGTTCCGGGCCAACCCTCTGACCACGCCAGCCAAGAAGCTACTCTCCCACTATCGGCAGCGGTGGGCAGTGCTCCTGCAGCGGCTACAAGCGGACACCCTCATCACCCGCAGCGGGATGGCTCTGGATGCTGCCTATCTCCAGCCCAGGACAGACCCTTGGGCACCTCATCTAGGGGATGTCTACGACACCTTAGACCTGGAAATGTCCTAGAGGCGGGATGGGGAGCCTGGGCTGCGGTGGGCTATGCGGTAATGTGTAGTTCTCTCCCCTAGGGTTGCTTGGCCTTTGTGCAGTTTGTACTCAGGTTCCATCAATGAGCAGGACCGCTTGAGAGAGAGAGAGAGAGAAAGAGAGAGAGAGAGAGAGAGAGAGAGAGAGAGAGAGAGAGAGAGAGAGAGAGAGAGAGAGAGAGAGAGAGAGAGAGAGAGAGAGAGAGAAGGAGAGAGATAGAGAGAGAGAGCGAGAGAAAGAGAGAGAGAGAGAGAGAGAGAGAGAGAGAGAGAGAGAGAGAGAGAGAGAGAGAGAGAGAGAGAGAGAGAGAGAAGGAGAGAGATAGAGAGAGAGAGCGAGAGAAAGAGAGAGAGAGAGAGAGAGAGAGAGAGAGAGAGAGAGAGAGAAAGAGAGAGCGAGAGAGAGAGAAAGAGAGAGAGAGGTAGAGGGGGGGTAGAGAGAGAGAGAGAGAAAGGGGGGGGTGGGAGAGAAAGAGAGGGAGAGAATGAGTGAGAGAGAGTGAGGGAGAGAGAGAGAGAGAGAGAGAGAGAGAGAGAGAGAGAGAGAGAGAGAGAGAGAGAGAGAGAGAGAGAGAGAGAGAGACCCGTTGGCATAAATCACCATTCCATACAAACCAGACAAAGAAGAGGAAGGATGGAAGAAGGAAAGGAAGGGACGAAATCCAGGAAGGGGGAAGGACGGAATGGAAGTAGAACGGAGCAAGAAATGGAATCTGATCGAACATGGTAACGGAACTGTAAAGCAAATAGAGAAGCATCAGAGGTAAAACTAGTAGAAATGAAGGACAAAAACAAGGTAGTAGAGGAAGGACGAGGACAGGAAGGTAAGGAAAATGCAAGGGGGAGGGGGTGGGGGATGTAAAACGATGACGCCGAAATAGATGAGGCAACAGCCGTTGGCGAAAGCTAGAAACGGGAAAGAAAGGGAAGCATCAACGTAAGAGCTCGCTAAAACCAGATATGAGGAAACAAAAGGAGTGTGAATAGCAAAGCAGAAAGAATTAAAGGACAACAACCAGTAGAAGGAAAGAAAAGAAAGCAAGGAATAGAGAGAGGAACGGAAAAATGCAGAAAGAATGGAAGGACTGGACAAAAGGGAAAGGAAGGAAATAAGCAAAATGAGTGAGAAAGGATGAAAGAATAATAACTGAGGAATTCGAATCAGCAAAATCGGCAAAGAAAACCTAGAGGAGATTTGAAGGAGGAAAACGAGAAGAATTAAGAAAATCACAACTAGGGAGGAAGAAAGAATGAAAAGTCAAATGAAGGAACGTGGAAGGAGAAAGGACATGAGACCAAACAAAAGAGGAGGAGGAGAGCAATGCGTAGGAACGGAGAGGCGAATGGGGAAAAGGAAAAGGGCTTGTGCTTTCGGCGTTTCCAAGATGCGAATTCAGGATGGAAATAGGGGGAAAAATGTAAGAGCTCGATGAAAAGGAAGGGGACGGAATCGAGCGGAGAAGAGGAAAGCGGGTGAGAGGAGGGGTTAGAAGGCGTATCGTGCATCTAAGCTGAAATCAACCACTTACATTCCGTTTACTGAAACGTGAGAGAGAAGACTTAACAGAAAAGCAAGTAAGCCACTATGTCACCATAGCTAGAGAAATCTATCGTATAGTTGGGAGCAAAAGAGCAGCAGCATCTGATGGCGCGTTGCTGCCTATCCAAGTGCTACCTAACGAGCTGCCTAACCAAATGCTGCCTATACTCACTAGCTGCTGGAAGAAAGAAACATGTGAGATTAGGATATCGAGGAAGAGTAGAGAAGAAATTCGAAGAGTAGGGCTGAAACAGGCACATTTTTTAGACTGTCCGAACCCTCGAGCGGACCAGCTGCGTTGGAGCCACGTTTTTGCAGCTCTGAAAAAGCTTTTGTTTTCGGTCAGAAATTGCCCCGTGATACTGAAATTCGCGTAATGATGTTTTTTTTAAACGGGAACTACTAGCATTGTAACTTCAGAAAGCGCGTATGTAGCACGTAATGCATCCAGTGGCGAGCTCGGGGGTTTTGCCAGTGCTTGACGAACAAAAGAAAAAAAATCACTATCCTGTGGCGAGTGTGGCTAGGCGAGTGTCATTGCCACATCAGATTTTACTTTGTCTGTCAGTTGCTCGTGACTGGGGAAATCAAACAAAAATCGCCAGGTGACCAGATACGTTCGCCAAAAGTCGTCTACAGTGGAAACAGTAACCACACAATCAAACAAAATCACAACGAAAACTCCCAGCGGCAGGGCATTTGGCGGAAAGGCGGAAAAAAACGCACAAAAAACATAAGATACATTCCTAAAATTGGGCTGCAGCGGAACAATAGGGAACAAAACGTTCCAGAATACTGTACAAGCAGAAGCGAACAACAAGAAGAACCAATTCAAACAGCGTGGCACGATTTTGAATCAGGAGCGCAAACTCTGATGCACATCGTATAACTTAAAGCGCACCTAAATAAAGTAAACACATATGTTCATGAAAGCCAGCTATGTAACTATTTTTAACTGTATTAGATGTAGTGACATTGTATGCACTCTTATTAATGCACTGATATGATATACACCATTGATAGAATATATGAAACTATTATTAGATGTTAACAAATAATTTCACATCGAAGCTTGATAATTAGCTTAAGCATATACAATCTACAATGAAACATATACATATATATAAAGGCTACGCAACCCTAAGACGATTGTGTCATCTCTTGATTTTTTTTAATTTTAATTTTCTTTTTTTTCAGAGTGCAGGTCCTTTTTTTTTTTTTTTTTTTTTTTTTTTTTTTTTTTGAATCTCTGTCCGCTACCCACGGCTTGCTGGTAGGGGTAGTAAAAAAACCCCAGACATCAGCCAATTTCCTATGGATCGGGAGCAGCATTGAACACTGACAAAATGAGTACAATACTCGTTACATTGTGGTAACCAGTCCTAAGTCACTTTATATGCGCCCAAAGGGATAACAATTCCTTACACACAATACCATTTTTGTAGTTACGAAACACCACCCACGATCAGGCCCCCGGATTGGTTTTGAACCACGCTGATTGATCAGGGTCGAATTAGAAAAAAAAAACTTTCCGTCATGGTCGGTACCAAACACAACCCTGATTTTTCAGGGTCGGTACCAGTTTCAACAATGATGCATCAAGTTCGTGTTTGCTTCGGACACTGATGACCCTAGAGTGGATTTCTCCCGTCGTTTTTTTGAAGTCAACTCCTGTGCAGTAATAAATAAGGCTTAGAGCATGACATTGCCTCTAAATGTGTGTTTCTTATAGTTCCGAAACTCCGCAAGTTCCAGAACTTGGGTGATTATAAGTTTCGCTTTGCTGCACATTGCGACAAGGTCTCGCGAATTCCTGCCCCCTGGCATAAATTTTGCCAATTCCGGGAGTAGTTCCGGTATTACGAGAATCAGAATTGTAAGACACATGCCCTAAGAATGAGGGGCGGGTCGCATGTGACATAGTCGGCGTGATTGATGGGGTGGGGGGCAGGGCTCACGCTCAGGTTTTTTGAAACTCTGTTTCTCCCGGATTCCCCACCCCCCTGCACCCTGATTCGTCCGGATTTCAGGATAGTTGATTTCTGTTTCATCCGGATTCGGGTACAAAGTTACTTTTAGCCGAGTTACAGCAAACATTGACTCGGACATGTCAAGATGTTCAAGGTCCAAGCAGGGTAACATTTGCGGAGTGCCAGAAAAAGAGAGTACTTTTGGACTTTCTATGTTAAGAGTGTGAATTTCCCCCGCTAGTTTTCTGACAAACCCGCTAAAGTAGGGTAGAATATGTGTCAGCAACCTTCGCAACTTTCTGGGTTGCGGGAAGGGGGAGGAGGGGAACGTGGCTAAACCTTTTTAGCCAAATTTTCCTAGCTCCGTGGGCGTGCGGGGCTGTAGGAGGAATTTTCCAGTGTGTGAGGGACGTCAAATATTCAAGGTTTAGGGTAGCTTGGGTGGGAGGAGTCTCTCTGTGTTAAATTCTCTAGGTTTAAGGGAAACTTAGCCAAATACTCTATGTTATGGGGTAAATGCAGGAATGTTCCTGCAATGAGGACTAGCCGAAGTTTCGTGGGTGTGGGTTGGAGGACTATCTCTTCATGGGAGGGACTTAGCCGAATTCCACTATGGTCGAGGAAGGAACGTTCCCGACTGTGACGGACTTAGCCGAAAATTCTGGGTTTCGGGTGGTGCGGGTGGGAGGAGCACGGTATGTCTGTGTGTGGGGGACTTCTCCATATTTGCTTGGTTGCGGGGTTAAGGAAGGAATGTTGCTGGAAGTTGGGGACTTCGCCGATTTTCCTGAGTTTTGCTGGTGTGGGAGTTATGTGTGTGAGGGACTTAGCCGAATTTCCTGGGTTCGGGGGCTCCGTTGGATTGTTTCTGAAAGTTAGGGACTGGGAAAAATGTCTCTGCCACCCTGGGTGCGAGGAGGGGGGAAGGGGAGGAGGGTGGGGGGGGGGGGGGGGTATTTCTTGGCAGTTGCAGTCGGATTGCCCCCCCAGCGAATTCTGATCTTCCCGGAGCCCCCCGCAACACCACTTCTATTTATTCCGGAAACCCCGATAACTCTACCCGTTCAAAATCCGGAACGAGCCCAACGCGAACTCTTAATGTTTTTTCATTCCGGGTAATTACCCTTGAAAAATAGGCCCTGGTGGGGGGGCGGAGAGGGGGGAGGGGGGGGTTGGTATCGGTTTCAGCTCTGATTGTACACTGATTGGTTGCGCGGTCTTGTTTGTCTGGGTTCTTTGATTGGTCTTGATCACTAGGCTGCGGGGGGTATGGGTGGGGGGGGTACTATAATTCTGGCTGTGGGGGACTTAGCCAAAATTTCCTGGGTTGCGAGGGGTATGGGGGGGATGTCTCTAGTTTTTTTAGACTTCATCAAATTTTGCTGGTTGCAGTATGGTCCGGGGAGTGGGGGGGGAGAGGGGGGGCACTATGCCGTTGGCACGAAGAATTCTGCTAATTTCGAAAGATCTTGTTTCAGGGTGCCTACGCGATATGACACTGACGCATCAGTGTCGACCAATGAAAACACTCCGGAAAATCAGTGTCCTTACATAAAACGACCCTGAAAAAACAGAGTCGATCCCCTCCCCCAGGCTGAAAATTCAGGGTCGGTGCATCAAGACATCCTGAAAATCTCAGGGCCTGGCCACGATCAAGAGACACCCTAAATATTGGTATGGTAAAATTACGTAGGATCAATATTAACGTGCCATGAATGACGAAATCGACTTCTTATCAAATTTCGTCCGCGCAATTTCGGAGTGCCCTGTACCAAATGTGGTTGTTATCCCATGCACCAAATCACAGAAATGGGTAGAACTAGCCCCTTCCCTCAAGCCCTGAATTTCCGAATTTGCAAACGAACAATCCCCCGAATGGTGCGACGCGATGGGGAATTCGTGCTAGAAATTACGTCACAGCGATGTTGTTTGCGATTTCATTTTGCATGTTACGCTCACCATAACGTTTGACTTTTCGGCTCCTAGGTACACCCCATAGGGAAATACCAACAGCGGCCACCCCCATAGGCAGTCATGTAGAGGTCATATTCTCTAAGCGCAAACTCCAAGAATTTTGGAAATTGCACTTAGCGATTAGGGTGGTATGCCACGGACAAAATTGCACCAGTCGTTTCCGCGGAAGTTGGAGCTCTGTCCGTAGCGTACTGTTCCGGGGCGGGGACCTTGGCGTATGCTGCGATTGTGCCCAATTCGTTAAACTGCACACGTGTCGCAACACGTGTCAGTTCTCAGTCACATCACCACACCCAATTTGGTATGTTGTCTCACAAACCGAGAGACTTCAAAACCACGACAAAACAAATACACGACAATAGACGGACTCGAAATTACAAATGTTGAAAACAACAAAGAGCAACGTAAAACAACAAAGAGCAGCGTAAAGCACAAGAAGAAACTCCACCATTTCGAAATCACGGCACACGTCGACGAGGAGGATTATGCAGCAGAACTGTCAACTTATACATACGTTTGTATGTAGAATTTATATGCTAGATAGGTGTATGTTCTTAGAGGGTACATCTCCAACCCTATATCTCCCTTAGTCTCTCTTGTTTCCATTCATTTCTTGTATTCTAACATGGTATCATGAGTAGGTTAGGTCCGCCCACTCGCTTCCGCCCCTAGCCCTAGCCTACCGCACCGCCGGCCCCTAGCATGCCCGTCGCCCCTAGCGCACCGCCGGCCCCTAGCATGCCCGTCCCCCCTAGCGTACCCGCCGGCCCCTAGCGTGCCCGCTGCCCCTTCACCGCCGCGTCGCTCCTCGCGCCTAGCCGGCCCCTCGCTACCCGCCACACCTTAAGCGCCCCGTCGGCCCCTCGTGCCTAGCCGGCTCCTTGTGCGCTCGCCCGGCCCCTCGCGCCTAGCCAGCCCCACGCGCCTATCCGGCCCCTAGCGTACCCGCAGGCCCGTAGCGCTCAGCCGGCCCCTCGCGCACCTCGCCGGCCCCTTGCTACCCGCCGCCCCTTAAGCGCCCCGTCGGCCCCTCGCGCCTAGCCGGCCCCTCGCGCGCTCGCCCGGCCCCTCGCGCACCCGCCCGGCCCACCGCGTGCCTCGCCGGCCCCATTCCGCTCGCCGGCCCTTCGCGCTCACCGGCCCCTCACGCGCCTGCCAGCCCTTCACGCGCTCGCCGGCCCTTCACGCGCTCGCCGGCCCCTCTCGCACTCATGGGCCCCTCACGCACTCGCCGGCCCTTCGCGCCCGCCGGCCCCTCACGCGCTCGCCGGCCCTTCATGCGCGCCGGCCCCTCACGCGCCTGCTGGCCCCTCCCGTGCCCCCCCCCCCCCCCCCCCCCCCCCTCTTCTGTCCTCGCTGGCCATCTAGCGCCCCGTTGGCCCCAGCACACTGCCGGCCCTTTGTGCCCTGCTGGCTTTGTGCGCCCCGGGCCCTGCGCGCCTCATGCCCCTCTTCGGCCTTCCGCCCGGTCTTCCCACCATGTCGCTGAGTACCTGTGCCACTGTGTCGCCGTTCCGCTGTGTCATCGTGCCGCTGTGCCGCCGTGACGCTGTGCCGCTGTAACGCTGTGCTGCGGAGGTTGCACGATGGCGGACGCTGTGCTTCGCCTGGACGTGGAGGGACACGCGATCGACTTCGCCGCCTGGCTTGTCGATATCCGCCGTCACCTGACAGGTCAGCGCCAGGATGGGCACTCCCTGGCTATGCATGTTGATGGCTTGCTTCCCCGCCCCTCCGCGCCTTATCCCCTCCCCGCTGACCCCACCACTGCTGAGAGTGAGGCCTTTGCTGATGCTACGCTCGCTCGCGCTGTTTGGGACTCTCGCGATGCTGTAGCTCAGCTAGCCATTAGTAATGCGCTTCCCCTGTCTAAGCGTCCGCGCTTCATTGCTGTCGCGAACGCCAAGGATTTCCTTGATGTCGTAGTTGCGCGCTACTCCACACCCGCCTCTGCCTCCGCTGGTCGCTTGATCCTCTCCATGCTATTCCACCCGCCTTCTCCCATGTTCCCTCCCCCTCTCCCATGCTCACTCCCCTTCCCCCATGCCCTCACCCTGTGCCCTCACCCTGTGCCCTCACCCCATCTCCCATGCTTACCCCCCTCCTCCCATGCTCCCTCCCCCTCTCCCATCCCCTCCCCCCCTCTCCCATGCTCTCACTCTGTCTCCCATGCTCACCCCCGTTCTCCCATGCTCCGTCTCCATCTCACCTGCTCACCCCCCTTCTACCATGCTCACCCCCCTTCTCCCATGCTTCTCCCCTTCTCCTATGCTCCCTCCCCCTCTCCCATGCTCAACCCCTT
The DNA here is from genome assembly GCA_027943415.1 of Closterium sp. NIES-67. Classification (NCBI taxonomy): domain Eukaryota; kingdom Viridiplantae; phylum Streptophyta; class Zygnematophyceae; order Desmidiales; family Closteriaceae; genus Closterium; species Closterium sp. NIES-67. The sequence goes on from BQMB01000249.1 coordinate 227,294, forward strand.
TCTCCCATGCTCCCTCCCTGTCTCCCATGCTCACCCCCCTTCTCGCATGCTCCCTCCCCATCTCCCACGCTCTCTCCCCTTCCCCCATGCCCTCACCCCGTCTCCCGTGCTGGCCCCCCTTCTCCCATGCTCCCTCCCCCTCTCCCATCCCCTCCCCCCTTCGCCCAAGCTCTCACCCCGCCTCCCATGCTCACCCCCCTTCTCCCATGCTCCGTCTACGTCTCACGTGATCACCCCCTTCTCTCATGCTCTGGCACCGGCTTCCATGTTTCCCTCCTTCTCCCATGCTCCCTCCCCCTCTCCCATGCTCAACCCCTTTCTCCCATGCTCCCTCCCCGTCTCCCATGCTCACCCCCCTTCTCGCATGCTCTCTCCCCGTCTCCCATGCTCACTCCCCTTCCCCCATGCCCTCACCCTGTGCCCTCACCCCGTGCCCTCACCCCGTGCCCTCACCCCGTCTCCCGTGCTGGACCCCTTCTCCCATGCTCCCTCCCCCTCCCATCCCCTCCCCCCTTCGCCCAAGCTCTCACCCCGTCTCCCATGCTCACCCCCCTTCTCCCATGCTCCCCCCCCTTCTCCCATGCTCCGTCTCCAACTCACCTGCTAACCCCCCTTCTCCCATGCTCATCCCCCTTCCCCCATGCTCACCCCCCTTCTCCCATGCTCACCCCCCTTCTCCCATGCTCCCTCCTCGTCTACCCCTCTCCCACGAAATTTTCTCATACTCCGGCCGTCACCCTTTGTCCTCTTCCTATCTCCACCCTGTCCCCTCGCATCCCACCTCTGCTCCCCTCCACTCGTGTCGACTCTGCTTCAAGAACTCCGTCTCTATGGTTCTGCGGGCCCTCTCTTCTCAATCCTCCACATCCCCTCCCCTCCCTATCCTCCTGCCTTACCACCTCTTCTCCGCACCCTCTGATATAGTTAAGAGAAATCTCACAACTCCACCCTCCTCGTTCTCCCCCTTCCCCCTCCTCTCCTCCTCCCCTTTTCCGCCCCCCTCCCCCCTCCTCCGGTCTCCAAAATGGGGACACCGCCCACCCAGTGGTCTGCGCAAAACCCACCTCCCCACTCTCTCGACCTAAGCCCCCTCTCTCCACCTCCCCACTCTCTCTTCCTCCACCCCTCCGCCCAATGGCCCTGGGCCCGCCACACGGGACAGCGCACCAGGATCCATCTGACCAGAAAACTACTCCCGGGATGCCTCAACACAATGCCCCTGATTTCGGGACGAAAAAACCTCCCTCCCTCCAGTGACACTCCCAACCTCCCAAACTCCCACTTTCGCACCACGCCCTGAGGCATTCTGCCCCCTGCTGTATACCTCCCCTGGGTGTATCCCCGCCCTGCAGCATTCCGCCCCATGGTGGGGCCCACCCCATGCTGTATCCTACCCCATGCTGTATTCTACCCCATGCTGTATCCTACCCCATGCTGTATCCTAACCCATGCTGTATCCCACCCCATGCTGTATCCACCCCATGCTGTTGAAATAATTCAAGAAGTTGTTTTAGTAATGGAATCAGGAGCATACGTAGAAAAGTTGGGAAGGAAGGGAAGCTAGCAAGAGAAGGATGAACACTTTCGTGGTCCCAATATTGTGGTCTTGGTGCTCGGGGGCTCCAACCACTCTAGGGTTGGATTAACACCCCTAGCACTTTGATGTGTACACCACATGCTGGTGTACACCTAGCTAATATACTAGTCGAGCATGTTACAATACATATATATAATCTAACAGCTGTATCCCACCTCATGCTGTATCCCACCGCATGCCGTATCTCACCCCATGCTGTATCCTACCCCATGCTGCATCCCACCCCATGCTGCATCCCACCCCCTGCTGCATCCCACCCCCTGCTGCATCCCACCCCCTGCTGCATCCCACCCCCTGATACATCCTACCTCATGCTGCATCCCACCCCCTGCTGCATCCCACCCCCTGCTGCATCCCACCCCATGCTGCATCCCACCCCCTGCTGCATCCCACCCCATGCTGCATCCCACCCCCTGCTGCATCCCACCCCCTGCTGCATCCCACCCCCTGCTGCATCCCACCCCCTGCTGCATGCCACCCCCTGCTGCATGCCACCCCCTGCTGCATCCCACCCCCTGCTGCATCCCACCCCCTGCTGCATCCCACCCCCTGCTGCATTCCCCCCCCTGCTGCATCCCACCCCATGCTGCATCCCACCCCCTGCTGCATCCCACCCCCTGCTGCATCCCACCCCCTCCTGCATCCCACCCAATGCTGCATCCCACCCCCTGCTGCATCCCACCCAATGCTGCATCCCACCCCCTGTTGCATGCCACCCCCTGTTACATGCCACCCCCTGCTGCATCCCACACCCTCCTGCATCCTCCCATTGCAGCCGCTCTCCCTTGCTTTCTTCCCATTCACTGCGCAGCCTCCCCTCCCTGTCGCACGCAAACCTCTCGCTCCTTCATGATTCCTCACTCACATGTCACGTCTCACACACAACTCTCCCGCTCTATCCTTCCGGTCAATGTCATCCCGCACTCGTCTCGCTTGATTATCTGACTAACACCAGTCTCACTCTGAAGAGCATTGGTGGTTGGTGGTTGTTGCAACCGTTGGAATCATGACACATGCTGGTTGTAAAACTTAGGGTAGCGAGCTCTCTAGAAGGGTTACAAAAAACAGGTGCTGTGTTCTGTGTGCTCACTGCTGTTCTATAATATAATGATGATAGACCAAACAAGCGCATGCAAAATCAACTGAACCCCAGCAGAACCCGGTTTAGGGGGCATCGTCTATGCCAGAAGCGTCAAACGCATGTGATGCGTGAGACTCGCAGGCAGATTCTATCCACACATCCACAAACGTGCGTTGCCAACAAACACAACTCCCACAGTATGTAGCAGCGGGGGCACTCCCACCCTCAAACCGACGCAACCTTTTTAGCGCCACGCATGGCAGCGAGCTGGGCTCTGAGGCTGCCTGCCAAGGGGGGAGGTAAAGGCAAGGGGGCATTGGTTGGTCGTGAGAGAGGGGTCTGCCGGGTTGGACCAAGGGAGGTGAGGGGACTGCCGGGTGGGATGCAACATGGGGTGGGATACAGCATGAGGTGAGCTGCAGCATGGGAAGGGATGCAGCATGAGGTGGGATGCAGCATGAGGTGACATGCAGTATGGGGTGGATGCAGCAGGGGTGGGATGCATCATGGGTGGGATGAGCATGGGGGCAGATGGGCTAGGACAGGAGGGATGTCGCGCTCTGCTTGGGGGAGAAAGGTGAGATCAAACAGGGTGGGAAGTCCCGCTCTGGGTTGGGGGGGGAAGCTGGTCTCAGAGATCGTGGAAAGGTGAGGTCTGGTTTAGGGAACACTTGGGATCCCAAGTTTAGCGGGACATTGGGCTGGAATTCCTGTTTTGGTTAAGGGGAAGGTTGGCGCAGACAGCGGGGGGGAGGCGAGCTCTGGTTTGGGGGGAAGGTGGGGTCAGACAGGGGGGGAGGCGCACTCTGGTTTGGGGGCCACTCTGGTGTGGGGGGAAGGTGGGCTCAGACAGGGGGGAAGATGAGCCCTGGCTGGGAGGGGGAGGTGAGCTCAGTCAGGGGGGGAAGGTGAGCTCAGACAGGGGGGGAAGTCCCGCTCTGGTGTGGGGGGAAGGTGGGCTCAGACAGGGGGGAAGGTAAGCCCTGGTGTAGGGGGAAGGTGGGCTCAGACCGGGGGGAAGATAAGCCCTGGTTGGGAGGGGGAGGTGAGCTCAGTCAAGGGGGGAAGGTGAGCTCAGACAGGGGGGAAGTCCCGCTCTGGTGTGGGGGGAAGGTGGGCTCAGACAGGGGGGAAGATGAGCCCTGGTTGGGAAGGGGAGGTGAACTTATTCAGGGGGGGAAGGTGAGCTCAGACAGGGAGGGAAGTCCCACTCTGGTGTGGGGGAAAGTAGGGCTCAGACCGGGGGGGAGATAAGCCCTGGTCGGGAAGCCAATGCGAAAGACGGGCATGTGAGGGGGAGAAGGCGAGCAGCGAGAAGGGGGAACGGAGTGCATTCTACGGGGTCGGTCTGAGCGCAAGGTGAGTGGGGGATGGCACGCAAAAGAGAGGAGGGGCGTGTCTGGCAGAGAAGTGCATAGAGGGTATTCTAGGTGCGCCGCAACAAGATGCATATAGTGCACCCTAGCCTGGGGGGGGTATCGTCCGCGGTGCGAAGCGTGACTAAGGGAGCCCTGGCACTGGGTGTGCACGACGTTGGGGTGCGAGAGGGGAAAGAGTGCGAATTCGATGAGCCAGCTCCGCTAAGGCCGCCCTGTAACGGCGTAGTCTCTATTGAGAGTGGCCTACACAGCGTGTAGGTTGCAGGTGTAATGCGGGCACCCTAGGAGTGGTGGCGCATCTCGCATTTGCGCAAAGAGGCTACTTCGTCAGGTGAGCGCGACGAGGTGGGATGGTCATATGAGTGGGTGGCCCTGCTCAATGAGATAGTTTAGCTGGTATCTTCCATCGCAGCGCGGGAGCTATGGCAACGCAGATTCGTACAGCTTTGCATGTTTTTCTCCGTCATCCATGCGCGGCTTCAGTAACAAGGCCGAGGCGAAATCGTCACTCCCGATTTCGCCAACTGAACTCAAATTGATTTTGAGGTTGAAACCCAACCTCGGAACACACCCTTGGGCAATTCGAAGGTTGAACCCAACCTCGAATTGTTCAACCAGTCAATCTGAGTTTCCATCCTTGGGAACTACTACGGAGAGCACGCAAGCCAGCCAAGCAGCGCTGCAGAATAATCGACAGCGCACCTAGCGGAAAGCAACTACAGCCATGGTTTCTACCAACACAGCTATATCTCATCATTTCTATGAATGTCGTCAGCAACAGCAGTACAAGGAAGACTCGTCTAGGCTGCAATAGTTAATTCCTAGACTATGCATGCTACTTTCTAGAATTCCAGCAAGGCTAAGTGTGTATGCCTGTAATCACTACCTATGCTTTGCTTTTCTTAGCTTAGCAAAGGTGAGATGCGACTTGGGCGACCTTCTCGAGGCGCCTCAGTCATTTTCCTTGTATATAGTGGTGTGCTTCTTGATTGGAAGCCATCATATGATCTGCAGTAAAACTACCTTGCTACTTTCACCTTCAACTCTTCCAAGAATACCTCCTAACTCTACTATCTACTCCAAATAGCCTAGTGGCTGTTTCAGCTTCCCATGCAGGGCTTCCCATGCAGTGTCATGTTTCAAGGGCGTGTTTGCTGCCACTTCCCTCCCGTCTACTCTCATCCCCAGTTCACAGAAGTTGGGATGGGTCACTGCCTTGTTGCCGACCCCTGACTCTTTTTCCATGCTGCACCCACGCATTGACCCCTCTCCGTCCCGTTTGAAGCGAACGCGCTTTGTTGGCACATTGTGGTCTTTGTGTCGCCAGCCCCGAACCCCTGCGATTTACCTGTGTTCACGGGTGTCAGGCATTGGTTGCGAGAGCCCTTCATTTGCGTGGGGCGTGCCATATTTTTGCGAGGTTGCGACCCTCGCTATTTTCGTGAACCCCCTTCAAGGTTCAAAGTCCTTTGAACCTTGAAGTTATTGTATACTTCCGCTTTAAAATTCGCTAAGAAGGAACACAACCTCCCTGTCCAAACAAATTAACCATAACGAGGTTGTAGTAAGGACCGAAGTAGCTTCAACCAGGCGATTTTACACCAAACATGGCTATCTCGAGGTATGGAGTTGTAACCCGTCAGCCAAGCTGGGCTTGGTGTTACTGTTGTTAGAAAGAGAGAATGAATGGTGTGTCTCTTCAGCAGCTCAGCCTTCACGGAGGCCAGTGCGTCCCTGTCAGCAGTAGCGAAGACCAGGTTGTCTACGTAGATAAGGATGTAGAACGGAGTCTGGCCGGAACGCACAAACAGCGAGGGGTCAGCAGAGACGGAAAGAACTGCAGGTCTGCTAGCGTGGCACGCAGCGTCTCATGCCACTCGCAAGGAGCCTGGCGCAGGCCATAGACCAGGCGCCTGAGAAGCCACTGGGTCCCAGGGGGGAAGGTACCAGTGAAGCCCTGTGGTCGGCGCAGGTAGACCTGCTCGTGTAGGCTGCCCTGAAGAAAAGCAGTGAAGAATTCTAGGGAGTGAAGCTCATAGTCACGCTGTGCTGCTACGTGTAGCGGCGCCCAAAGAGAACTCATCTTCGGGGTCGGGGCGAAGGTCTGAAAGAAGTCCACCCCCTCTCGCTGGCTGAAGCCTCTGGCCATGTAGCGCGCCTTGAAGACATGTGGCTCTCCAGGAGGGCGCTTCACCTTGAAGAGCCACCGACCATCGACTACGTTCACCCCAGGCGGGGGAACTGCGTCAACGTAAGTGCCGATAGACCTCCAAGATGCCATCTCCTGCTCCATGGCAGCTATCCACTGAGAGGCCCGAGGTCCCGAGGTGGCCTCAGCGTAAGTGCGAGGGGTCGGGATGACGAAGGCGTCTGGGTCACCCTTTGGGACAAGGAGCATGGAGCAGAGATGGGGAGTGGCCTTTGAAAGGAAAGCAAGCTCGTACTGCTGGTCCTCTAGAACGTCACTACCAAGGGCAGGTGCACCCCCGACGGACGGAGGACAGGCAGGATCAGAGGCCAGAGTGGTAGCGTAGTCCAGGCGGCGGGTAGAGGCAAAGTCAGCGACAGCCTTCACAAGCGCGTCAAGGCGCGAAACAGGAACTGACGGGTCTGTAACAAGAGAGGCAAGAACCCGAGGGACAAGGGGACGAGTGGCACGGAGGTAGTCAGAGAGCGGGGGAGGTGCAACAACAAGCGACGAGGGAGGAGGCGACGGGAGGTGGGGAGGACGAGACGAGTGGGAACGGAGAAACATAGGGTGGGAAGGCAGGACAGGAGAGACGGGACGAGCACGGGAGGGACGGCGAGACCAAACTTGGGACGGAGGTGTAGGGCCAGGAGACAGCGGAGGGGACACAAAAGGGGAACGAGGAGGAAGACGGGCCGGAGACGAGTCCGGCGATGGGAACACAGGGCCGGAGACAGGAAGGTTAGAAGGTGGTGGGGGAGACACTGGCGAGCGGTCGGGGGAGGGAAGGCTGAGCAGGCGAAGAGCGGAGACCGGCGGCGACAGCTGCGGCGGCTGTTGCGGTGGCTGCTGCGGCGGCTGGTGCTCGACCCACGGACCGGCAGGGGCACGACGGCCGCGGGGAGAACACTCAACAGCAGCACCCCCAGAACTAGCACCCCCAGAGCGAGATCACCCTCCAGCACCGGCGGCACCCCCAGGCCCGCCGGGACAGACCACGCCACGGGGCGCAGGACGAACACCCTCCTCAACGCCAGCACCCCCAGAGGCCAAGAGCAGCAGCGGCGACGGCGACGACAGCTGCGACGGCGGCGGCGGCTGCGACAGCGGAGGCGGAGACACCGGGGAAGGGGGACGCGGCAAGGACAGGCCAGTGGGACCACCAGAGTCAGCAGACTCCTCAACGGGGACAACCGACGAGAGGGGAGTGACATGGGAGACACCAGACGGGGCAGGACGAGGGGGGAGGGGAGCAGGGGCTACCGGGAGAGAGGGAGCCAGGAACAAGGGGGGGGGAACTGGGAGACCTCGGTGAGGGAAGCGACTGTAGAAGGAGACAGACTCATTAAAGGTGACGTCACGAGAGTGAAGGAAGCGGTGAGACTGCGGGTGGTAGAACAGCCAGTCAAACGAGTCCAGGGGGAAACCGAGGAAGACACAGGGGACAGTGCGGGCAGTGAGCTTGTCCGTGCCAGAGGCACGAACGTGAGCAAGGCAACCCCAAACGTGGAACGCAGATGCGTCACCAGGGAACCCGGTCCAAAGGAGGGTCGGCAAAACCCGCGGCCGCTGGGAACGTGGCCACAAGTTAAGCTGGTGAGCAGCGTAGCGAATAGCGAACGGCCACAGAAAATGGGGGGCATCGGCATGAATCATGGAGGTACGAGCAACCTCCATGACCAAGCCGATGCGGCGCTCAGCAACCCCATTCTGCTGTGGCGAGTCCGGCAAGGTGTACGACTGGGTGATGCCCTCCGCACGACAGAATTGTCCAAGCCGACCAGAGGCGAACTCGTCGCCACGGTCAGAGTGTTGACACAACACGGGGAGACCGCGGTGAAGACGCGCAGCCACAACCCACGGGAGAAGAACGTCGGGCACGTCGGCCTTCCGCTCCAGGGGGAACACCGTGGTATAGCGCGTGTAGTCGTCGACGAGCACAAGAAAGTAGCGCTCACCGAGCGGTCCGGGGACGGGGGCTGGGCCCCAAACGTCCAGGTGCAGGGTCTGAAGGGGAGCAGTAGCAGGGCGAAGCGAGGAGGAGTGAGGGGCACGGCGGAGCCGGCCCTCGACGCAAGGCGTGCACGGTGGCGCAGTCGAGGGGGGAAGTGCGGGGAGCGACTCGGGGAGGCCTAAGACAAGACCGTGCTGAGACATGTGATTCAGGCGCGGGAGAGCAGGGTGACCTAAGCGGTGGTGCCACAGAAGGGACGGGTGTGTGAGGGACCGACACGAGCAAGCTGCAGCGACCTGGGAGGACGCACCAACCGGGGGGGAAGCGGTGTCGAGGGTAAACAGACCGGACACCGGGTCCCGGGGGAACGTCGCAAGGGGGGAACCTGAGACTGCCTCGGTACAGACAGCGAGCCGCTCGTGCCCAGGGAACGTAGTGGTGACGCCGAGGTCCTGAAGACGGCCGACACCAACCAGGTTCCTGGAGAACGAGGGAACGTGGAGGCCTGTAAGAGAGTCCGAGGGAACGGCTGGACAAGGAAGGGAAGTGGAGCTGCGAGCGACGACAGGACGCGCGGAGGGGTCAGCGAGAGCGACAATAGCAGGTGCAGCAAGCTGCGTGAGCGTGGAGCAGTCGCGGAAGAAACATGTAGAAGTATCGGAGTCGAGAGTGAAGGACAGCGAGGCAGTAGCGGAGGCCGGGAACGGAGCCGGTGCAGAAACTAGGCTAGGCAAACTAGGCAGTCCTACGCCTGACGCAGCAGGGGAGGCTAAGCTACATAAGGGTGCTACACCTAAGCTAGAGTACACATGGTAATAACATCGAGCAACACTAGAAGCGTCAGCATACAAGGCATGCAAAGCAGCACCTATCTGATCCATATCTAAATTAAAGATCGGCACGCCCTGGCGAAGCAGGCTGTGCCAGTCGGGGAGGTCCAGGGCTGGGCCAAAGCGACGACGAAAGAGATCGTCGAGGCGACGGAATCAGCGGGCGGCGGCACAGAGTGCGGCGGACAGGCTTGGTCTGAAGCTGGTACTGGCAGGTCACACCAACGGAGCTGCTGGTAGACGCCAAGCTGCGCGGGCCGCCACCACGGCCACCACCTATGGAGGTGCCGGGCCAACCCGGGGTGAGGCGAGCCCACGGCTGGGGCTGCGACAGTTGTTGCGACGACTGCGACTGCTGCGACGGCTGCTGCAGGTGCTCCTGCTGCTGGGGCAACGGCTGCTGCTCCTGACTAGTTGAGGCAGTCCCCTCAGTAGAACCACTGTCCCCGGTACCACCACTACTACAACCAGCTCCACCACCACGCCCTCCCTGGCGGCCAAGATCGGCACGGCGCGAGCGCTGCTGCGGGTGTACCGCAGCTGTAGTCTCGGTGAGAGTTGTGGCAGTGGCGACCGCAGCCGAAACGTCAGTAAAGGTGCACTGGGAGGGGGCACAGCCGTGAAAGATAGAGACTGCCGGCGCACCGCTCGACTGAGCGATAGTGCGCTGGCGAGTCTTGATCTCGGTCAGGGCGGTGACAAAGGCTGGCAGGGTGAGATCACCCGGGTGCTGGCTAAGGATGTGGTCGCGTGCACTAGCAAGGTGGTCAGGCAGGCGCATGGCGATAAAGTAGAGGGTCATGCAGAAGGGGGGAGGGAGCGCAGTGAGCTGGGCAGCAGTGCTAGCAGTGCGGTAGCGAGACTCTAGGGTGCGCAAGTGAGTGGCAAGGTCAGCAACAGTAGGGAAGGAAGCAAGGTCTGGGAAAAGCATTGGGAAGAGCAGGCGGCCTGCAGTAGCGGAGGCAGGCGTGGAATAGCGAGCAACAATAGCTTCTAAGTAAGCCTTGGCTGTATCAACTGAAGCAAAACGCGAACGCTCAGACACACGGAGGGCGTGACTGATAGCGACCTGAGCAACTGTATCGCGAGAGTCCCAGACGGCACAGGCAGGTGCAGCAGTAGAGAAACTCTCACGCTCAGCAGAGGTGGGGTCAGCAGGGAGGGGAGCAGGCGCAGGGGGGCGGGGGAGCAAGCCATCAGTATGAAGAACCAAGGAGTGCCCATCCAGGCGCTGACCTGTGAGTTTACGGCGGAGATCGGACAGCCAGGCGGCGAAGTCAACCGCATGGCCCTCAGCGTCCAGGCGGAGTACGAAGTCAGCCATCGTGCAGGGTCGGCGACACAGGGACACAGTGGCACAGCTCCACACGACACAGCGACACAGGGACACAGCAGAACAGCTCCAGGGGGACGTCTGCAGGACGCTCTAGCGCTGGCAAGCAGAAGGCACGAGGCTGGAGACCCGAGGAACCGTGCCGAGCAGAAGACACGGAGCCGCAGGAGCCGGGCAGGCACTGGGAGCTGCTTGCCGCAGGAGCCGGGCAGGCGTATCGGGGCCGGGCAGGCGCTGGGTGGGGCCGGGCGGGCGGTGTGGGACGGGCGAGCGCAACAGGCCGGGCGGGCGCTGTGGAGGGGCCGGGCGGGCGATAGAGGGGGCCGAGCGGGCGCTAGGAGGGGCCGGCTAGGAGCGGGCGCGACGGCCAGGGGGCCGGCTAGGAGCGGGCGCGAACGGCTAGTGGGCCGGCTAGGGGCGGACGCAACGGCCAGGGGGCCAGCTAGGGGCGGGCGCGACGGCCAGGGGGCCGGCTAGAGGCGGGCGCGACGGCCAGGGGGCCGGCTAGGGGCGGACGCGACGGCCAGGGGACCAGCTAAGGGCGGGCGCGACGGCCAGGGGGGCGGCTATGGGCGGACGCGACGGCCAGGAGGCCGGCTAGGGGCGGACGCGACGGCGAGGGGGCCAGCTAGGGGCGGGCGCGACAGCCAGGGGGCCGGCTAGGGGCGGACGCGACGGCCAGGGGGCCAGCTAAGGGCGGGCGCGATGGCCAGGGGGCCAGCTAAGGGTGGGCGCGACGGCCAGGGGGCCAGCTAGGGGCGGGCGCGACGGCCAGGGGGCCGGCTAGGGGCGGACGCGATGGCCAGGAGGCCGGCTAGGGGCGGACGCAACGGCCAGGGGGCCAGCTAGGGGCGGGCGCGACGGCTAGTGGGCCGGCTAGGGGCGGACGCGACGGCTAGGGTGGTGGCTAGGGGCGGACGCGACGGCCAGGTGGCCGGCTAGGGGCGGGCGCGATGGCCAAGGGGCCGGCTAGGGGCGGACGCGACGGCCAGGCGGCCAGATTAGGGCGTGCCCGACGGCCAGGGGGCCGGTTAGGGGCGGACGCGACGGCCAGGGGGCCGGCTAGGGGCGGACGCGACGGCCAGGGGGCCGGCTAGGGGCGGACGCGATGGCCAGGGGGCCAGCTAGGGGCGGGCGCGACGGCCAGGGGGCCGGCTAGGGGCGGACGGGTCGGCCAGTGGGGAGGGGGCCAGCTAGGGACGGGTTACGAGGGCGGCTAGGGCCTAGGGTGGAAGCGTGAGCGGGCGAGAGGAACCGAACCTATTCATGATACCATGTTAGAAAGAGAGAATGAATGGACTAGTGTGAGAAACCTAGAACATGTACCTGTTGGGGTTGTACTCACTAGAAGCACACATCTAGGCTAGCCTATAACTTTTACATACATCATATGTATAAGTTGACAACTGTATGGCCCGGACGAAAGTGACTGTTACAGCTCCTCGGTTGTTCGTATCATTCGTAGGTCTAGTTTCATTTATACGGGAATCGCTGCAGGACAGCATGTGCCAGATTGGACCATGCGAAAACAGCTGGTTGAAACGCGGTGCCAGCTGGTCGCATAGAGGGAGGCAGGTCGCAGCCATTCAAATGATGAGTTGCACACAATTGGTAGGAGCTGTTCGATGTGGGTTTCTTGTTCCTTGCCGTACTCCTTGCTAGGAGAAGCTGTTTGGGAACCGGCTCGATCCACTGACGGCTGGTGTGAAACCTCCCAAACGCTCCGTGACACGTAAACATACTGTAAAACGTTTCCGTGACACGCCATTGCGTGACGCCGTGTCAGCCAGAGACACCCCCTCATTCCCAGCTTGTGAACATTACAACACACAAACTAGCCAGCTTTTTTCATTTTCACCATTTTTACCCTCCAACAAAGGAGTGAACTGCGGAATCTTAGATGTAAAGCATCTGAAATCGCAACATCTGTGTATGATAGTCTATTACTCACAGTATGAGATTTCGTTTTTTGTTTTATTAATGTAGTATCGATATTTATACTTCTCATAAATGATGATGCTACTTGATCCGTTTGACATTTTAATGTATGGCATTTAAGCTAGATCTACCAGCTCATGCCCTTTGTGATGTGAAATGAGTAGTTCCGTCAATGCGAATGCGTCCTCGGAACGGCAACCAAGGACAGATGGGCCACAGTTGGCTTGTGTTGTTCTTGGTGGCGAAATCATTCCCATCACACTGATGGCCCTTTCGTTGCATCTCCTTTGACTGCGAAGCGACCCCTGAGGTTGCATTCCAGGCTGTTACGAACAGATGACTTCTGAACAGATTCCACGCTAGTAGGGTAGCTACCCTTCATTCAGAGAAAGGGTAATTTTCAGCATGCGTTCGAAAACTTCAGAGGTAAACATTTCCCATATTCGGGGCTTTCCTTTATTTCCGAGTTCTGCAACTTCAAATCCGGACGCGAGCAGGGTGTATTTCAGACCAATCTCGGAAACTTTATCGGAAGAAAGTGTTTCGGGACCTGTTTCCGGGGATGTCTTCATCCACGTACCCCGAGGATTAGCCGACAACGCAGGCAATTACACCTCCAAGCAATCCCAAAAGTGCGGAGACTAACACATCTGTTCAGAGGCTATTGTTACGAGGCCAGGAATGCCTACTGAGTGGCATCCTATCTCCATATCTTTGACGATATGCGGCTACCATTTCTCCGACTTCTTTGAAACGTACGCATGGGCAGATCTGCTCTTCTGCTCCTGTGACCCGTCCTCCCGTCCCGTCCTCCAAAACATGCAGGTCTGGCAGGACTGAGAGGGTGTCCGAAGTAGCACTGGTGGGACGTCACAGATGTTGAAAGAGGGTTACCACCACTGTACACGCTACAGTTTTGATTTTCGGGGTGGCCGAAGTAGGGCTCCCGAAACCCCATAGTCGGACTTGACATCACACTGTATTGTTTCAACAACTTCAGGGGCAGCCCCGAAATTATGCCCAGAACCCGTACGACACCCACCGAACCAACGAAAATATGTTCGCGAATCTCCTGCTGGTCGCTGGGAGGGGAAAGGTTCGCAAGTGTGTGGGTTGCCGATTTTGTGATGACTTTGGCGAACCTGGGCGCCTGCCTCGTGAACTGCATTTGCGCATTGATTCGATTTGTTTTGTGACCTGGTAACTTTCAGTGTGCTGGTGCGCTGCCGATTTTTTGCTTGCCCGGTCGGAAAACTTTCTGCCATAGAAAACTTTCTACCATATTTCATTCGAGTGAGCATGTCCGAAGTTGGGATTCGTGTCGGGTTTGCCATCCACATTTGACTTCGAGCTTTGCGGGTAGGTTGACGTCAGCTAAGCTTAGCTGGCGTCAACTCTCAACTTCGGACACGCTCTGACCGTGAGGGAGTGCTGCAGAGATACAATCGACCAGCAGAGAACCATTCATCCACCCAACACCCGCAGCCCATTACCCCGTCACCACCATTGCCCTTCTCACCCTGGCTGGTAACCCGCTTTGCAGTATCTCTCTTTTGCCAAGTACGTACAGAGCAGTTGTAATCACCCAGCATGAGGAATCGAGAGATCAGCAGCAATCCCCTCCCTTACACCACCCTCACCTCGTATACAGTATCTGCGTTTCTAGAGTCGAGCACTGTTTCCAGGCCCCCATTCCGCGTACTGTACTAGTTAATTTCCAGGCTGGCAAGGTGAGTCATCTCCATGCGGTCGACTCGCTCTCATCATTCCACCCCCGTTCCACCTTGCTGTCGCGCCATTCCTTAGCTGCGTCCCTCTGGCCAAGCCATCCATTTTTCCAACGACATTTCCTCCTGCCTCACGAGCCCTCAGCGCTCTCTCCTCTGCTCGTCACTCTTCCTGCCTGCGATCCCATCCATCCGCAGCCGCGGGAATGCCAGGCCAACCTAAGCGCCTCTGCGCCCCACTTGCATCTGTGTGGCTCGTCCATCAACCTAAGCCCTGGAACGTTCCCCTCCGCGCCTCTCACGACCGTCCGTACCTGTAATCTACGTCACTGCAGTGCAAAGTGCCTCCTCTCCGCCTGATCCCTCATTCCTCCCCCACCCGCCTCTCCACTCCTTGCCTCGCCACTTCTCCAGCCTTCCACTCCCGGTCTAAGCTCCCTACTTGCTTCTCCTCCCAGCCGCCGCTCACGCACGCTCGCCCTCCACGCTCGCGCGCCAGCTTCCTCCCAGCTGTCCGTGAACCGACTCAATTGCATGCCGCGCGCCAGTGCGCCACCCCCGCTGCCGCTTCCGCTTCCGCCTTCTCTCCGCCTCCGGCACCATCGTCTTTCGCCCTCTCCGATCCGCCGACTGCCTCATAATCGCCCCAGCTGACAGCAGCAGCGCCGCTCCCTTCCACATCCCCCCCGGCACCGCAAGCTCGTCGCGGCTCGCCCTAAATCCTCCCCCTCTCGCCGCAAGCTCGTCCCGGCTTAGCAACGCGGCGGGTTCTCGTTTACAGTGTCTGGTTTTGCTGCATCCTCGAATCGCCCTCGTCTGTCGCCGCCTTCGTCGCTGCCGCCTACTTACAGGCTAACGAGGAGGCTCACGATTTTCATTGCGATAGAACGCTCGGATTCTCCTTACCGCATAGATCTTACGGTAGTGCTATGGCGGCTTAGGCGAGAGTTAAATCGGCAGCTCTAGAGAAAGCACCTAAGCAGCGGAGCCCTCGGCGCCTCTCGTTGCAGGATCACCCACACGAGAGTGGTCTCTTTCGCAGCGCTATGCTCGGCGCGCTTGCATGGCACTGAGTGACGTGTCCCTCCGCAACTGCGCTCTCCCTTCCGCCCCCGAACCGCATCCCCATCACCATCCCCTTTCCACCCATCCCGTTTCCGTTCCCTCTCCCCATCCCCATTTCTTACCCAGCATGCCCTCCTCCCCGCCCCTTCAATCCCGCCCCTCCCTGGCCGTTGGAGCACTCTCCGCTCCTTCCCCCTCCGCTCCTTCTGCGCCCGCTGCCCCGCGCGCGTCGTCCGCATCCCCCTCCTCCTCGTCTGCTGCTTCCGCGGTCGCCAAAGCGTGGGATACCATACTAGGCTCAGACTCCCCCCCTGGCTCTCCCACCTCTCCCCCCTCCACCTCCGCCGGCTCCGCTGCCGGCGCCGGCAGCGGAGCCGGCGATGACGTGGCGAGCATCCTGGAGCAGATTTGCCCTTGGAGCGCGGTGGAGTTTGGATACCCGGGGTCTCTTAACTACCGCTCGCTGCTCCTCGATTTTCACGGGCACTTGGTGTCCCCCTGGCACCACGTGCCGCTGCACGCCAAGAGCGGCGCGCTGCACTTCGTGTGCAAGACGCCGCAGGACTCGTGGGTACGATACGAGACCGCCAACGCAGAAGACTTCACTCCCATCCGCGTCGAGCGCGCGCCTGCCGCGGGTGACGCGGGTCCTTCCGCCTCCCCGTCCGCCGGCCCTGCCGCCGCCGCTGCCCCTGCCGCCGCTTCCGCGAGCGACCGCGCGGGGATGGAGAGTGGGGCGAGCGGGCAAAGAGACGCAGAGGGAGAGGGCGCGCGTGGTAAGGGGGAAAGGGGAAGAGGAGCGGAGGGGAGAACAGTGGGGGAAAAAGGTCCTTCTCGTAGAGGACTGCACTACGCGGAGAACTCGATATTTAACATCGGGTTCTTGCCGCAAACTTATGCGGATCCCGAGCAGCCTGTTAACGCGGATTTAGACCTTCTAGCGAGCATGGCAGGGAGCACGGGGGGAAGGGACGAGGGGGGAGAACTGGGGGGAGGGGGAAGCGAGAACGGGGCGGAAGCGGAGTGTAACTGCCCCTTGTGTGTAGATACCGGCGGTGCTGGTGGTTACAGCGGCTACAGTAACGGTAACGGTAATGGTAACGGCAAAAGTAACAGTAACAGTAAAAGCAGCAGGTCTGGGTGTGGCAGCAGGAGGGATGGGAGGGGCGGTGGTGCCAGCGGGCCCCTCACCAGTGGGCGAAGCAGCTCTGGGAGCTTTGCAGGTGCTAATAGCGGGTGTGACAGAAGCAGAACGAGTCGCAGTTGCAGCTACAGTGACGATTGGCACTGTGGTAACAACGGCTGTAGCAGCAACAGCGGCAGCAGCTGTAACAGTGGCGGTGTGCGAATCAGTAGTGAGGGAAGTGGGTGTGAGAGAGCGGAGGAGGAGGAGGAGGAGGAGCAGGTTAACAGTGTAACCCCCTCTTGGCGCCCCTCGCTGCTGGTGAACGACGGGAAGCCTCTAGAGGCTATCGAGATAGGCTTAAAACGGATGCGGACGGGCGAGGTTTGCTCCGTGCTGCCCGTGGCCATGTTCGCGTTGATAGAGCCCCGCAGCCAAGGGGGCGAGACTGGAGACGATGAGGACGGGCGCGAGGGGACGAGGGAGAGCGAGAGGGAGAGGGAGGGATTGGAGCAAGAGCAGTGGCACGAGCAGCGTCTGGGGCAGCAACAGCCGCGGCAGCAAGCGCAGCAGGGGCGGTTGCAGCAAGAAAAGCAGCAGCAGCAGCGGCATGGGAGGGCGGGAGTGCGCGTGCTGTCATGGAAGCTGGTGGTGGTGTCCACGGAAGATGCTCTCGCCAACACGCTGCACGGCATGCACGCCCCCATCCCCGTGCTGGCTGGCGTGCTCGAGCAGATTCAAGAGTGGCTCCGATTCTGCACCTGCGTGAAGCCAGGTACCCCTCTGCAACCCCCCTTCCTCCCCCACCCCACACCCTCTCCCTCTCCCTTTCTCCGTCTCCCCCTCCCTACATGTACATCTATTCACGTCCCTTGACCTCACCCTCCCTCGCCCCTCCGTGCAGGTGACGAGGAGTGCGAGTTCGCGCTGGGCGACGACCCTGCGAGCATGCAAGCGGCGATGGTGGTGGTGGCTCAGGCGCACGCCGCCTGGCAGCTGCTGTCGCACGACTGCCCACCGCCCAGCCCCTGGCTGCCGTCTGACCGCATCCTCTCCGCCTCCGTGCTTCTTCAGCACTGGCGGGACAAGGGGTACCTCACACCCTCCCCCTCCTCCTCTTCCCCCTCCTCCTCCTCCTCCTCTTCCTCCACCGCCACAACCGCAGCCGTAGCCACAGCAGCCTCAGCAAGCGACGCCAAGGCAGCTTTCCTCTTAGTGAAAGGCCCATCCCTCACCATCTCCCTCCCCCCCTACTCCTCCCACTCCTCCCCCTCCTTCTCCCCTTCCTCCCTGCTTCCCACCAGCGCCCCCCTCTTACCCATTACGGCTCCCACCACTGCCACCACCACCACCACCAGCAGTGCTGAGCGTATTGCTGTCTTGCCCTCACTCCCTGCATCCTCCTCCTTCTCCTCCTGGTCCTCCCCACATGCCTCCCCTTCCACTGCCCCCACTCTCCCACTGCCCTCCTCCCCTCTCGCCCCCACTCCCAGCAAGTCCACTGAGCTCGCCCCTCCCCTCCCCCCCTCCTCATCTTCCTCCTCCTCCACCCCTTCCTCTCTCTTTTCCCCGTCCTTCTCTCCCCACTCCCTCATTCCCCCTAGCCCAGACTCCCGCACTTCCCTTCGGCAGCGACAACCGCCCTCCTTTTCTTTCTCTCCCTCTCCCCTCCCCTCCTCTCTCTCGCCCGCTTCCACCCTCACTACCCCCCCTCCAGATGCCATCCCCCTCTCTGATTCCCGCATTTGCTCTGGCCGGAAGCACGATAGGATCTGGGCCCGCGCGTCTATAGACTCCCTCACTTCTACTTTTAACGAGTCAGGCTACAAACGAGGGGGAAGCGCGGGGAGGGAGAGGGCAAGGGAAGGAAAGGGCGCAAGGGGGCGTGGGGGAAGTTGGGGGGTGGGGGGAGAGAGTAGGGGCGGGGTTGGGGCATCGAGTCCTACGCAGGGTGTGAGGGACAGAGGGGGTGGGAGGGAGAGGTGGAGTGAGGAGAGTGGGGGGTTCGTTAGAGGGAAGGGGGCAGCAGACACAGTGAGTGGAATGCCTGAAAACGACTCCAGATCAGGGGGAGGAGCAGGAGGAATGAGGCACAGTAGGGGGGTAGGAGGAGGAGGACGACTGAATGACAGTGGGAGCCAGTTTATAGGGAAGTGCGAGACCCTTCCTTGCACTTCCTCATCCTCTTCCTCTGCGTCTTCGTTCCTCTCGTTCTCCCGCCTCTCCTCCACTCATCCCCGAACCAAGCTGAGATCAGGATCAGGCTCGTCAGACTTCAGTGCGGATTTCCAGTTCCAGGTGGCCAGGGCAGTGAGGGAGGTGGTTGAGGGGCCACACAGAGGGAGAGGGAAAGCCCACGCTGCCAAGGCGTCTTCTGCCACTGCTGCTGCTGCTGGTGTGGGCGCTGGTGCAGGTGCTGGTGCTGGTACTGGTGCAGGTTCTGCTGCCTCTCCTCCTCCTCTGCCCAGTCCTTCCCCCAAGCCTCGACACATGCGTAACCGGCCGGGTTTTGGCAGCTTCGGCAGCAGCTTCGTCAGCAGCTTCGCCACCGGGTTTGGGAGCAGCTTTCATGCGCCAGCAGGGGCGGGAGGGGGAGGGGGAGGCAGGGGAGCAGCAGGGGGCAGTAGGGGAAGCCCTTGTTCCGACAGAGGTTCTAGAAGCCTGCGCAGCAGCCCTGTTTACTCTGCTGCTGCAGGTGCTCCAGATGTTGCGGGTGCTGCTGGTGGTGCTGCTGCTGGTGTTTCTGCCTCCTACTCCTCGTCCTCCTCCCCGTCCTCGTCCTCCATGGGATGGCGGTTCAGCAGTGGGCGGCACAGGAGAACAGGCAGTGCCAGCAGCTGCGCCAGCAGCCCTCTCTCACTCCTCTCGCCTTCCTCTACTTCCTCCGCCCCCAGCCCCTTCTTTGCCAATATGTCAGCCCCAGGAACGACCCTGGAAAACCAGAGTAGTGGTGGGGGATGGGGAGCAGGATTAGCACGAGGAGGGAAAGGAGGAGCAGGTGGGGCAGCAGCAGGAGCAGCAGCGGGCGGAGTAGGAGCAGGTGGAAGGAGTGGAGGGGCAGGGGGGTCGTCTCTGAGTTCGTTCCGTAGTCCGGATGAGAGTAGGGTGGGCTCTAGGCACTGCCGAGCGGGCTCTTGGGCCGGCAGCAGCTTCGCAGCAACTGGCTTTGACGCCAGCGCCTCTGCTGGTGCTGGTGCTGGTGGTGGTGGTGGTGGTGGTGGTGGTGGTGGTGGTGGTTGTGGTGGTAGTAGTAGTGGTGGTCTTGCTGCAGGTGGGTTGGGTGCTAGCGTGAGGGGAATCGACCTGATCCATGCCAGTGTTGACCTGATCGAGAGCGTTGCTGGTGACCATTCTGGTGAGAGAGGAGGGGGGCCAGGAGGATGGGTAGGAGGGGGAGGAGGGGGAGGAGCGGGGGGATGGAGGAGAGTGACAGGTTCAGATCCCTTGTCTCCAGGCTCTGCTGGGTTCTTCTTCTCCAGACCATCTAACAGCAGCCACAGCGCAGCAGAGGGTGATGACACTTGCACCCGCACCCTTGCTGCTGGCCCTGCCATTGGTGCTGGCAGTGGCAGTGAAAGCAGCAGAAGCAGTGGTCGGTCATTTCAGTCCGTTCGATCGCCAACGCTTGAGAGGATCTTCGGGCAGAGAAAGAACCGGCGGGCAGGGTCGGCAGAAAAAGTGCGTGGCAGGCGGGCGGAGCAGGAGGGCGAGGAGAGGGGGATCCGAGTGGAGGAGAGGCCGAGAATGGCTCATGTGCAGGGCCCTGCTGCTGGTGGCGCTGCTGCTAGTGGTGGTGTTGATAGGTGCAGCTTCGCTGAGCTGTCATGTGCAGAGCAGGAGTCAGAAGCGCTGGTGCCTGACGCTGCAACGGCTAGGCAGGGGTCTGTGCGGCAACCTGCATTGCTCATCCCCGCGGGCAGAGAGGGACTAAGGGGGAGAGTAGAGAGCGTGCACTCCCATGCTTGTGCTGCTGACGCTCCACCTTCTGCTGCTGCTGCTGCTGCTGCTGCTGCTGCTGCTGCTGATGCTGCTGCCACCAGTGGTTCTTTTCTATCTAAGTCTACAACCATCTCAACAGCAGCAGCAGGAGCAGCAACAGGGCCTGTGGATGGCGTGTGCACGGTGTGTGAGTCGGACACGTCCTCGCCCTCCTCCTGGTCCCTCTCCTCCTTCCAAGGCAGTGTCGCCAGCAGCGTTTGCAGCACCAGCACCAGCAGCACCAGCCTGGTTGCCCTAGCAGCAGCAACGGGTTGTAGCGGCCGCACCAGTGGAATGCGCGCAGGCTGCGCTGATGCTGCTGCTGGCGGTTTTGCTGGCGGTGGTGGTGCTGGCAGTGGTATCGTGATGAAAGATTTGGACGGTGCGGAGCAGCGAAATGAGCATCAACAGCTGCTATTCCAGCGGCAGCAGCAGCAGCAGGTGCAGCCGCCAGTGTCACTGCTGCAGCGCAGGAGGCAGCAGCACCAGCCTGCTCTCACTCTCTCTCCCACGCATGTCAAGGCAAGGACAGCCAGTGCCTCCACCGCTGCTGCTCCTCCTCCTGCTGCCACCACTCAAGCTACTGCTGGAGGGTCAGAGCTGGCAGTACAGAACGTAGGGGAAACGGGGGCTAGGGCTGGGGAGAGTGGTGGATGTTGCCCCTGTGATGCTGCTGCTGGTGCTGCTGCTGGTATTGGTGACAGTAATGGTGCTGTGATTGCTGAGTGTGCGATTGGATGTAGGGTGGGAGAGAGAGGCAGAGAAGGGGAGGAGAGGCAAGGGAGGGAGGGCGAGAAGAAAGGCGAGAGCATAAGCTCAGATGGCGGCAGGAATGTGCAGGAGGAGGAGAGGCAGAAGGGTGGAGTGTGTGGGGGAGTGTGTGGGAAAGTGTGCGGGGCAGTGAATGGGCAAGGAATGGACCAGTTGGGCTGTGGTGCTTTCGTTGTGGGCTGTGTGGAGGCATGTGAGAGGGGGGGAGAGGCATGCAAAGAGGCGCTGCCAGCTGCTGCATCTAGAGCAGGAACTGTCAAGCCAGTTGCAGGTCCTGCCATCCTAGCTGCTCATTGCCCCTCTCTCCCACCCCCTGGACCCCCTCTCTCTCACTCCCGAGGCTCATCTGCACCTTCCTCTCCCCGCCGTGCTCACTCCCCCTCTCCTTCCCATTCCTCCTCCCCCTCCTACCTCACCCATCTTCGCCCTTCCGACTGCCTCGTTTCTTCCCAGCGCTTCAGCCCATTGCCTTCCTCCTCCTCCTCCTCCTCCTCCTCCTCCTCCTCCTCCTCCTCCTCCTCCTCCTCCTCCTCCTCCTCCTCCTCCTCTCCTCCTCCTCCTCCTCCTCCTCCTCCTCCTCCTCCTCCTCCTCCTCCTCCTCCTCCTCCTCCTCCTCCTCCTCCTCCTCCTCCTCCTCCTCCTCCTCCTCCTCCTCCTCCTCCTCCTACTCATCCTCTTCCTCCCCCTCTGCGCTCAACGCTTCAGGCATCACTCGCACCTCCTCCCTCCCAGACTTGCTCGCCCCCTCCTCATCTTCTGCGCTCTCGTCCTACACCTCATCCCTCTCCTTGCACTCATCCATGGCAGCAGTTTCATGCACCCCACCAGCATCGGTGTCAGTGTCAGTAGCGCCTGCTGCTGGTCCAGTGGGCTTCCAAGTGCGCGGCCCCATCAGCCCCTCAGCCCGACGACCCCCCAAGAGCTCATCCCCTCGCCAGCCCTCTGCTTACACTTGCACAGCTCCAAATCCATTCACTGAGTCGCCTACTGTCGAGGCCAGTGCGGTAGCAGCAGCTGCTGCAGCAGAGAACACCCCTCGCCCTGCTATTGGCGCTGCCAGCCTGTCACCGCTGGCAGCCCCCCGTAGGAGGCAGGGGTCGAGGCGAATGGTGTCGTTCCATGCAGTGGTTAAGGTGTATGAGTTCACTGTGCACGCGGATGAGGGGGACGAGGAGGACGACGAGGAACAGTTCTGGCCCTGAAGGACAAGTGCTCTGAGAGTGAGTGGCAGATGCTGTTAGAAGAGCGAATTGAACTCTAGCAAGGCATACAGGTGGATATATGGTTTGGGTACTGTACTTATCAGAACTCGGTCACTAACCACTGAGACAGAAGGGAGTCATAAAGTCACCAGTCCTAACCATTGGGGCAAGAAGAGATTGTTAGAATACGTGAATGATTACTAGAAGGAGAAACCTAGAACATATACCTGTTGAGTTGTACTCACTAGCAGGGCTGATGTTTCAAAAGAAGGCACTCTGAGCTAACCCCCCCCCAAAAAAAATTAGTCTGAAAGGTCTTCAGCCAGAATTTAGGGACTCTGAAATGTCAGAGTCCGGAGATGAGCAAGTCTGAAATCCTCAGGATCGCGCAAGTACATTCAGGGTTAGTTATTACAACTTACATGTTATTAAGAAGCCTTCTTGTATCTTACATTTTCCTACACTGGACAGGAGCCTACAACTACCGTACTACTACTACCAGTTTACCACCAAGCAATCTCTAACTAACAAGCTCCTAGAACTCCGGCGCATCCACTGTAATCTCGTCATCACCCCCCTCATTGTCTGACAGGAAAGGGTCGTCGTCTATTCTTGGAGCCGCATCATCCTCATCATCACTCCCATCCTCCTCAGCCCACCCCTCCCCCATGTACTCTGGCACCTCCCCCTGTCGATCACCCGTTGTGTCTCCCGCCACCTCACCCTCCAGGGCCTTTCCCTTGCGCTTACGTTCCGCAGATGCGAAGACAACAGATCGTGCTGGGCGTCTCAGCTTCTCTCGCTAGGTCGCCAGGGCATCGGTCCAATTGATGTCGTACTGCAGCAGCGAGATGGCCATCAACTCAGAGAGGCGCACGTTGCAGAGTGAGCCACGGACCCAGGACTTAATCACGTTCTGTCGAGAGAAGCCCCTCTCGCATTCGACTGTTGACAGAGGCAGCACGGCACAGGCCTGCCACAGGCGCATCAGATTGGGCCAGCGCCTGACACGAGATAGAAAAACAAAGGCGGAAGAAAGGCAGCAGGAAATGCATAGAGTGAAGGCGGATAACACAGGGGGTTTAAAGGCGGTTGGCAAGGGCGGCAATGTTGTGCACACTTGACAAGTAGAATGGGAGGTGGTGATTCAGAAACAACAATACCGTTGGACTTGCCTGCTCGAGTCCGTCTTCGTGAGGTAGTTTGCCAGGCCTTGGTGGAAGCTCTCCACCTCGTGATGATTCTGCATGATCGGCGCCCACGTTGCGAGCTCCGTCTCCGCTGCCTTCACGTCGAAGCCGGGCAGCTTGTGCTCGAAGATGCCGCTGCATCCGAGTAGATACTCTTTCGTCTTTTTTTCACGCTGCGCCCGTTGTCTCGGCCACTTCGCCGCCACCCACAGCTTCGTCGGTGACATCTTGCGCAGATCCCGCATCCGCTCTCGTACGTTGATCATGGTATCCTTGGCGTGCTTCTCGCACAACAGCACGCAGTCCTTGTAGCTGCTCCCGTACTGGTGCTTGTCGAGGTGCCGCTCGTGCATCTTGTACGTGTGGGTGACGGGGTTTCCCTCCAAGTCGATACCCCGCACCTTCACCCGCTTCGACCCGCCGCGCCCGTACACCGTGAGGAACGCCGAGAGCCAGGTGTTTTCGGCACCGACACCGAAAACCTCCCCACACTCGACATAGCGATGCCGCAGATCCCCCAGTGTCTCGTCGATGTCCGTTGCCACCTCTGTGACATCGACCTGCGGCGTTGGGGGGAGGACACAGAGGAGAGGGAAAGACATGAGTACTTGCACCAGAGGAGAACACCACGCTTGCAGACAGTATCTCACCTCTCGCTTCTGGAACTTGAGGTTGAGGTCGTTCATGAGTGCCAGCATGTCGGCCAGGTAGAAGAGGCAAAACTGAAACTTATACGAAATCACAACCTCATACAGGGGATGCTCATACTCATACAGCAGGACAATCGCAGCACCCAACACTTTACACAGGCGTCGGATTGCCTCTCCCTTAGACAACCATCGAACTTGATGGATGCCTTGAACCTCAAGGTTTGTGCTGTGAATCGCCCGCTGCAGATGCTGGAAACGACTGCTCCATACGCTTGACCGGCCGAGCAGGTCCGCAAGGGTGCGAGTGACCTTGTCGACCATGTCGAGGTCTGGACATGAAGCGGCAGCGTCCTTCACAGCAAGTGCTTCTTTGCATGTACCCACACGGGTAGTAGTTAGCACATGGAAACATAAAAAACATAAACAAACAGCAAGGAATAATTTAACAAACCTGTGGGCGATGCAGTGGGAGGAAAAGAGGTGCGGGATGATGTCTCGCAGGCGCGCCACAAGCCCGTTGTCTCGCCCGACCATCACCGAAGCGCCGTCTATGCTGATGCCGACGATGCGTTGAAGGTCGATGCCGGACGACTCCAGGTGGACTAGGAGAGTGGCCATGAGAGAAGCGGCGTCGCACTTTTGAACTTCTAGCAGGGCTAGGAATTCGGTGACGACTCGACGCAGCCGCATGAATGTGACGTAGACGATCAGGTGCTTTCCCCGCGTGCGGTCGGTGCTCTCGTCGCATGAGATGCCGAGGTAAGGTGAGCTCTTGATGTGCTCCATCTGAGTAGCTAGCAGATGAGTTGACAGACAGTTCACCATCTGCTGGAACCCGTACCTGCAGTGGCATAATCAGAAGTGAAACAGTCGTTAATTAGCATTGCAAATGCATTGAAATCTACATGGCTAATACCAAAGTCATACAGTCGACCGACGAAAACAAGGTAGCCTTACCTGGTGAGATACACACCGTACGACTGGAGAGGTATGTCTGGTGTGTCTTGCTCTGCCATGAAACGAAGCAGCCTGGGAAACATGGCGATAGGAGCATCGTTCTTGCAAAGAAACTCCACGCACTGCAAAAGACGGATGACGCGGCGGCCTTCAACATC
This sequence comes from Closterium sp. NIES-67, assembly GCA_027943415.1. NCBI lineage: Eukaryota > Viridiplantae > Streptophyta > Zygnematophyceae > Desmidiales > Closteriaceae > Closterium > Closterium sp. NIES-67. The sequence goes on from BQMB01000249.1 coordinate 252,415, forward strand.
GACGGTGGCGAAGCTTGTCATCTTCTGCTGCTTGTCTTCAATCTCCTTCTGAATCTCGAGCTGTCGGCGAACCGCCTCTTCGTGGACTGTCGAGTGTTCATGGATGCGCATCGTCTGTGTCTAGAGATCTCGCCCGCCATCGCCTGGCCTTGAGTACTTCGTCGTTTCTTTGCCGAAGGCTCAGCAAACGCTGCACTTAAGGGCGGGGTAGCCTTCCTTAGTACGGGTGAGTACAAGCCAGGGGAAATAACGCAACCAATCATTCTTGTACTTAGCCTCAGCGACTAGGTATTTCTGCTCAATCAACTCCTTTGTACTTAGCTTCGGTGGCGGCGGTTCATCAGGGCGGGTGACAGGGGGAGGTGAGCGCGGTGGTGAGGGAGGGCGAATCTGGCCACCAAGGTTGATACGCTGCTGCGTATACTTCGTCGTGCATTGTTTTTTCGCCGAAGAGACAGTAGATGCGCATGGCACACTATAACGAATGGTAGAGGCAGTGGCGCACTGAATAGGATCCACTGGCCCTCTGCTGGAAGATGCTATGGCTGGTGGGAGAATGAAGGGAGCGGGGGCAGGTCTACTTGGCAACGATGGCTCGTCACACGGTGTCTCGTCAACAGCGGTTGTGGCGACAAGAGGCGAAGGAGCCGATGCGGCAACGGACCGCAAGATGTCTAGGGCGCTCCTTGGCGCTACGGCTGGATCCTTACTACTGCGCGGCTCATCACCGTCAGCAGGAGCATCATCGGCGCCATCCTTTTCAGGCATGGTGAGAGGAGGAACTAAAGAAAGCGACTACAACTACGCCTGTGTCTCAGACAAATGAACAAATGGAACGATTCCCCCTGTAAAACTTGAAGCAGTGCGTTCAAAGCTGATGGGTAAGGAACGATTGGAGAAGAAGGGGTCCATCACACCCGTGTCGCACCTTTCTTGAAAGGTCTGCAAGGCTGGCATAGAGGGCACGGGCCCGAGGTTCGCGCATGCACAGAGAGCAACAGAGCAGAATCTGCGGTCCTTATTGGCTCAGCATGGCAGCATTTTTGCCGCGCTGGATAGCAAAGTGCCCACAGTGGGCAGAGTATACATTGGACTTGGCGGAATTTTATGTGAAGTGTGGATTCTGCACGTGACGCGGGCGGGAAGCACTGATGGCAGGCGAAATTTCTGGGGATCTTGCGTGCCCCATGGAAATCTGTTTCAGGGTTCGTACCCGATGTACTCTGAAAACTCAGTACTGGATAAGCGTGTACTCTGATTTTTTCAGGATCCCCAAAGTCTTAGTCTGAATCAATCAGGATTGAGAAAATGCCTTATCTGGAAATTCAGGTTTGGCAAAAAAACCGGTCTGAGATTTCAGACTTATCAGAGTAAATAGTCTGATAAAATCAGCCCTGCTCACTAGAAGCACACACCTAGTCTAGCCTATAACTTCTACATACAACATATGTATAAGTTGACACACCCCCTAGGCTAGATAAGGGGTGGTGCTAAGCCAGAAGCACACAGCTCAAGGTGGCACTACTAGTCCAACCACTGAGGCAGGGGTCCGGAGACCAGTCAGCAAGAGTACAAACAAGACTAAAGCAAGCCAGGGCGGCACTACTAGTCCAGCCACTGGAGGTAAGGCCACAAGGCCAGTCTGACAGGTATATATAGTAGAGAGTACACAATCATGGCTCTAGCAAATGAGAAGCCACAGGCACAAGACCAAGCTGTACACAGTGCCGCTGATGATCTTTAGGCGCAGGCGCCTTGGTAAAGATATCAGCTATGTTGGCACCGGAGGCCAAGTGAACTACACGGGCCTGGCGACGCTGCTGTAACTCGCGCAGGAGGAAGTACCGCAGCTGGATATGCTTCGCTCTGCCATCAAGCTGAGGCTCCTGACATAGGAGGATCATGGCCCTATTGTCAGCGTACAGGACCGGGGCAGAGCTAGGCCGCTCACCTAAGTCTGTGAGCAAGAAGGTCAGCCAGCGGAGCTCCTGTGCCGCCATGGCACCAGCGTAGATCTCAGCCTCACAGCTCGACTGAGCAACAGACGACGAACGAGTGGATCTCCAAGAGATAGCACCCGAACCAAGGCTAAAACAACAGCCCTGAGATGACCTGAGAGTCTCAAAGTCGTCTGCCCAAGAAGCGTCTGTGTGCCCAGTGAGAACCACCGGCCTGAGTCCTTTTAGCACTAACCCCATGCCCGATGTACTTGCCAGATCTTTCATACCCTCTCAGCATCCTGGCTTGCTTTGTGGCCACTGGCAGACACCGACCACAGCACTGGTCGGCTATTAAGAGGGTTTTGCGATATCTGGGCGAGTGCAAGTCATCAGGTACATGAGGCAACCCACCAGCTCAGCGTAGGGTCCACCGGGCTCTACTGGCTGCACAAGAACTGGAGCAGAGAGCCCATGGTCTACAGGTAGAGGTGTGGGCTGTGCGGAGGAGAACTGAAGACCGAACCTCTGAAGGACCTGACGCACCAAGTGTGATTGTGTTAGAGTGATGGTGCGTGCTGCTCTGTCCCTGGAGATCTGCAGGCCAAGATAGCGACGCAGCTCTTCAAGGTCAGTGCAGGTGTGTCTCTTCAGCAGCTTGGCCTTCACAGAGGCCAGTGCGTCCCTGTCAGCAGTAGCAAAGACCAGGTCATCTACGTAGACAAGGATGTAGAACAGAGTCTGGCCGGAACGCACAAACAGCGAGGGGTCAGCAGAGGACGGAAAGAACCGCAGCGTGTCGTGCCACTCGCGAGGAGCCTGACGCAGGCCATAGACCGGGCGCCGGAGAAGCCACTGGGTCCCAGGGGGGAAGGTACCAGTGAAGCCCTGAGGTCGATGCAGGTAGACCTGCTCGTGTAGGCTGCCCTGAAGAAAGGCAGTAGAGAATTCGAGGGAGTGAAGCTCGTAGACGCGCTGTGCTGCTACGTGTAGCAGCGCCCAAAGAGTGGTCATCTTCAGGGTCGGGGCGAAGGTCTGGAAGAAGTCAACCCTCTCGCGCTGGCTGAAGCCTCTGGCCACGTAGCGCGCCTTGAAGACAGGTAGCTGTCCAGGGGGACGCTTCACCTTGAAGAGCCACCGACCATCGACTACGTTCACCCCAGGCGGGGGAACTGTGTCGACATAAGTGCCGGTGGACCTCCAAGATGCCATCTCCTGCTCCATGGGAGCTATCCACTGAGAGGCCCAGGGTCCCGAGGTGGCCTCAGCGTAGGTGCGAGGGGTCGGGATGTCGAAGGCGTCTAGGTCACCCTCTGGGACTAGGAGCATGGAGCAGAGATGGGGAGCGGCCTCGGAAAGGAAAGCAAGCTCGTACTGCCTGTCCTCTAGTACGTCACTACCAAGGGCAGGTGCACCCCCGAAGGGTGCAAGACGGGCAGGGTCAGAGACCAGAGTGGTAGCGTAGTCAAGGCGGCGGGTAGAGGCGAAGTCAGCGACAGCAGCAACAAGCGCGTCAAGGCAGGAGACAGGAACAGACGAGTCTGTAACAAGAGAGGCAAGGACCCGAGGGACAAGGGGACTAGCGGCATGGAGGTAGTCAGACAGCGGGGGAGGTGCAACAACGAGCGACGAGGGAGGAGGCGAGGGGAGGAGGGGAGGACGAGACGAGTGAGAACGGAGTAACATAGGATGGGAGCGTGGGACAGGGGAGACGGGACGAGCACGAGAGGGACGGCGAGACCAAACGTGGGACGGAGGTGTAGGGTCAGGAGACAGCGTAGGTGACACAAGGGGGGAACGAGGAGGAAGACGGGCCGGAGAAGAGTCCGGGGGCGGGAACACAGGGCCGTAGGCAGGAAAGTGAGGAGGAGGTTGGGGAGACACCGGCGAGCGGTCAGGTGAGGGAAGGCCGAGCAGGCGAAGAGCGGAGACCGGAGGCGATGACTGCGGCGGCTGCTGTGGCGGCTGGTGCTCGACCCTCGAACCGGCAGGGGCACGACGACCTCCGGGAGAACACTCAACAGCAGCACCCCCAGAACCAACACCCCTAGAGCGAGAACCCTCTCCAGCCCTAGCGGCACCCCCAGGCCCGCCGGGACAGACCACACCAGGAGCCGCAGGACGAACACCCTCCTCAGTGCCAGCACCCCCAGTGGCCAAGAGTGGCGGCGGCGGCGGCGGCGGCGGCGGCTGCGACGGCGGCGGCGGCGGCGACGACGGCGGTGGCTGTGACTGCGGGGGCGGAGACACTTGGGAAGGGGGACGCGGCAAAGGCGGGGCGGGGGGACCACCAGAGTTAGCAGACTCCTCAACCGGGAAAACTGACGGGAGGGGAGTGACATGGGAGACACCTGACGGGGCTCGACGCAGCGGGAGGGGAGGAGGGGCTACCGGGGGAGAGGGGGCAAGGAACAGGGGGGGGGAAACTGGGAGACCTCGGTGAGGGAAGCGACGGTAGAAGGAGACGGACTCGTCAAAGGTGACGTTACGAGAGTGGAGGAAGCGGTGAAACTGCGGGTGGTAGAAGAGCCAGTCAGACGAGTCCAGGGGGAAACCAAGGAAGACACAGGGGACTTGCAGGCAGTGAGCTTGTCCGTGCCAGAGGCACGAACGTGAGCAAGGCAGCCCCAGACGTGGAACGCAGACACGTCACCGAGGGACCCGGTCCAAAGGAGGGTCGGCAAAAACTGCGGCCGCTGGGAGCGTGGCCACAGGTTAAGCTGGTGAGCGGCGTAACGAACGACGAACGGCCACAGAAAATGGGGTGCACCGGCACGGATCATGGAGGTACGATCCACCTTCATGACCAAGCCGATGCGGCGCTCAGCAACCCCATTATGCTGTAGCGAGTCCGGCAAGGTGTACAACTGGGTGATGCCCTCTACACGACAGAACCGTCCAAGCCGACCAGAAGCGAACTCTCCGCCACGATCAGAGTGGAGACACAACACGGGGAGACCGCGGTGAAGACGCGCAGCCACAACCCACGGGAGAAGAACATCGGGCACATCTGCCTTCCGCTCCAGGGGAAACACCGTGGTGTAGCGCGTGTAGTCGTCGACGAGCACAAGAAAGTAGCGCCACGCCGTCCGGGGACGGGGGCTGGGGCCCAAACGTCCAGGTGCAGGGTCTGAAGGGGAGGAGTAGCAGGGCAAAGCGAGGAGGAGTGAGGGGCATGGCGGAGTCGGCACTCGACGCAGGGCATTCACGGTGGAGCAGGCGAGAGGGGAAGGGCGGGGAGCGACGCGGGGAGGCCTAAGACAAGACCGTGCTGGGACATGTGACGCAGACGCGGGAGTGCAGGGTGACTTAGGCGGTGGTGCCACAAAAGGGACGGGTGAGTGAGAGACCGACACGAGCAAGCTGCAGCGACCTGAGAGGACGCACCAACCGGGGGGGAAGCGGTGTCTAGGGTGAACAGTCCGGACACCGGGTCCCGGGGGAACGTAGCAAGTGGGGAACCTGAGACAGCCTCAGAACAGACAGCGAACCGCTCGTGCCCGGGGAACGTAGTGGTGACGCCGAGGTCCTGAAGACAGCCGACACCAACCAGGTTCCTCGAGAACGAGGGAACGTGGAGGCCTGTAAGAGAGCCCGAGGGAACGGTTGGACAGGGAAGGGACGTGGAACTGCGAGCGACGATGGGACCCGCAGAGGGGTAAGCAAGAGAGACAACAGCAGGCGCAGCAAGAGGCGTAAGCGTGGAGCGGTCGCGGAAGAAACAGGCAGAAGCATCGGAGTCGAGAGTGAAGGACAGCGAGGCAGTGGCGGAGGCTGGGAACGGAGCCGGTGCAGAACCTAGGCTAGGCAAACTAGGCAGTCCTACGCCTGACACAGCAGGGGAGGCTAAGCTACACAAGGGTGAGACACCTAAACTAGAGTACACAGGGTAATGAGATCCAGCAACACTAGAAGCGTCAGCATACAAAGCATGCAAAGCAGCACCTATCTGATCCATATCTAACTCAAAGATCGGCACGCCCTGGCGAAGCAGGCTGTGCCAGTCGGGGAGGTCCGGGGCTGGGGCAAAGCGACGGCGAAAGAGATCGTCGAGGCGGCGGAAACAGCGGGCAGTCGGGTGCGGGCGGCGGCACAGAGTGCCGCGGAGAGGCCCGGTCTGAAGCTGGTAGTGGCAGGTCACAGCACTGGAGCTGCCGGTAGACGCCAAGCTGCGCGGGCCACCACCTCGGCCACCACCGCCGGAGGTGCCGGGCCAACCAGGTGGGAGACGAGCCCACGGCTGCGACGGCTGCTGCTGGGACGGCGGCGGCTGCTGTTGGGGCTGCTCCGGCTGCGAAGGCGACTGCGTCTGCTCCTGCCCACCGGTGGTAGTCCCCTCAGGTGGACTACCGTCACCACCACCACTACCACCACCACTAGTGCCACCACCACGACCTCCCTGGCGGCCACGGCCACCGCGGCGCGGACGCTGCTGCGGGTGGACCGCAGCTGCCGTCTCGGTAAGAGGGATCGCAGTGGCGAGCGCAGCCGAAACGTCAGTAAACGTGCACTGGGAGGGGGCACAGCCGTGAAAGATAGAGACTGCCGACGCACCGCTCGACTGAGCGATAGTGCGCTGGCGTGTCTCGATCTCGGTGAGGGTGTCGACAAAGGCGGTCAGTGTGAGGTCACCCGGGTGCTGGCTAAGGAAGCGGTCGTGGGCACTAGCTAGGTGGTCCGGCAGGCGCATGGCGATAAAATAGAGGGTCATGCAGAATGGGGGGGGGAGCGCAGTGAGCTGGGCAGCAGTGCTGGCAGTGCGATAGCGAGTCTCTAGGGCACGCAAGTGAGTTGCAAAGTCTGCGACTGTAGGGAAGGCAGCAAGGTGTGGGAACAGCATCGGGAAGAGCAGGCGGCCGGCAGAAGCGGATGCAGGTGTGGAATAACAAGCAATAACATCGTCTAAATAAGCTTCTAGAAGGGTCTATTCCCTTAGGATAAGATAAACCTGGATACCTGATGTACTCTGGAAGTATAAAAGCGCCTTGTACTGATCGATAGTGCAACCTTTCCTCGACACATTTGATCCTGTAACACTTGGTAATCAGAGTTTTTCTCACTCGGCCGCGCTCAACAAAGCAGCAGCAACGGGAAAACCTGCCTCGAAAAACCGCCGGGGGCGACCAATTCGATGCCGATTCTGGTAAGCACCAGCTCCGCGTTTTTTCAAATCACCCCCCCCGCGCGTGTTTTGAACAGGATGGCAACCTTCGACAACGCCGAGGTTACCCAACAGCCCTTCGCGCGCATCGCAACCCTTCAGGAGGAGATGCGAGCGGATCGCGAAGCGTGGCGAAACGAGTTCGAACGAGTAACTCGACTCGCCGGAGCGCAGCACGACTCGACAATGGCGACAACGCAGCAGTCGCAGCAGTTTCTCGAGGCTCCGAAATCGCGCCCACCTAAGCCGTTCGATCCGAGCGATCGAAACTCCGACACCCGCAGATGGATCGCCGGGATGGAGATCTACTTCGCAGCCGTCGGATGGAGTTCGCCAGTCTGGGATGGTCAACGTGTACGACTCGCGGCGACAATGATGCGAGGGCCGGCACTCGAGTGGATTGGCGGCAACAGTACCTTTATCCACGGTGAAGCCACGTGGCAGAAGTTCCGCGCCGACCTGCTGAAACGCTTTGAGCCGATAAATTCCAGTTTCCTTGCCCGGGAAAAAAATCATCGACACCGACAGTTCGGGAGTGTAGCGCAGTACACGCAGCAGATGGAAGATTTTTATAACCGAATTCCCGACCTAACCGAAGGGGAAAAAGTACAGTCGTACCTCGCGGGCTGAAGACCGAAGTCAAACGACAAGTGGCAGCGTCAAACTACTCGAGCTACAAAGACGTCGTTTCGGCAGCGGAGCGCTTCGACATGGTCAACGCCGGGACACGACGGACGCACGTCGGCAGTACGCGACAGGGTGACCGCTCGGCTCACCCCATGTTCGCCGACCCGATGGAAGTCGACAAATTCGAAGGGCGGCCACGTCCGAAAAACACCAACTACACGTGTGATTTTTGCGGGGTTCCGGGTCATCGAATCTTCGACTGCAACAAAATGAAAGCCGCACGCGCAGAGTATCGGGCATGCAACAGTGGCGGAAATCCTTCGGCCAATCAGAAGACAAAAAACGGGAGTCGCCAGTGCTTGCGGATCTAGCTGGCGAAAATAAAAAGATCCGGAAGCGGGATTCCGGGAAAATCAACTTCGACGAAGCTAATTCGACGCGAGAAGGAGGAAATGATGGGGGAAAATCTCCACCCCACGACCAGTCCTCGCCAGGGAAAATCGCCGAGAAAAAATACGACTCCCCGAAAAAAGACTCTGCCGAGACGGGGAAACTCCTTGAAGACCCAAGAAATTATAAGGATTCGTTAAAGCTATCCTATAAAGACGCTTTAATGAAAACTTATGATTCTCGAGGGGCTAGAGCCTTGGAGAAAATTCGGGAAGGACTCCAAAAGAAGGAGACAGCTGTGGAGATTATACCGGTACCGGACAACTCGGGGAAAAAATTAAGGAGTGTGAAAAGAAGCCGACCTTTCCACGGAGTCAACGTTCTCTCCTGATACCAGCCCACAACGACTACCCGTTCCCCAGGGAAGACGTCGGTGGAGCTGAAGCAGCTCAAGAGGAATTTGGGGGTCTACAAGAAGCTGCAGAAACCCTGAACTCCTCCTCCGGATGCATCCAGTTCAGCAACTTCGGCATCAACGACGCGCACAGTTGTCAAGGAAACTCCGGGCCCTAGAGAAAAGTCGTTCTCCAAGCAGCCTCGGCCAGCTGCCAACCCAGGAGTAGATAGCAACAAAAAGGTGTGTACGGAATTTTGGGATGTACCCTATGACCCAATCAATGAAACTACAGCGACGGAAAGTATTGCCCGGATAAAGTCCAATTTTAGGTTCAACACATGATTTGAATGCTTTCACCCGATGTATCGTTGAATGTTCATTGCTGACTAATAAGTTACGCGTGCCAGTTACAATAGGGTAACACGTTTGCAACCTGAATGGGTCGCACTAATAGCGTGGCCAAGATTTCAGTCGCGTGAGTGCATCCGGACAGTTTTGGCCAAGCAGCGGACTAGATCCGTTTTCGACTAGAGCATTCTCTCCATAGTTCCTAACGCAATCGTCGAGTAGTCAGAATAAAGTTTATACCCGAGGCGTAGACTACGCCAAGATGAGACCGATAGATGAGGCTCGTCGCGCCCGGATCGTGGCCCTGTTGCGTAGGGGGTTCAGCACGAGGCAAATCGCGAAACAGGTTGGCGTTGGGAAAAGTACAGTGCATGATGTTGGGCTCAAGGCGATTTCAGAGACTAGTCCCGAGGACGTTCGTCCTACAATACCCACTGCTGGTCGTCCACGCGTACTGTCGAGTAGAATTCGTCGTGGGATCGTCAGGGCGATCACTAGCGGCGAGGCGAAAACCTCGAGGCATGCGGCCCAAATCGTCGAATCCCAGCACGGCATCAAGGTGCATCCTAGGACGGTGCGTAATGCGCTCAAATCCAGCGGCCTTATCGCAGTTCAGCAGCCTAAGAAGCCGCGACTCACCAAGAAAAATATCCGCGATAGGCTGGCGTTCGCACGGGCCCACGCGGATTGGACCATAGATGATTGGCGACGGGTCATATGGTCGGATGAGACGAGGATTAGTAGGTTCGGCTCTGACGGCCGCGCGTACGCCTGGGTTCGTGAAGGTACGACTCTCCAACACCACCATATCAAGCAAACCGTCAAACACGGGGGCGGCGGCTTGATGATCTGGGGATGTATGACGTTTGAGGGGGCGGGTTTCATGTGCAAAATCGATGGTCGGATGGACGGGCCGCTGTATCTGAGCATTTTGCAAGACGAGCTGAAAAAAACCATCGACTTTTACAAGCTAACCCCCTCGGCTGTGATCTTCCAGCATGATAACGACCCCAAGCATAAGTCCCATGTGGTGCAGCAGTGGCTTCAGGAGCAGGAGTATGGGGTCCTGGAGTGGCCGGCAGGAAGTCCTGATCTGAACCCCATTGAGCATCTGTGGGCTCATCTTAAAAGGGAGCTGGGAAAGCATGAGACACCTCCCACTGGTATGGTGGACCTGTGGGAGCGTGTACAAGAGGAGTGGGAGAAGATCCCATCAGAGGTGTGCTCCAATTTGATCGACAGCATGCCCAGGAGGGTGAAAGCAGTGATTAGGGCTAAAGGGCGGTGGACCAGGTACTAGTTTAAGGGTTTTTCAAGTTGCTGCTTCCGCCTGGAAATAATTGTCCACATGCACCGTGTTTGGTTATGTTTGCTGTTTACTGTTAACGATAGTAGTTTCATCAAATGTGTAGCATTTTAATGTCTCCCTAGATTAGCCTGCATATAGTGGGTAATGCCTCCAATTAAGGCTTAATGTTCAAATGCCCTTTAACGGTGGAAATTCAAAAAATTGCCAAACATGTGGACAATTCTTTCCGTCAGTGTATCTTTGGGTACTCCGAGCAACGCCTGCCCCACGTGCTCGAGGTCATCTGCAAAGGACGATGCCTCCAAGCACTCGTGGACAGCGGAGCATCACACACCGTCTGTGACAAGGTAGTAATCGACCAAATTCGGGAAGAGTACAAGCCTTCAGGATTCTCTGCAACGATGGTGGACGGCAGCAAGTTACCAGTATACGTCGAAGCAGTGCTACACCTACAAATTGGAGCACTGTGCTGGAGACCTGCACTCCCCATCACCAACATCAAAGGGCTTGACTTGATCTTCGGGCGAGACTTCCTAAAAAGATTCAACCCCGAGATCAACTGGGTGAATCGCACTGCAAGTATCTACAACAATGAAAGGAGAGTCCAACTACCCAACTGGGACGATACAGGAGATATCCCTGCGGAGACACTCGCACGATTCGAGAAGGACGTGAAGCGAACCGACACCGGGTTCCTGGCGATAGCAACAGAGGTGGAGAACGACGGAAAGAAGACCCCGGAACCTCCGAAAAAATCAAGGAATTGCTGAAGGAGTTCCAAGACATTCTTCCTGATGATCTTCCAAACGAGCTACCGCCATACCGAACGCATCAACACGAGATCGTGGAGGAACCAGGTTCGAAGCCGACCTTCCGAGCACCATATCGGCTCAGTCCTACGGAGCTGACCGACATGAAAAAACAGATCGAGTATCTCCTAGCGAAAGGACTCATTCGACCATCTACTTCGCCATACGGTGCCCAAGTGCTCTTCACACCGAAACCGGACGGAAGCCTGCGCATGTGCATCGACCACCGAGCTCTTAACAAGCAGAACATCAAGAATAAATATCCGATACCACGAATCGATGACCTGCTTGACCAGCTTCGGGGAGCTACGGTATTTTCCAAATTGGATCTGCGGTCCGGATACTGGCAGATACGGATGGCGGACAACTCTATCCACAAAACTGCTTTCCGAAGTCGGTATGGATCGTACGAGTATTTGGTAATGCCATTCGGACTCACCAACGCACCGGCAACATTCCAAGCCGAAATGAACCACATTCTACGACCACTTTTGGACGAGTGCGTGGTGGTGTACCTGGACGACATCCTCATCTACTCGCGCGACATGAAGCAGCACGTCGAACACCTGCGACGCGTCTTCGAAATTCTTCGACGAGAACGGTTCTACGTCAAACTGTCCAAGAGCGAGTTCGCCCTTGAGAAGGTCCAGTTCCTAGTACACATGGTGAGCGCTCAAGGAGTTCACGTCGACCCCAAAAAAATCGAAGCCGTACGTACGTGGAAGACACACGAGGACGTGAAGGAGTTGCAGCAGTTCCTAGGCTTTGCTAATTACTACAACAGGTTCGTGCCGAAGTACGCAAAAATCGCAGCACCCCTCACGAATCTGCTGAAGAAGAAGACGCCCTACAAATGGGAGACAAAACACCAGGAAGCCGTGGAACAGCTGAAACAAGCACTCACGTCCGCCCCAGTACTCATTTTTCCTGATCCCAAACGCGACTACGTCATCGAAGCTGACGCCAGTGACTAGGCAGTGGGAGCAGTCTTGATGCAAGATCAAGGAAATGGACTGCAACCAATCGCCTACCTCAGCAAGAAACTGCACGGGGCAGAACTAAACTACCCAATACACGACAAAGAGGCCCTTGCCATCGTCATCGCCTTCAAAGCATGGAGATGTTATCTCGAAGGACGAAAAACAACCGTCTACACGGACCACTGCAGCCTGAAATATTTGAAGACACAACCCAACCTTTCCAGGCGGCAGGTCCGGTGGATCGACTTCCTCGAGACACACTTCCACTACGACATCGTGTACAAGCCCGGCCACAAAAACAAAGCAGACGCCCTCAGCCGGCCTGCACACGTTGCCGCTATTCAGATCGAAGGGATGAATCCACTCCTCAAGGGACTCTTCATACACGGGTACGCCATCGACCCCTAAATTCCCTTGGCAGAGAAGCGACATCTGCTACAGTGGGACAGTGACATCGCGTACCGGAAAGGATCAACAAAAATCTGGGTACCCAATTACCCTCCTTTGCGCCAGTTACTACTCGAAGAATACCACGATGTCCTCTACGCCGGACACTTCGGTAGCAACAAGACGCTGACCGTTATTGCAAAACACTACTACTGGCCCCACTTGGCAGAGGATGTTCAGAAACTTATCACCTCGTATGATACATGTCAGAGGATGAAGAGCAGCAAACAGAAGAAAGCGGGACTGCTACAGCCTCTTCCTGTCCCAGAATAGCCATGGCAAGTGGTTAGCCTGGACTTCATCACCGGGTTACCACCTACCACCAGCGGTCATGACGCAATCCTTCTCGTCATTGACAAGTTCTCCAAAATGGGACACTTCATCCCGACACACACGACAGCACGCACCGAGGAGACAACACAACTATTCGTTCGATACATCATCTCACAGCATGGCATTCCAACCACACTTATCTCCGATCGAGACCCCAAGTTCACCAGCAAGTTCTGGAAGGAACTCATGTCTCTGCTCGGGACCAAACTCGCCATGTCATCCGCTTACCATCCACAGACAGACGGACAGACCGAGTGCCTCAACCAGATTGTCGAGCAACTCCTCCGAGCAGCCTGCAAGGACGAGATCTCCAAATGGGACTTGCACCTGCCTGTACTAGAGTTTGCTTACAAGAACGCTACACATGCCGCTACGGACGACACCCACTCACACCACAGAAACCGACAGCATCCGCTACAGTCCAACCTGCACATGATTTCACCACAACCATGCATCAGCTTTGGGATTGGACCCACAAGCGCTTCCTCGACATTCAGCAGCAACAAAAGCGCCAGGCCGATCGCCATCGTAACGACCACACCATCACGGTGGGAGACCAGGTGCTTCTTGACACCCGCAACATGGACATCAGCCACCTCCCATCTAAACTTCGACCTCGCTTCTGCGGGCCTTTTCTCGTTGAAGCACAGGTCACTCCTGTTACCTTCCGCTTACGCCTGCCAGCTACCTGGAAGATTCACAACACCTTCCATGTCCAACTTCTGAAGCCCTATCGGCATCCAAACACGATCTTCGTCGGACGCCAACCGCCGCCGCCGCCGCCTGTCCTCGTCCAGAATGAACCCGAGTACGAGGTCGAGTCCGTGCTTGCACACCGCCGTCGTCGGAATGGCACCGTGGAGCTTCTCATCCGTTGGAAGGGTTATGATCCTTCTGAGGACAGCTGGGTAACTGAGTCCGACATGGGTAACGCCCGTCGTCCTCTGCATGACTACCTTGTCAAGCAGGGTGTTACTTCTACCACCCAGCTTTGAGGGGGGGAAGTGTGAGAGTACGACCCCGTTACACCACTTGGCCTTTCCTTATTTCCTTCCTATTTCATTTCTCTTTTTATCTCATCTCAGTTGGTTTCTTCTTCTCCATTTTGCATTAACCTTTGGTTTATCCTGCTATTATAATTATATCACCGACCAGGCTTGGGATGTACTGGTGCGCTATATCTAGCGTAATCTTGCCGTAATCCCTTAAAGCCAATAGCCTCGCGTGGCTATACGCAGGGTGATTCTATATTCTAGAAGGGTCTATTCCCTTAGGATAAGATAAACCTGGTTACCTGATGTACTCTGGAAGTATAAAAGCGCCTTGTACTGATCGATAGTGCAACCTTTCCTCGACACATTCGATCCTGTGACAGTGCCGCTCCATGCCCTCCCTTCGCCCGCGCCTCTGTGCACCCCTTGCATAGAGAGGCGGCAGCGCCGTGCTCCTCACTCCTCCTCGTTTCCCACCACCATTGTGCCTTTTCAGACCCTGCACTGGGACATTAGGGGCCCAGCCCTGGTCCCTGGGCTGTGCTGAGAGAGCTACTTTCTGGTTCTCGTGGACGACTACTCGCGCTACACCATGGTGTTTCCTCTGGAGCGGAAGGCCGACGTACGTAACGTTCTTATCCTGTGGCTTGTAGATGCTCGAGTCCACCATCCCCAGCCTGTGCTCCGCCTATACTCCGACCATGGAGGCGAGTTTGCCTCTGGTCGGCTTGGCCAGTTCTGTCGTGCAGAAGGCACCCAATCGTATACACTCTCTGACTCCCAATAGCAGAATGGGATCGCTGAACGAAGCATCGGTTTGGTCATGGAGGTGGCTCGTACCTCCATGATCCATGCCGGTGCACCCAATAGTTTGTGGCCATTGGCAGTCCGCTACGCCGCCCACCAGCGTAACGTGTGCCCCGTGCTTTGCACCCGCAGGTTTTGCCGACCCTCCTCTGGACCTGGTCCACTTGTGTCGCGCCTGCGTTTCACGTCGGGGGCTGCCTCGCTCACGTTCGCGACTCTCGCACAGGCAAGCTCACTGCCCACATTGTCCCTTGTATCTTCCTTGGTTTCCCCATTGACGCGTCTGACTGGCACTTCTACCGCCCGCCGTCTCACCGTTTACTCCACTCGCGTGACGTCACATTTGATGAGTCTGTCTCCTTCTGCACCCGCTTCCCCCACCGATGTCTCTTCATTACTCTGTCCAAGACTCCTTGTCCCCACTCCCCCAGTAGCTCTTGCTCCCCTCTCTGCCTGTCATGCCTCGCCTGGTGTGTCTCACGTCACTCCCCTTCCCTCAGTTCACCCGGCGAAGGAGTCTGCTCACTCTGGGTGTCCCGGGGATCCGGGAGCGTCGACTGTCTCTACGGCGCCTGCACCCCAAGCTTCGGTACCTCCGCCGCCACAGCAGCAGCAGGAGCAGTTGCCCTGGGGGTGTTGGCACTGGGGGGCGCTGGTTCTGAGGGGGGTGCTGGCTCTAGGGGTGCTACCCCTTAGGTGTGCGGGTCCTGGAGGTGCTGTCTTGGTGAGTATCAGCGGTAGCAGTGGTGGGCCTTGAGGTCTTGGTGTTGGCTAGAAGCTACAGCAGCAACAGCAGCAGTCGCAGCCGCAGCTGCAGCAGCAGCCGGTGCCCGCCCTTTGGCTTCCCCGACCGACGGCCTGCGCTTCCGCCGACGCCGCCTCCTCCTCCTGTCTACGGCCCCGTTCTATGTCCTCCCCGTTTCATGTCTCGTCTCTAGCTCGTTCCCCCCCTCATTCTCATCCTTTGTCTCCTCCTTAGTCTCCTCCTCTGTCCCTTTACCCGATGCCTCCCTCCCACTTCTGGTCTCGCCGTCCCTCTTGTGCTCGCCTCGTCTCTCCCGCTCCGAGTGTCCACCCTATGTTTCTCCATTCTCACGCGTCTTGTGCTTGTCCCGCTCCTGTTCTCCCAATCCTCCTCAGTTGTTCCTCTCTATCTCCTTGCTCCTCTCTCTGACCTCCTCCATGCAGCTCTCCCTCTTGTTCCGCGTGTCCTAGCCTCGCTCGTTACTGGCCCCTCTGTTCTTGTCTCCAGTCTCTCGGCTCATGTCGCTGCTGTCGTTGACTTAGTCTCTACCCGCCACTGCTCTGGTCTCTGACCCTTCTCGTCCTCAATCCACCGAGGGTGCATCTGCCTTTGGCAGTGACGTCCTAGAGGACAGGCAGTACGAGCTAGCTTTCTTTGCAGAGGCCGCTCCTCATCTCTGCTCCATCTTGCTAGCCCTTAAGGGTGACCCGGACGCTCTTGACATCCCGACCCCTCGCACCTACGCTGAGGAGACTATAGGACCCTTGGCCTCTCAGTGGATAAACACAAGTTGGAGGAGGCGCTGCTGGCTGGGGGTTTCAAGAAGAGTGAGTGTGACCCCTGCCTATTCGTGCTGCAGGAGAAGGATGAAATCCTCATGCTCTTAATGTATGTGGATGATATCCTTCTCTCTATGCATCAACGACTTTGCTGGACAGCGTAGAGTAGATGCTGGAGATGCAGTTCAAGTGCTCCAAGATGGATGAGGTGAAGTACTACTTGGGGATGCATGTGGAGAGAGATGTGGAGAAGGGTGTACTGAGGTTGCACCAGAGGGAGCACAACCCTTGAAGATAGGGACTGGCGTAGTACCGCTAGGCTGAGAGATAGTGTGATGGCGGGTCTCTATCGCAGACAGGGTGGTGACAAAGGCAGTAAGGGTGAGGTCATTGGGGTCCCGACTAAGGAAGTGGTCGCGGGGAGTGGCGAGGCGGTCAGGAAGGCACGTGGCAAAGAGGTTAAGGATAGCGCATAGGGGAGGAGGGAATGCAGCGAGCTGGGTCTCAATGCTAGCAACGCGGTAGCTAGTCTCACAAGCGTGTAGGTAGTGGCAAGACCAGCGACAGTGGGGAAGGACTCAAGATCAGGGAATAGCATGGAGAGGATCCAACAGCCAGCAGAGGTGGAGGAGGGAGTGGAATACTGTAGTATGCAATGACCGCATCTAAGTACACCTTCACATTCGCTACAGCCGTAAAGCGGGGACGCTCGGACAGGGGGAGGGCATGTCTGATAGCAAGCTGAGCTACGCTGTCGCGCGACTCTCTGACAGCGCGTGCAAGCTCAGCAGCGGTAAAGGCCTCACGCTCAGCAGCCGTGGGGGCGTCCGAGAGGGCAGCAGGTGCATCGGGGCGGGGGAGCTTACCGTTGACATGGACGGCTAGGGAATAGGCGTCCTGGCACTGACCCGTCAGCTGACGGCGGAGGTCGACGAGCCACGCCTCAACATCAACTGCCCAACTCTCCACATTTAGGCAGAGCACAGCGTCCGCCGTCACCACAGCTGCCGCGACTAACGGTGACACGGCAGCATGGCGGCCCAGCGGCACGGCAGCACGGTGACACGGCGGCACGGCAACACGGCGGCATGGCGACACGGCAGCACGGCGGCACGGCGGCCGGCGACACGGCAGCATGGCGGCACGGCGGCACGACAACACGGCGGCATGGCAGGACCGGGGCTGGCTTGAACTGGGGCCGGCGAGCCGGGGCGATCGAGCTAGGGGCCGGCGAGCGAGGGGGGGGCGGCTAGCAAGGGGCCGGCGAGCTAGGGGCCGGCGAGCGCGGAGTCGGCGAGCGCGGGGCTGTCAAGCACGGGGCCAGCGAGCACGGGGCCGGTGAGCGAGGGGCCGGCGAGCGAGGGGGCGGCGAGCTAGGGGCGCGGGGCCGGCTAGCGAGGGGCCAGCGAGCGCGGGGCCAGCGAGCGTGGGGCCAGCGAGCGTGGGGCCAGCAAGCGTGGGGACGGCGAGCGCGGGGCTGGCGAGTGCGGGGCCGGCGAGCGAGGGGTTGACAAGCGAGGGGCCGGCGAGCGCGGGGCCAGCGAGCGCATGACCAGCGAGCAAGGGGTCAGCTAGCGAGGGGCCAATGAGTGCGGGGCCAGAGAGCGCGGGGCCAGCGAGCTACCGCGGCTAGGGTGGACTAGGGCGGCTAGGGCGGACTAGGGCAAGCTAGAGCGGCTAGTGCTAGGGCTAGGACTAGGGCTAGGGCGGAAGCGCGGGTGGGCGGGGACGGCCTAACCTAGCGTGATACCATCTCAGAGTAATGAATCAGCTAGAATGGTAGGTACATGGTAGTTTTGTACTAGTATTATACTCTCTAAGAGCTTTCACCTATCTAGCCTATAATAACATATGCATTATGGAATGACCGGACAGCCCTGGAAAACAGTTGGGTGCCCCTGGCACAAATCGAGAATCACCCAGTGTTACGAGTCTACCTCCAGTCACGCAATGTGCGCGACGTCGGCGGACTTAGCTAAGACCATACCTTGGAGGGGGGAGGGTGTAAGGAAAAGATACTTCCTTATCACATCACGGGGTTTCAGTTAGTAAGGCGTACACCAGGCCGATAGTTATCAGGATTAAGACAAGACTCTTTAAGGAGTCTGCTGAGCAATCGTCATAGTAGAGCAGTCCTCATAGTATTGCAAAACTCAGAAGTACAACACACTCGTATGCAAGACTACAAAACAAGGCGCAACCAGAATAGCGAGACAACTAATCACTCATCATAAAATGCTCAACTATGGACTACAAAATTTTGGAAGGGTGGGCGAGAGATTTGCAACGTGATTCAGACTAGGTGGCAGGTCCATGGACCTGCTTGAAGATAATGAGGAGATGACTCCTTATTGCATCCTCCTATACGAGTCTTGTCATAATCCTGAAATTTTGTAATATCTTTTCAAAAATTTACATATTAAGACACGAGGTCAAGGATGAAAAATATCTTGTATCGGCACGCACCTCGAAGTGGCTTCATGCACTTGAGTTAGCTGAGTTAGCTCACCGCACCAAATACCATTTTCTTGACCAGGACAGCAATATTGTCTTTTGCTCAACATCAAAGCCTATTTTCTTATGCACAGAAGCAGGGGCTGGTGTTGCTCACAGCAACAAACGGAATTTATTTTGCACACAGCTTTGAATGATAGTTCAGCGCAACAAATGCTTCTCTTGAACACGACAGCAACATGCATTGCTTGTAAGGGTCTGTCTTGTTCACTACAGCAATGCTATTTCTAAACAACTCTCAAATGCCAATTTCGAGAGCAAGAAACAGATTCTCTCTTGCACTAAAAAAATCAAATAAAGAAAAATAAATCAGTTCATAGCACCAGTGCTTGCTTGCTTGCTCACAACAGCCACGAAGGCTATGTGCTCAATCACATGAGTAGATACTGTTCTTGAAGCAGCAATTGCCCTGTCTCACTCATACTATAGCACCAAAGGCTCTTGTCTCACTCAAAACAGCAATGATTTCTTTCGCTCGTTCTTTCATGCTCAAAGCAACTGAATGTTGCTTTTTGCTCAATCAGCAGATGCTCTTTCTTGGACACAGCCGCAAATGTGGCGCACAGCTCTGAATGTTATAGATTTATCACAACAGCAAGTGCGATAGCTTGCTTACAGCAGCAACGCTATTTTTCTGTTCCCAATGTCAACTTATACATATGTTGTTATGTAGACGTTATAGGCTAGATAGGTGTATGTTCCTAGAGGGTACAACCCCAACACTATATCTCCCTTGTTCTCTCTTGTTTCTCATCATTCTAGTATTCTAACACCCAAAGGCAATTTTCTTGCAGGCAGCAGCCAATAGCTCTTTTCTTGCTCACATGAGCAAGGCCTCTTCCCTGGCTCACAGCAACACCTTAGCTCTTTTGCTTACTCAACAGCCTAGCTTGTTCGTGCTGTAACATCAAAGCTTTTTCTTGCTCAATAGAAAAGCCTTTTCTTGCTCAACAGCAATACGTTTTCTTGCTCAACAGGAAAGCTTTTTCTTGCTCAACAGCATTACTTTTTCTTGCTTAACAGCAGAGGTTTTTCTTGCTCAATAGGAAAGCCTTTTCTTGGTCAACAGCAAATATTTTTCTTGCTCAATATCAAAGCTTTTCCTTGCTCAAACGCAACGTTTTTTCTTGCTCAACATCGACGTCTCTTTTTCCTTGCTAAAAAACAAAGATTCTCTTGCTCAACAGCAAAGTCTCTTTTAATAGCAGCAAAGCTCTTCTTGCTTTACAGCAAAGCTCTTTCCTTGCTCACTGCAGCAAATGCAATTTTCTGTTCACGCAGCAGCCGAGCTGTGATGAGTCCTCACACCAGGGGCAAAGGGTAATTCCATTAACGGAGGAGGTTGACCGCCGCATTTGTCCATAGCTGCAGCTGTTGGTGCAACCCTATGGCTTGCACTCGGCTTGTCGTCCTTCTTTGTGTGTGTGCATGCATGGCATGGAATGACTTGTGAGTCTATGTCATTGCTATCTAGTGCTTGTGTGTGTGTTTGAATGGTGTATCACAATGTGGTTTGTGTCGGTCAAGGCATTAGCAAGTTTTCACAACTCGCATGTCAAGTCGTCGTTTGCGCGTCGCATGTGCTTTCTCTATTTTGTCGAGTGTGAAGTGTCCATCTCATCGCAGGTGTGTGCAGCAAGCCCTCATCATCTCAACAATAATTGATCTTGCTGAACCAAGACCAAGAGCTCAAGATTTCAAGCCCAAGGGACGTGGACAAATATTAAAATAGTGAAAATAGTAATGCTACTTCAAGTAGTGTTACATTTCACTTGGTGTAGCCCCTTGTTGGGTTTGTTTCGAGTCTCCTCATGGTTGGGGACTCTGTGGTGGTGTACCACCACCTTGGACCTCGGCTCTCGGGGTCTGTAGAGGCTGGGAACCATCCCTACCTCGAACTCTTCTTGCTAAGTTTGTACTCCCAAGACTATAGTGGCTACTGTACCTCCTGCCAGTCAAACCGCCATAGCGTCGTCAAATCTTCATGGAATTTTATGATTCAACTTGCTGCTGATAGGCAACAGCAACGTGCTCCAGATCCAATTTACAGATCACTGTTTGAAGCACAGATCAAATCGGCATCAATATTTGAAGCTGTCTAACGGAATTCTGACTGTGCACAATTTCTCTCATTTTAGGCACATCTGAGCCTATTGTGGTTATAACAGCAGCTGCCTTCAGGGCAAAATTGGTTGCTACTGCAGCTGCAGCTGAGATTGTCACCGTGGATAACATTTGGAGCTGCGGCCTCCATTGTCAGATGTGGCGGTTGTGATTGGCACCATAAGAGGCAGGAGATAGCCCGACTCAGCAGCAGAGATGTGTGTATCACCGCCAACAGATCTGTTGCAGGAACTACGTATCTAAGACCGCGATAACCTATTATGAGTTGACCGCTGTCGCCAGTTCCCGATTCCCTTCGCTGCAGAAAGACTTCACCAGCAGCAGCAGAAATTCGCCACCAGCAGCAGCGGAAGTTTGTCAACGGCAGCAGCGGAAGTTGGTCACGAGCAATAGCAGAATTTCATCACAAGCAGCAGCGGAAATTTGTCACCGGCAACAGCGTCAGCAGCAGCAGCAGCAGCAGCAGCAGCAGTGGATATTCGTCTCTAGTAGCAGAGGAAATTCAGCATCCGCAGCAGCGGACATTTGTCACCAGCAGCAACGGCAGCAGCAGATGAGATTCATAATCAGCAGCACTGGTAGCAGCCGCGGAACTCGTATGGCGAACCAAAGACAATGGAAATTCGTCACCAGCAGTCATGGAAATTCGTCGCCAAAAAAAAAAAAAAAAAAAAGAAAGTTTCCAGCAGCCATGGAAATTTGTTGCCCGCAGCAGCAGGAATTCGTCGCCCGCAGGAGCGGGAATTTGTCGCCCACAGCAGCCACAAATTCGTCACTAGCATCAGCTCAAACTCGTCACTCAAGGTCGTAGCGAATCAGAGCTAGGGGAAATGCGGATAGGAGAAGCGACTAGATCTGAGATTTACAACGTGATTTGGACTAGGTGGCAGGTCCATGGACCTGCCTGAAGGTTGACTCTTTATTGCATCCTCCTATACGAGTCTTGTCATAATCCTGAAATTTGAATATATTTTCAAAAAAATACATCTTTTTACGCTGATTTTGAGTTTTTTTCAAGGTGTTCTCTTGTTCCGACCCCGATGAATCAGCCTTGAATGTCAACTCATACAAATATTTGTATGTAGAAGTTATAGACTAGATAGGTTTGTGTTCTTAGAGAGTATAATTCCAACCCTATATCTCCCCTGTACTCTCTTGTTTCTAGTTACTCTCGTATTCTAACATGGTATCATAGTAGGTTAGGTCCGCCCACCCACTTCCGGCCCTCGCCCTACGCTGCTCACCAGCTTAACTTCTGGCCGCGCTCCCAGCGGCCGCAGGTTTCGCCAACCCTTCTTTGGACCGGGTTCCCTGGTGACGCGTCTGCGTTCCACGTCTGGGGCTGCCTCACTCACGTTCGTGCCTCTGCCATGGACAAGCTCACTGCCCACACTACCCCCTGTGTCTTCCTCCACCGGACTCGTCCCCGGCTCGTTTCCCACCGCATTCCCCTCCTCTTACTCCTCCTCTGTCTCCCGACCCAACGCCTTCGTCTCATGTCTGGTCTTGCCGTCCCTCTC
Organism: Closterium sp. NIES-67; assembly: GCA_027943415.1. NCBI lineage: Eukaryota > Viridiplantae > Streptophyta > Zygnematophyceae > Desmidiales > Closteriaceae > Closterium > Closterium sp. NIES-67. The sequence goes on from BQMB01000249.1 coordinate 274,634, forward strand.
GTGCTCAACTTGTCTCTCCTGTTCAGCGTTCCCACCCTATGTTGCTTCGTTCCCACGCGTCTCGTTCTCCCCTTCTGCCTTCGCCTCCTCCATCGCCGCTCGTTGTCGCACCTCCCCCCCCTGTCTGACAACCTTCGAGCCGCTCATCCTCTTGTTCCTCGGGTCCTTGCCTACCTCGTTACAGCCCCGTCTGTCCCTGTCTCCAATCTTGACGCTCTGGTCGCTGCTAGCGCAGACATCGCCTCCACCCGCCGCCTTGACCACGCGACTGCTCTAGTCTCTGACCCTGTCCATCCTCCGTCCGTCAGGGGTGCTTCTGCCCTTAGCAGTGACATCCTAGAGGACAGGCAATACAAGCTTGCTTTCATGTCTGACGCTAGCTGACCTGCAGTTCTTTTTGTCTTCTTCAGACACCTCGCTCTTTGTTCGTGCTGGCCAGACTCCGTTCTACATCCTTGTCTACGTAGACAACCTGGTCTTCGCTACTGTCGACAGAGACGCACTGGCCTCCATGAAGGCCAAGCTGCTGAGGAGACACACCTGCACTGACCTTGGAGAGCTGCACTGACCTTGGAGAGCTGCACTGCTACCTTGGCCTGCAGATCTCCAGGGACAGAGCAGCGCGCACCATCACTCTCACACAGTCACACTTGGTGCGCCAGGTCCTTCAGAAGTTCGGTCTTTAGTTCTCCTCCGCACAGCCCACACCTCTGCCCCTAGACCACAGGCTCTCAGCTCCAGTTCCTGAGGAGTCAGTAGAGCCTAGTGGTCCTTACGCAGATCTGGTAGGTTGCCTCATGTACCTGATGACTTGCACTCGTCCAGATCTTGCATACCCTCTCAGCATCCTGGCTCGCTTTGTGGCCACAGGCAGACACCGACCATAGCACTGGCCGGCCGCTAAGAGGGTTTTGCATTGTTTAGAAAGTACATCTGGCATGGGGCTAGTAGTGGGAGGATGCAGCCCAATGGTCCTTACTGGGCACAGAGACGCTTCTTGGGCAGACGACGATGAGACCCTAAGGTCCTCCCAGGGCTACTGCTTTAGCCTTGGTTCAGGTGCCATGTCGTGGAGTTCCACTCGCTCCTCGTCTGTTGCCCCGTCTAGCTATGAGGCTGAGATCTACGCCGGTGCCACGGCAGCACAGGAGCTCCGCTGGCTGACCTTCTTGCTTACTGACTTAGGTGAGCGGCCTAGCTCTGCCCCGGTTCTGTACGATGACAACAGGCCCTTAATCCTCCAGTGTTAGGAGCCTCGACTTGAGGGCAGAGCAAAGCACATCCAGCTGTGGTATTTCCTCCTGCGCGAGCTACAGCAGTGTCGCCAGGCCTGCGTAGTACACTTGGCCTCTGGTGCCTACAGAGCTGATATCTTTACTAAGGCACTTGCGCCTAAAGATCATCAGCGGCACTGTTTGCAGCTTGGTCTAGTTCCTGTAGATTCTCACTTGCTAGGACCTTGATTGTGTACTCCTCCTTTGATATATCTTTCAGGCTGGCCTTGTGGCTTCGCTTCTAGTGGCCGGACTAGTAGTGCCGCCCTGGTTTGCTCTTGTCTTGTTTGTACTCTTTCTGACTGGTCTCCGGACCCCAGCCTCAGAGGTTGGACTAGTAGTACCACCCTGAGCTGCATGTTCCTTGCCGAGCACTGCCCCTTATCTAGCCTAAGGGGTGTGTCAACTTATACATATATTGGTATGTGGAAGTTATGGGCTAGATAGGTTTGTGTTCTTAGAGAGTACAACTCCAACCCTATATCATCCCTATACTCTCTTATTTCTAGTTATTCTCGTATTCTAACATTGAAAACAAAAGAATCAGGGCCAACCAGGAAGAAAACCACTACCAAAAACTGATTTTCCGGGTGTTTTTTTAGGTCGACATTGATCAATCAACGTGGCCTAAAACGAATTTGAGGGCCTGGCGTACACTGCTATAACTGGGCTTGTCAAACATATCTTAGTATGTTTGTTATAGACTATATAGGGTTGTGCCTTCGAGAGTACAACCCACTTGGTTATATTCCCTTGTATCTCACCTTTCTAGTCATTCGTTAACTTTGGTATGGTATCATGAGTAGGTTAGGTCCCCCCCGCCCACTAGCGCTTCCGCCCTAGGTCCTAGCTGCCCCATTCCCCTCCCGCACGTGCTGGCCCTGTCGCCTAGCCTGCCCCGTAGCCCGATCGGCCTGGCCTCCTAGCCGACCCCGCCTCCTAGCCGACCCCGCCTCCTAGCCGGCCCCATCGCCTAGCAGGCTCAGTCGCCCAGCCGGCCCCGTCACCACGTCGGCCTCGTCGCCTAGCCGGCCTCGGCGCCTAGCCGGCCTGGTCACCTAGCAGGCCCCGTAGCCCAGCCGGCCCCATCGCCTGGCCGGCCCCGTCGCCCGACCGGCCCCGTCGCCTAGCTGGCCATGTCACCTAGCCGGCCCGGTATCCCAGCCGGCCCCGCCTCCTAGCCAACCCCGCCTCCTAGTCGGCCCCGCTGCCCAGCCGGCCCCATCGCCTGGCCGGCTCCGTCGCCAAGCCGGCCCCGTCGTCTTGCCGGCCCCCTAGCCCAGCCGGCCCTGCCTCCTAGCCGGCCCCGCCTCCTAGCCGACCCCGTCGACAAGCCGGCCCTGTCGCCTAGCCGGCCCCGTAGCCCAGCCGGCCCTGCCTCCTAGCCGGCCGCGCCGCCTAGCAGGCCCCGTTGATCAGCCGGCCCCGTCGCCTCGTCGGCCTCGTCGCCCAGCCGGCCCCGTCGCCCAGCCGGCCCCATCGCCTAGCCGGTCCCGTCCCTCAGCTAGCCCTGTAGCCTAGCCGGCCCCGTCACCTCCTCGCCGCCGCAACCCCGTCTCCTAGGCCCCTCGCCTACCATTCGCGACCACACTGCACCGCACTGCATTGCTCTGCACCGCACCCTACTGTACAACTCCTCTGTCTACCGCACTGTACCGCACTGCGTTGCACACCACTGCTTCCCGCCGCACCGTGTCGCCCAGCACCGCCTTTCAGCTGCTGCAGCGACCATGATGGCGGACTCGGTTATGCGTTTTGATGCGGAGGGGCAGCCAGTTGAGTTCGACTCATGGCTCGTCGACCTCCGCCGCCATCTGACTGGCCAGCGGTAGGACGGCCACTCCCTAGCTGTCCACATCGACGGTACGCTCCCCCGCCCTGACCCCCCTGCTGCTCTACCCGCTGACCCCACGTCTGTTGGCCGTGAGTCCACTGCCGCTACTGCCCTTGCCCGTGCTGTCTGGTTGTCACGTAACGCTGTTTCCCAGCTTGCGATTAGTCATGCCCTCCCCCTGTCCGAGCGCCCCCGCTTTAGGTCGGTCAGGACTGCACAGGAGTTCCTAGAGGCTGTTGTCACGCGCTATTCCACCCCGCCCTCTACCTCCGTCAGTCGCTTGATCCTGCCCATGCTCTTTCCTGATCTCGCGTCTTTCCCTACTGTCGCTGACCTGGCCGCCCACCTGCGCACGCTAGACACGACCTGGCGCGCTGCCTGCACTGAGGCCCAGCTGCGTGTGTTCCAGCCCCCCATCTGCTCTACCCTCTACCTACTTGCCACCCGCCTCCCTAACCGCCTTGCCACCGCCCGCAATCACCTCCTTAGTCTCCACCCCGCTGACCTCACCCTCACTGACTATGTCGACACCCTGTCTACCGTAGAGACTCGTCAGCGCTCTATCGCCCAGTCTAGCGGTACCATGCCGGTCTCTATCTTTCAGGGTTGTGCCCCCACTCAGTGCACTTACTCTGACGGTTATGCTGCTGTCGCCAAGACGACTCCTGTTGCGGAGACAGCCGCCGCAACGCAGTTTTGTCCGGGTAAGGGTCGCCACCCCAAAGCTGGGCGCGGCGGAGGTAGCGGAGGAGGAGGTGGTGGCGGTGGTGGAGGTGGCTCGCTCGCTGGTAGTACTGACGAGGGGGCTGGGACTAGTGCCTCGGAGCAGCAGCCCCAGCAACAGCAGCAGCAGCAGGCCCCACCGCTGGACCAGCAACCACAGCAGCAGTCGCAGCAGCAGCAGTCGCAGCAGCAGCAGCAGCGGCGGGTCGGCCAACTTCCGCCCAGGTGGCCTGGTGCTGGCAGTGGCGGTGGTCGCAGTGGTCATGCGCGCGGCGTGACGTCAGGTGGTGATCAGAGTGATGGACGCTGCCAGTACCAGCTCCAGACCGGTCCTCGCAGTGGCCTTGTGTGCGATAAGATCGGCCATACCCCCACTCGTTGCTTCAGTTGCCTAGACGACCTGTTTCGTCTACGCTTCGGTCCGTCGCCGGACCTCCCTGACTGGCACAGTGTGCTCCATCGTGGTGCTAGGATCTTTGATATGGACATGGATGAGATTAGCTCTGCTTTGTATGTGTTGTATGTCGATGGCTCTAATGTGACTGGTTCTTATAACCCTGTGTTGCCTAGTCTAGTTGTACCCAGTGTGCCTAGTCTAGGCTCCCCTGCTGCGTCAGGCGTAGGATCCCCTGCCTTGTTTAGCCTTTGGTCCTCCCTTGCTCCTTCGACTCCGGTTGCCACTGCCGCACTCTCCTTCACCCTGGACTCCGGGGCTTCCCGGTGTTTCTTTCGGGACTCCACTACGCTTACGCCGCTTGCCGCACCCGCCCCATTGCTCTTCCAGACCCTTCCTCCGGTCCTGTAATCGCCCGTAGCTCCACCACCCGTCCCTGTCCGGCGGTTCCCTCGGGCTCCCTTGCAGGCCTGCACATCCCCTTGTTCTCTAGGAATCTAGTTGGTGTCGGCTGCCTACAGGACCTTGGCGTCACCACTACGTTCCCTGGGCACGCACCGTGGTCCCCCGGTTACCCCACCCCTGTTCCTGGTTCCCCCTCCCCCGGTCGCCCGAGCTCTCCCCCCTCCCCTCCCTGCCCTGTCTAGTGTGTCTCACGTCACCCCTCTCCCGTCGGGTGTCTCTGCCGAGGAGTCTACTGACTCTCGCGGCTCTACGGAGTCCCTCCCCCCTCCCCTCCCCGCCCCAGTCTCTTCTTCCCCGTTGCCGCTGTAGTCGCCTCCGCCGCTGCCGTCGTCGCCGCGGTCGCAGCTGCTGTCGTCATCGCCGCTGGGGTTCGTGCGTTCAGGGGGTGCTGGGGCGCGTGCTGGAGTGGGTGCTGGAGCAGGTTCCCGTTCTGGGGGTGCTCGCGTGGAGCTTCTTGGAGAGAGCCGTGCTGTCGCTGGAGGTTCTAGTGTTGGAGTCGAGCAGCAGCCGCAGCAGTTGCCATCGGTGTCCGCTCTTCGCCTCCTCGGTCTTCTTTCCCCTGACCGCTTGCCGGGGCCTACCCCGTCGCCGCCGCCTCCTCCTCCGCCGGTCTACGGCCCAGTGTTTCCTCCTCCGGACTCCTCTTCGGCTTGTTTCCCTCAATGTTCTCCTCCTGTGTCTCCCCCCCTCTCTCCTTTCTCGACTCCTCCGTCTCACATCTGGTCTCGCCGTCCGTCTCTAGCTCGTCCTACCTCCCCTGGTCTGCGTTCTCACCCTATGTTGCTTCGCTCTCACGTGTCCCGTGCTCCTCCTCTCCTCCCGTCTCCTCCTCCGTCGTCGCTTGCTGTGGCCCCGCCTCCGTTCTCTGACTTCCTTCGTGCTGCGCATCCCCTTGTTCCTCGTGTCCTTGACTCTCTTATTACCGACCTGTCTGTTCCTGCCTGGAGCATGTCGGCTCTTGTCGCTGCTGTCAATGACTTCGCCGCTACCCATCGCGTTTACTACGCCACCGCTCTGGTCTCTGACCCTGCCTGCCCTCCGGCCGTCGGTGGTGTGGCTGCCCTTGGCATTGACGTCCTAGAGGACAGACAGTACGAGCTCGCTTTCCTATCTGAGGCCGCTCCCCATCTCTGTTCCATGCTACTAGTCCCTGAGGGTGACCCAGACGCCCTCGACATCCCGACCCCTCGCACCTACGCTGAGGCCACCTCGGGACCCTGGGCCTCTTAGTGGATAGTTACCATAGAGCAGGAGATGGCATCTTGGAGATCCACCGGTACCTTCGTCGACGCAGTTCCCCTACCTTGGATCAACGTAGTCGATGGCCGATGGCTCTTCGAGGTGAAGCGCCCTCCTGGAGAGCCGCCTGTCTTCAAAGCGTGCTACGCTGCTTGAGGCTTCAGTCAGTGTGAGGGGGTGGACTTCTTCCAGACCTTCGCTCCGACCCCGAAGATGACTACTCTTCGGGCACTACTACACGTAGCAGCACAGCGTCACTACGAGATCCACTCCCTCGACTTCTCAACAGCTTTTCTCCAGGGCAGTCTACACGAGCAGGTCAACCTACGCTGCCCCCATGGCTTCTCCTCTTGGTACCGAGTGGCTCCTCCGGCGTCCCGTCTATGGCTTGCGACAGGTGCCACGTGAGTGGCACGACACGCTGTGTGCAATGCTTGCTGACCTGCAGTTCTTCCCATCGTCTAAAGACCCCTCGCTCTTCGTCCATTCCGACCAGACTCCGTTCTACATCCTTGTTTACGTAGACGACCTGGTCTTTGCTACTGCAGACAGAGACGCGCTCGCCTCTGTGAAGGCTGAGCTGCTGAGGAGACACACCTGCAATGACCTAGGAGAGCTGCGCCGCTACCTTGGCTTGCAGATCTCCAGGGACAAAGCAGCGTGCACCATCAATCTCTCGCAGTCACACTTGGTGCGCCAGGTCCTTCAGAGGTTCGGCCTTCAGTTCTCTTTCGCACAGCGCACCCCTCTGCCAGTAGACCACAGACTCTCTGCTCCAGTCCCGGAGGAGGCTGTAAAGCCTAGTGGCCCCTACGCAGAGCTTGTGGGTTGCCTCATGTACCTGATGACTTGCACTCGTCCAGATCTCGCATACCCTCTCAGCATCCTCCCTCGCTTTGTGGCCACAGGCAGACACCGACCTCAGCACTGGTTTCAACGCAATCAATTTCATCTGCGTTCAGTGGAATGAGCCTTGATGACTCAAGTACTAGTTTGTTCGCTTTCTCACCTTTTGTACAGCAGCCGCAGTCGCAGCAGTTTCAGCATCCTTTCTACATCTTCGGTCGTTCCCCTGCTCAGCAACAACAGCAACAACAACAGCATCATCAGCAGCCACAGCAATTCCAACAGCAACAGCAACAGCAACAGCAACAACAGCAACAGCAAGAACAGCAACAGCAACAACAGCAACAACAGCAACAGTCGGGTATTATTTTTCAGCCTCCAGATTTACTTAACAGCAAACAGATAAAAACCACTATACCTTTTAACGGAGTCGACTTCTACTCCTGGAGCTTTGAGTGAGCTTCTGGCGTAGTCCGCTGGTCTATGGCCGTTCTTCACCGGCGAGTTTACATATCCTGTCGTGGGAACACAACTGGAGCAGAAGATTTTCTTGCACGCCTCTCTTGGGGCGTATACAGTTCTTGTTCGGAACCTGTCACCGAAGGAGCAGCTCGGCATCCGATCGTTTCATTCAAGCTTCACGCCAGCTGAAACTGCATGGAACCACTTAAAAGGGGTGTACATGGCAAAAGATACAATCACAGTGAGTAAATTTCTTTCGCAGCTGACAAATGTGTAGATGATGACAAACGAGAACGTCATGGATTACGTTAATCGCGTCCGTACACTACGCGATCAACTGGAGAAAAGTGGGGGATACTTCCCTCGTGAGATGTATCTCACGGTCCTTCTTGCTGGCCTTGGACCCGAATGGCGACAAACGCGCGCCTTCCTGCGCATGAAACCGAACCTCTCCAAAGCTGAAATTCTGTCGTATCTTCAAGCGGAACAGCAAGATCTTGACTTGCAGTGACAACGCAACAAACAGGGAGATATACAACTCAGTTTCTATTCAACACCAACACGACGTCCTCAATATTTTTGTTACAATTGCAACAAGGGAGGACATTCTAGAGACCGGTGCTATTTTAAGAAGAGGTAGTTACCTCCTGAGGAACAGCAGCAGTCGAAATCATCACAGCAACTACGTCAGCCTTCGAAGCAGTCCTTTCAGCAACATGCGTCTCAAAAAGCAACATCTGCAATATCAACGCCACCAACGACACTCAGTTCTGCCCCTCCAAGCAACTCATCAAAGCCGACAGCTACTAATTCAAACTCTGCCACTAATACGGTAACTTCAAATTTTCGTTTACATACTTCATCCACTCACATGGTCAATTGCAGTACAGATACAGATACTTGGTACTTGGATAGTTGTTGTGGCCACCATATGGTCTCTTCAACCAACCCTTTCATCTACAACCATCGTTGACTTCTTCAACCCTGCCCAATCACACTCGCCAGCGGTCAAACAATTGCAGCAAAAAACATCGGCAGTTTACTTTTGACATCAATCGACACGGGAAATTCCTTACGACTTACCAATGTTTTACTCGTTGACAATCTTGGCTTCAATTTAGTGTCAACTCTTCAACTCTTGAAGAAGAAAATCCGCACGGTCGGAAACTGCACGACACAAGAGCAGGAGTTAATACGTGATGTGGACAACACGTACATCGAAAGAGCAGCAACAAAAAATGGCGTATTCGTTTTACGCTTCAAGGCAGCAAAACCTTTTGAAAAAGCCGCTCCTCTTCAAACTCCATCCATCATCGCAGCAGCCGCTTTGGTAACCATTCCACCCATTGAACTCAGCAGCAGCGAAGAACAAAATCTGAAACGCATCACCGACATCCTTGCCGACACACCTGCCATGAATATCCAGGAAGATATTTGTCAAGAACATGAGGAAAATCTGCAACTCGCACCTGAAAAATTCTTCGACGCTACAACAACTCTCGAGAAGACTTCTGATAATTATTCAACTACCTGTCTTCAAGAGAAAGGTTCTGCACTCTCAAGGTTTTAACTACCTTCATATTTCATACTCTTACTCCTTGCTTGGCTGGCCATAGCACCAAGCGAGCTCAGTACCCCGCTGCAGACTTTCCTATACTACAGAGAAGCCGCTTACCACACTACGACCTCCAACGACTACGAGCAAGGCATGGGCATCAACTGCTATCCAACCCCTCGTCATCGCGTTCAACAATGCAATGAAGCAGAAGGGTTGAACAGTACCCTATACGAGCTACGTGAGCAGCTGCGTGCACTGCTGACTCAACATATTTCTCTGCCCGAAACTGCACCATCAGATCTGCCCGTCACTTCACGGTTCTTTGCCAAGCCTTCAAATGATGTCGAGGCTCCTCTCCACCACGTGCAACACTCTCGTGGTTTTGCATTCATAGTTAGAATACGAGAATGTTTGACTAGTGTAAGAAACCTAGAACATATACCTGTTGGGGTTGTACTCACTAGAAGCACACACCTAGGCTAGCCTATAACTTCTACATGCAACATATGAATAAGTTGACACACCCCCTAGGCTAGAGAAGGGGTGGTGTTAAACAAGAGGCATACAGCTCAGGGTGGCACTACTGGTCCAACCACTGAGGCAGGGGTCTGGAGACCAGTCAGCAAGAGTACAAACAAGACTAAAGCAAGCCAGGGCGGCACTACTAGTCCAGCCATTGGAGGTAAGGCCATAAGGCCAGTCAGACAAGTATATATAGTAGAGAGTACACAGTCAGGGTCCTAACAAGTGAGAAGCTACAGGAACAAGACCAAGCTGTACACAGTGCCGCTGATAATCTTTAGGCGCAAGCGCCTTGGTAAAGATATCAGCAGTGTTGGCACCGGAGGCCAAGTGAACTACACGGGCCTGGCGACGCTGCTGCAGCTCGTGCAGGAGGAAGTACCGCAGCTGGATATGCTTTGCTCTGCCCTCAAGTCGAGGCTCCTGACACAGGAGAATCATGGCCCTGTTGTCAGCGTACAGGACCGGGGCAGAGCTAGGCCGCTCACCTAAGTCTGTGAGCAAGAAGGTCAGCCAACGGAGCTCCAGTGCCGCCATGGCACCGGCGTAGATCTCAGCCTCACAGCTGGACTGGGCAACAGATGACGAGCGAGTGGATCTCGAGGAGATTGCACCCGAACCAAGGCTAAAACAGTAGCCCTGCGACGACCTGAGAGTCTCAGCATCATCTGCGCAAGAAGCATCTGTGTGTCCAGTAAGGACCACTGGAATGCGTCCTCCAAGCACTAACCCCATGCCCGATGTACTTGCTAGATATCGTAAAACCCTCTTAGCGGCCGACTAGTGCTGTGGTCGGTGTCTGCCGGTGGCCACAAAGCGAGCCAGGATGCTGAGAGGGTATGCGAGATCTGGGCGAGTGCAAGTCATCAGGTACATAAGGCAGCCCACCAGCTCTGCGTCGGGGCCGCTGGGCTCTACTGGCTCCCCAGGAACGGGAGCAGAGAGCCCATGGTCTACAGGTAGAGGTGTGGGCTGTGCGGAGGAGAACTGAAGACCGAACCTCTGAAGGACCTGACGCACCAAGTGTGACTGTGTCAGAGTGATGGTGCGTGCTGCTCTGTCCCTAGAGATCTGCAGGCCAAGACAGCGACGCAGCTCTCCAAGGTCAGTGCAGGTGTGTCTCTTCAGCAGCTCGGCCTTCACAAAGGCCAGTGCGTCCCGAGGTGGCCTCAGCGTAGGTGCAAGGGGTCGGGATGTCGAAGGCGTCTGGGTCACCCTATGGGACTAGGAGCATGGAGCAGAGATGGGGAGCGGCCTCGGAAAGGAAAGCAAGCTCGTACTGGCGGTCCTCCAGGACGTCATTGCTAAGGGCAGGTGCACCCCGGACGGACGGAGGACGGGCAGGGTCGGAGACCAGAGCGGTAGCGTAGTCAAGGCGGCGGGTAGAGGCGAAGTCAGCGACAGCAGCGACAAGCGCGACAAGGCGCGAGACAGGAACAGACGGATCTGTAACAAGAGAGGAAAGGACCCGAGGGACAAGGGGACGAGAGGCACGAAGGTAGTCAGACAGCGGGGGAGGTGCAACAATAAGCGACGGGAGAGGAGGCAAGGGGAGGAGGGGAGGACGAGACGAGTGGGAACGGAGCAACGTAGGGTGGGAGCGCAGGACAGGAGAGACGGGACGAGCACGGGAGGGACGGCGAGACCAAACGTGGGACGGAGGTGTAGGGTCAGGAGACAGCGGAGGGGACACGAAAGGGGAACGAGGAGGAAGACGGGCCGGAGAAGAGTCCGGGGGCGGGAACACAGGGCCGTAGACAGGAAGAGGAGAAGGCGGTGGGGGAGACACCGGCGAGCTGTCAAGGGAGGGAAGGCCGAGCAGGCGAAGAGCGGAGACCCGCACCGACGGCTGGGGCGGCTGCTGCGACGGCTGGGTCTCGACCCGCGGACCGGCAGGGGCACGACGACTGCCGGGAGAACACTCAAGGACAGCACCCCCAGAACCAACACCCCGAGAGAGAGAACTCCCTCCAGCACCAGCAGCACCCCCAAGCTCTCCGGAGCCGACCACGCTAGGGGCCGTATGACGAGCACCCTCCTCAACGCCAGCACCCCCAGAGGCCAAGAGTGGTATCGGCGGCGGCGGTAGTGGCAGCGGCGGCGGCTGAGCCGGCGGTGGCGGCGGCGGCGGCGGTGGCGGCGACGACAGCGGCGACAGCGACGGCGACTGCGACTACGACAGTGGAGGGGGGGACACAGGGGGGGGAGGGGGGGCGGCACACACGGGCCGAGGGGACCACCTGAGTCAGCAAACTCCTCAACTTGGACAACCGACGGGAGGGGAGTGACATGGGAGACACCAGACGGGGCAGGACGAGGTGGGAGGGGAGCAGGGGCTACCGGGGGAGAGGGAGCAAGGAACAGGGGGGGGGAAACCAGGAGACCTTGGTGAGGGAAGCGACGAAAGAAGGAGACAGACTCGTCAAAGGTGACGTTACGAGAGTGAAGGAAGCAGTGAGACTGCGGGTGGTAGAAGAGCCAGTCGGACGAGTCCAGGGGGAAACCGAGGAAGACACAGGGGACAGTGCGGGCAGTGAGCTTTTCCGTGCCGGAGGCACGAACGTGAGCAAGGCAGCCCCAGACATGGAATGCACACGTGTCACCGGGGGACCCCGTCCAAAGGAGGGTCGGCGAAACCTGCGGCCGCTGGGAGCAGCGTAGCGAACAGCGAACGGCCACAAAAAATGGGGGGCATCGGCGTGAATCATGGAGGTACGAGCAACCTCCATGACCAAGCCGATGCGGCGCTCAGCAAACCCATTCTGCTGTGGCGAGTCCGGCAAGGTGTACGACTAGGTGATGCCCTCCGCACAACAGAACTGTCCAAGCCGACCAGAGGCGAACTCGCCGCCACGGTCGGAGTGGAGACACAGCACAGGGAGACCGCGGTGAAGACGCGCAGCTACAACCCACGGGAGAAGAACGTCGGGCACGTCGGCCTTCCGCTCCAGGGGAAACACCGTGGTGTAGCGCGTGTAGTCGTCGACGAGCACAAGGAAGTAGTGCTCACCACGCGGTCCGGGGACGGGGGCAGGGCCCCAAACGTCCAGGTGCAGGGTCTGAAGGGGAGCAGTAGCAGGGCGAAGCGAGGAGGAGTGAGGGGCATGGCAGAGCCGGCCCTCTACGCAAGGTGCGCACGGTGGCGCAGATTAGGGGGGAAGTGCGGGGAGCGACTCGGGGAGGCCTAAGACAAGACCGTGCTGAGACATATAACGCAGGCGCGGGAGAGCAGGGTGACCTAAGCGATGGTGCAACAGAAGGGACGGGTGTGTGAGGGACCGACACGAGCAAGCTGCAGCGACCTGGGAGGACGCACCAACCGGGGGGGAAGCGGTGTCAAGGGTAAAGAGCCCGGACACGGAGTCCCTGGGGAACGTCGCAAGGGGGGAACCTGAGACAGCCTCGGTACAGACAGCGAACCGCTCGTGCCCAGGGAACGTAGTGGTGACGCCGAGGTCCTGAAGACGCCCGACACCAACCAGGTTCCTCGAGAACGAGGGAACGTGGAGGCCTGTAAGAGAGCCCGAGGGAACGGCTGGACAGGGAAGGGAAGTGGAGCTACGAGCGACGACAGGTCCCGTCGAGGGGTCAGCGAGAGCGACAACAGCAGGCGCAGCAAGCGGCGTGAGTGTGGAGCTGTCGTGGAAGAAACAGGCAGAAGCACCGGAGTCGAGAGTGAAGGACAGTGAGGCAGTAGCGGAGGCCGGGAATGAAGTCGGTGCAGGAACTGGGCTAGGCAAACGAGGCAGTCCTACGCCTGACGCAGCAGGGGAGGCTAAGCTACACAAGGGTGCTACGCCTAAACTAGAGTACACAGGGTAATGAGATCCAGCAACACTAGAAGCGTCAGCATACAAGGCATGCAAAGCAGCACCTATCTGATCCATATCTAACTCAAAGATCGGCACGCCCTGGCAAAGCAGGCTGTGCCAGTCGGGGAGGTCCGGGGCCGGGCCAAAGCGACGACAAAAGAGATCGTCAAGGCGGCGGAAAGAGCGGGCGGTCGAGTGCGGGCAGCGGCACTGAGTGCCGCAGAGAGGCCCGGTCTGAAGCTGGTACTGGCAGGTCACACCACCGGAGCTGCCTCCAGGATGCCAAGCTGCGCGGGCTGCCACCACGGCCACCACCGACGGAGGTGCCGGGCCAACCCGAAGGGAGACGAGCCCACGGCTGCTGCGACGACTGCGACTGCTGCGACGGCCGCTGCGGCTGCTCCTGCTGCTGGGGCGACCGCTGCTGTTCCGGACTAGCTGCGGCAGTCCCCTCAGTAGAACCACTGTCCACAGCACCACCACCACTACCACTAGCTCCACCACTACGCCCTCCCTAGCGGCCACGACCGGCGCGGTGTGGGCGCTGCTGCGAGTGCACGGCAGAGGCAGTCTCGGTCAGAGGGGTCATAGTGGCGACCGCAGCCGAAACGTCAGTGAACGTGCACTGGGAGGGGGCACAGCCGTGAAAGATAGAGACCGCCAGTGCACCGCTCGACTGAACGATAGTGTGCTGGCGAGTCTCGATCTCGGTCAGGGCGGTGAAAAAGGCTGGCAGGGTGAGGTCACCGGGGTGCTGGCTAAGGTTGTGGTCGCGGGCACTAGCAAGGCGGTTAGGCAGGCGCATAGCGATAAAGTAGAGGGTCATGCAGAAGGGGGGAGGGAGCGCAGTGAGCTGGGCAGCAGTGCTAGCAGTGCGGTAGTGAGACTCGAGGGCGTGCAGGTGAGTGGCAAGATCAGCAACAGTAGGGAAGGAAGCAAGGTCTCGGGAAAGCATAGGAAAGAGCAGGCGGCCTGTAGTAACGGAGGCAAGCGTGGAATAGCGAGCAACTACAGCATCTAGGTAGGCCTTGGCTGTATCAACTGTAGCGAAATGCGAACGCTCAGGCACAGGGAAGGCGTGACTAATAGCGACCTGAGCAACTGCATCGCGAGAGTCCTAGATTGCACAGGCAAGTGCAGCAGCAGAGAAAACATCACGCTCAGTAGAGTGTTGTGTGATGTCATCATATGCTATCACATTCTGTCTGCCTCTCATCTCTTGTTTTCAACTTGCATGTGTGGCTTGAATGTGTGCAAGAATTTGTGTGTGATGTGTTCTGGAGTTTGGGAATGTGTTTTGTGTTATTTTTGTTTGAGCAGGTATTTGTGATGATAGATCTTGAGAAGATCTTTCCGACGCAACGAGAATCCCTTCAATCGGAGCAAGAACGCGAAAGCTATGAAGATTCAAAGTTCTTGAGCTTGCGTTACAATTGCGGCGGTTACAAAGTGAAGTTGTGGGGTGACTCACAATGGAGTTGGGACCTTTGGGGTTGGGGAAATTTGTCACTCTACTGTAACAGCTGCAAATTGGTTGGGAACAACCAAGCTAGGTTGGCAAGGGTGGCCAACTTGGATGGATTGGTTGGGAAGGGACAAATGTCAAAGTTGGGGTTCCTATAGGGAGGGAATCTTTGTGCTTATGGGGTTCCCTTGGTTGGGGACTCTCTTGGGACCTTCCCTCTCGTCCCTCTCTTTCTATCCCAACCTTTCTCTTGCTCCTCTAATTCCTTGTGAGATTCTTGAACTTTGATTGAACTCTTGAGATTGAGTTAAGTTCTCCTCCTACAGCTTACCCCCTAGTGCGTCGAAAGCCATAGCGTCGCGAATACTTCATCAATCAACATGATTCAAATTGGGAACGGTAGCTGAGATTAAGAAATACAACATATCCAAGTTTCGCGACATTCCAACGGCTATTTTTTCGTCGACGTCGTTTCTTGTGAAGACGACTTTTCTGTCCAGAATTTCGGATTTATATTTTGAGTAATTCTAGCTCCTAAGTTCACCTAGACTCCGTCCTTAATCCTAACAAGTGGTATCAGAGCAATATTAAGGATATTGAGAGGAGTCTACAGAAGTGTGAAGACCCTTCTAGACCCACCATGGCCTGTGGGCGTGCCTAAGTGGTGTTCTAAAGGTTGGATGTGACTTCCGCTAAGGGGAAACTCTGCCGAAATTTCGTGGACGCCGACACTTGTGAAAATATCGAGGGAGCTGAGTCTGGACAGCAAAGGGGGAGCTGAAATTCGTCATTTCTCAAGGAGAAGATGAATGAGAGAGGAGGAGATGCTAATGGAAGAGGAGCTGTACCTGAGAAGACAAGTGAGCCGCCGCCATCAAAAGTTGAAGCTTTGGATGGCTCCAACTATGAGGAATGGAGCGGACGGATGAGGAGTGCCTTCAAACGCTACAAGCTACTGAAGATTGCTGTTGGGGAGGAGAAGATGCCGGAGGAAGGCGAAGAACGCGAACGGTGGATTGAGAAAAGCACGGTGCTTTTCGACCTCATCCTTCAATCGGTCAACAAGGAGATGTTCGAGCACATCAAGGATTTTGTGGAAGCGGATGATTCGGGTCCAAGGGCGTGGAAACTACTACGCGATGTGATTCAGCCCAACAGTCTCCCAATGGTGATCGTGCTCGAGAAGGAACTTGCTGCCATTTCCATGCGACCAGGGGACGATGTGAAGCCGGTCCTTGACAAGATCAAGGACACCTATGCAAGGATGGCAGCAGCGGGCAGCAGTGTATCTCAGCTGCAGCAGTGCACCAAGATCATCTCGGTGTTGGACAACTCGTGGGATAACCTCATCCCCACCCTCAACTCTCAGCAAGATCAATGGACACCTGAGTGGCTAAGGCAGCAGATTCTGCAGGAGGACTTCCGCAGACGCCATGTGGGAGGCGGTGCTGCCACTAAGACTGCTGAGGGTATGGAGCTGCAGGGCGCGGCAGAGGAAGAGGGGGTTGGAGAGGCCGAGGCCGTGGGAGGAGCTTTGGCAGAGGTAGAGGCCGAGGTGACTATAATGAGGGGCATGGGAGCTCTAGTGGCAGGGGGAGTACCAGAATGGAGGGCACCTGCTGGTACTGCAAGAAGGTCGGGCATCCTTGGTTCAAGTGCTTCAGCAGGCCGGAGGGATGGGCACCTCCAGGCATGAAGCCGCCAGTGGTGAACGCGCACAAGGTGGCGCTGTGCAAGGCTCAGGTGCACAAGGTGAAGGTGCACAAGGTAATGCCTATCCTGGTTTGTTTTTATGGTTGAGGATGTGCATGGGCATGAGGGTGATGTGGGACTGTGGGAAAGGTTGTGATGCACCCTCTCACACACTGGGTGATTGATTCAGGTTGCACCAGTCACATGACCCCACGGGCAGATTTGCTTGATGAGGTAAAACCCCCTGGAAGATCAAGTATGTGGCAGCAGCGTCAGGTGCTTTGCTCCCTGTCATTGGTGTTGGGAAATGCCAAGGTTAAGGGAGCTAATGGGAAGCTTGTGGGGCTTGGGAATGTTCTGCTGGTTGAAGGCTTGTCTGCTAACCTTCTCTCTGTGCGACGACTGCAGAAGAGCAAGGCCGAAGTGACCTTTGGACCAACCAGCTGCCGTGCTAAGCTTGGGAAGAAGGTGCTGTGGAGTCTGGAAGAGGAGACCAGCTGCATCAAGGACCTATGGCAGCTGCCCATCATCCCATGGAATGGGAAGACTCCAACAGCAGCAACGGCAGCAGCGGCAAAGGCAACAGCAGGAGGAGATGCAACTGCACCAACTGATGGGGTCCTCGAAGCAGTCAAGAAAGTGCAGCAGCAGCAGACACATGGTGAGGTGCTTGCTGGTGTGGATGCGAGTGCGGCATGGGCTAAGGCTTCATCAAAGAGTGGAGAGGCTGATTGGGAGACATGGCATGAGAGGCTGTGTCATGTGAACTTCCCTATGCTGCAGAAGTTGGTGAAGGATGGGAGCCTGAAAGGCTTGGAGGTGAAAGGGGGAGTGAAGGAGATTGGAGCTGCCCTACATGCTTGGAGACCAAGTTCTCCAAGTTCCCCTTCAACAGCACTACAGGACCAGCCAAGACCCCACTTGCACTTGTGCACATGGATGTGGTGGGGCCCACAAGAGCCCCTTCCCTCTCAGGCAGCGCTATTTCTTGACAATTGTAGATGACCACACTCGGCAGTGTGGGTTTACCTTTGAAGAGCAAGAGGGAGGTGGCAGCGGCTGTCCTTAAGGAGTGGATGCCTAGAGCTCAGAGGGAATGCGGACACAAGGTGAAGGTGATCCGCAGTGACAATGGTGGGGAGTTCATTGGAGCTGATTTTGAGGGGAGTTGAAGAGGAAGGGGATCCAACATCAACTGACAGTGCCCTACAACCGCAGCAGAATGGCGTGTCTGAGAGGTTCAACAGGACCCTGCAGGAGGGGCACGCACTCTCCTTGGCGTGCAGGGCTGCCTGATCCGTTTTGGGTGTCTGCACTGAGGCAGGTCGCCCTTGTGAAGAACAGGTGCTGGCTACAGTTGGGGATAAGGAGTGGATCCCATATGTCAAGTGGTATGGGAGTGCTCCAGCTGTGAACATGCTGAGGATTTGGGTGCATGGTGGTTTTCATGTGCCTAAGGAGAAAAGGGGAAGTTGGAGGCTTCTGGAAGATGGGGTGTGCACTTGGGATTGCAAAGGATCACAAGGGTGGCTGCTATGGGACTTGACCACCCAGAAGTTGACAGTGTCAAGGGATGTGAAGTTTCTTGAGTCCTGTACTACAAGGAATGGAAGCAGCAGCACAGAAGCTTCCATCTACACCGCTCATTGTGGAGGCAGATGAGGTGCAGCGGCCTTCAAGACAGGTGGAGGTTGCAGTGTCTGAGGAGGAGATGTCTGGGGTGACTGAGGAAGGGGGAGCAGCTTGAGGTGGAGCAGCAGCAGCAGCAGCAGCATGAGTCCCCAACTCGAGTTCCACACCGCCTGAGCGACCTAGGAGGGATGTGCGCCTCCTGTGAGGCTGACCTATAGGGGGAAGAGGCAAGCCAATGTGGTGCAGCTGGGAGTGTGTTGAGCAGATTGAGGAGGATGAGATTGCATTATGCTATTGGGCTGCAATTCCTCAACCCAAGGTATGACGCTAGCTTCAACTCAGTAAAGCGGATGCGTTGCATTGGGGTTATGTGTGCTTGCTGAGGTGGTGCTGTGAGCTGGCGCAGCAAGAAGCAGAATGAGGTGGGATTGTCCTCATGTGAGACTGAGTACATGGCCTTACACCATGGGGCCAAGGAAGTGGTGTGGCTAAGGCGTTGTTGGAGGAGTTGGGAGTTGGTCAGGAGGAGCCGACAGTTGTGTTTTGTGACAATGAGTCGCTGTGCAGCTCGGCCAAGAATGCTTGTCTGCATGGGCTGACAAAAACATAAGGCCTAAGTGGCATGGGTGAGGAGACTCCTTGATAAGGAGGTGCGCTGGAGATAGTGAAGACCCATCAGCAGGCAGCAGATATTTCCACCAAGCGTTTGGCGGAGGCGGATTATTGGAAGGGCATGAAGCTTGTTGGGATGAGTGTGTATTAAGTATGCATGCTTGAGATGTGGTATGGTGGATGATGGTTGGCAACCAGAGGGGGAGATGTTGTGTGATGTCATCATATGCTATCACATTCTGTCTGCCTCCCATCTCTGTTTTCCACTTGCATGTGTGGTTTGAATGTGTGCAAGCATTTATGTGTTGTGTGTTCTGGAGTTTGGGAATGTGTTTTGTTTTTTTTGTTTGAGCAAGTATTTTTTATGATAGATCTTGAGAAGATCTTTCCGACGCAACGAGAATCTCTTCAATCGGAGCAAGAACGCGAAAGCTATGAAGATTCAAAGTTCATGAGCTTGCGTTACAATTGCGGCGGTTACAAAGTGAAGTTGTGGGGTGAATCTATATGGAGTTGGGACCATTAGAGGTTGGGGAAATTCGTCACTCTACTGTAGCAGTTGCAAATTGGTTGGGAACAACCAAGCTAGGTTGGCAAGGGAAGCCAACTTGGATGGATTGGTTGAGAAGGAACAAATGTCAAAGTTGGGGTTCCTATAGGGAGGGAATCTTTGTGCTTATGGGGATTCCTTGGTTGGAGACTCTCTTGGGACCTTCCCTCTCATCCCTCTCTTCCATTCCCAACCTTTCCCTTGCTCCTCTAATTCCTTGTTAGATCGTTGAACCTTGATTACAGTTTGAGATTGAGATAAAGTTCTTCTCATACAGCATACCCCCCAGTGGGTCAAAAGTCATTCCGTCTTGAATACTCCATCCAACAAGGTTATTCGAATAGGGAACCGTAGCTGAGATTAAGAGCTACAATATATTCAAGCTTCATGACAGTCCAACGGCTAGATTTTCGTCGACGACGTTTCTTGTGGAGACGACTTTTCTGTCTGAAGTTTCGGAAGTATATTTTGAGTACTTCTAGCTCGTAAGGTCACCTAGGCTCCCTCCTTAATCCTAATACATATGCTACGCTAGGATTGTGAGTCATGCTACCCTTGGATTGTGAGTCATGCTACCCTATGATTATGAGTCATGCTACCCTATGGTTGTGATTCATGCTACCCTATGGTTGTGAGTCATGCTACCCTAGGATTTTGAGTCATGCTACCCTCGGATTGTGAGTCACGCTACCCTATGATTGTTAGTCATGCTACCCTATGATTGTGACTCAAGCTACCCAAAGATTGTGAGTCATTCTAACCTATGATTGTGACTCATACTACCCTAGGATTGTGAGTCATGCTAAGTTATAATTGTGAGTCATGCTATCCTAGGATTGTAAGTCATGCTACCCTAGGATTAATAGTCATGCTACCTTATGATTGTTAGTGATACTACCCCAGGATTGTGAGTAATTCTACGCTATGATTCTGATTCATACTACCCTAGGATTGTGAGTCATGCTGCCCTGGAATTGTGAGACATGCTACCCTATGATTGTGAGTCATGCTACCCTAGGAGTGTGAGACATGCTACCCTGTGATGATGAGTCATGATACCCTAGGATTGTGAGACATGGTACCCTCGGACTGTGAGTCATGCTACCGTAGGATTGTGAGTCGTGCTAGCCTAGGATTGTGAGTCATGCCGCCAAGGATTATGAGACATGCTACCCTATGATTGTGAGTCAAGCTACCCTAGGATTATTTATTCATGCTATCCAAGGATTGTGAGACATGCTACTATAGGATTGTGAGTCATTCTACGCTATGATTGTGATTCATGCTACCATACGATAGTGATTCATGCTGCCCTAGGTTTGTGAGACATGCTTCCCTGTGAATGTGAATCATGCTACCCTATGATTGTGAGTCATGCTACCATATGATTGTGATTCACGCTACCCTCGCATTGTAAATCATGCTACCCTAGGATTGTGAGCCATGCTTCCCTAGGATTTTGAGTCATGCTACCCTAGGATTGTGAGTCATGCTGCCCTAGGATTGTGAGACATGCTACCCTATGGTTGTGAGTCATGCTACCCTAGGACCATGAGTCATGCTACCCTATGATTGTGAGTCAAATTACCCTAGGATTGTGAGACATGCTACCCTAGAATTGTGAGTCATGCTACCCTAAAACTATGCGACATGCTACCATATGATTGTGAGTCATGCTACCCTAGGAATGTGAGTCATGCTATCCTTGGGTTGTGAGTCATGTTGGACTAAGATTGT
This sequence comes from Closterium sp. NIES-67, assembly GCA_027943415.1. Lineage (NCBI taxonomy): Eukaryota > Viridiplantae > Streptophyta > Zygnematophyceae > Desmidiales > Closteriaceae > Closterium > Closterium sp. NIES-67. Next base: position 295,451 of record BQMB01000249.1, read on the forward strand.
AAGTCCTGCTACACTCGGAATGGGAGACATGCTACCCTATGATTGCGATTCATGCTACCCTGTGATTGTGAGTCATGCTACCATTGGGATGTGAGTCATGCTTCCCAAGTATTGTGAGTCATGCTACGCTAGACTTGTGAGTCATGCTTCCCTATGATTGTGAGTCATACAACGCTCGAATGGTGAGTCATGCTACGCTATGATAGTGAGTCATGCTATCCTAGGATTGTGAGTCATGCTACCCTAGGATAGTGAGTCATTCTACACTAGGATAGTGTTTTGTGCTGCCCTAGGATTGCGAGACATGCTACCCTATGAACGTGATTCATGCTGCCCTAGGATTGTGAGTCATACTACCCTAGGATTGTGAATCATGCTAGGGTATGATTGTGAGTCATGCTGCCTAGAATTGTGAGGCATGCTACCATTGGATTGTGAGCCGGGCTACCCTAGGATTGTGAGTCATGCTGCCCTAGGACTGTGAGACACGCTACCCTCTGATTGTGAGTCATGCTATCCTAGGACCGTGAGTCATGCGACCCTATGATTGTGAGTCATACTACCCTAGGATTGTGAGTCATGCTACCCTAGGATTGTGAGACATGCTCCCCAATGATTGTGAGTCATGCTACCCTAGGATCGTGAGTCATGCTACCCTATGATTGTGATTCATGCTTCCCGATGATTGTTAGTCATGCTACCCTACGATCATGATTCATGCTACCCTATGATTGTGAGTCATGCTACCCTAGGATTGTGAGTCATGCTTCCCTCGGATTGTGAGTCATACTACCCTATGATTGTGAGTCATACTACCCTAGGGTTGTGAGTAATGCTACGCTATTATTGTCAGTCATGCTACCCTAGGAGTGTGAGTCATGCTACACTAGGATTGTGAGTCATGCTGCCCTGGGATTTTGAGACATGCTACCCAAGGACTGTGAGTCATGCTACCCTAGGACTGTGAGTCATGCTACCCTCAGATTGTGAGTCATGCTACCCTAGGATTGTGAGTCATACTACCCTAGGATTATTAGTCATGCTATCCTACGATTGTGAGACATGCTACCCTATGATTGTGAGTCATGATACCCTGTGATTGTGAGTCATGCTACCCTAGGATTGTGAGACATGGTACCCTCGGACTGTGAGTAATGCTACCCAAGGATTGTGAGACATGCTACCCTAGGATTGTGAGTCATGCTACGCTATGATTGTGAGTCATGCTACCCTAGGATTGTCAGTCATGCTATCCTATGATTGTAGGTCATACTACCCTAGAGATGTGAGGCATGCTACGCTATGATTGTGAGTCATGCAACCCTAGGATTGTGAGTCATGCTACATTTGGATAGTTATTCATGCTGCCCTAGGATTGTGAGACATGCTACCCTATGAATGTGAGTCATGCTCCCCTAGGACTGTGAGTTATGCTACCCTATGATTGTGAGTTATACTACCCTACGATTGTGAGTCATGCTGCCCTGGGATTGTGAGCGATGCTACCCTAGTATTGTGATTCATGCTGCCCTAGGATTGTGAGGCATGCTACTCTATGATTGTGAGGCATGCTACCCTATGATTGTGAGTCAAAATACCCTAGGAGTGTGAGACATGCTACCCTATGATTGTTTCATAGTACCCTAGGATTGTGAGTCATGCTACCCTTTGATTGTGAGTAATGCTACCCTAGGATTGTCAGTATTTCTACACGAGGTTTGTCATTCATGCTACCCTAAGATTGTGAGACATGCTACTCTAGGATTGTGAATCATGCTACCCTAGATTTATTAGACATGCTACCCTATAATTTTGTGTCATGCTACCCTAGGAATGTGAGTCATGCTATCCTTGGGTTGTGAGTTATGCTGGCCTATGATTGTACGTCATGCTACCCTAGGATTGGGAGACATGCTACCCTATGATTGCGAGTCATGCTACCCTGTGATTGTGAGTCAGGCTACCATTGGATTGTGAGTCATGCTACCCTATGATTATGAGTCATGCTACCCAAGGATTGTGAGTCATGCTTTCCTAGGCTTGTGAGTCATGCTACGATAAGATTGTGAGTCATGCTACCCTGCTGACACATTGAGGCTTCTGCTGACACGTTCGCCAGCTATGATGGGGTGAGTCATTTGCAGCACTCAGTTAGCATGGCCCGCGTGCATTCACACATCGTTCCTCAACAAACAGTTGCTGCCAGCATTTTGTACAGTTACAGCCACATTTTATCAACGTCTTGTCGCGATGTTGAGAGATTTCTTACTTTGTTTTGAGTCTCTCTTTCCACCTTGCTGCAGACTTTCAAATGCCCAGATCCTGGCTGCTACACTGGCAATCTGAACGATGTTGTCCTCGTCATTGGGTTCTTCATCTATAGGAACGACGGCAGGAAAAGTCGCATTCTTCCCCCATTTTGGATAATCCGCAACTTGTGGGGAGAGGATTGGGGCAACAGGGGCCACATGTGCATGGACATTCAGGGAGGAGATGGTGTGTGTGGCATCAACGTGCTGCCTGGCATCTACCCCATTGTCAAGAGTGAGTACATAGATTGCCAATATAATGTATGTATCTATGTATCTGATAGGCAAGAGTTAGTCATCCAGCTCAGTGGCACGAGTGGGCACGGGCTATTTCTTGACTCGCGCAGCCCAACCGGCCAGTTAAATCTATCGAAGCATATCACTGTGTCCGATTTCAGAGTTGGTGGGCCAGACCAAGTCATTGCATCCGTGTCCAAAGCTTCCACGCATAATTGTCTTTCCAGCATGTGCCCACCCTTGCATCTCCTCTCGCCCAAGGTTTTCTTTCCTCTTTTTTTTCTTGATGTCTCCATGGTCGTCATGTCTTCAGCCAACACCACAGCCACCACCATTACAGTCAGCGGAGACAACTGGTGGTGTTTGGATGTTGTCAACTTGTTGGTCTCTCTTTGAATCAGTTGACAATTCAAAACGAGGTAAGAACGGGATGAAGGAAGACGGGGAAGGATAGGAAAGTACTTTATTTATGCACAGTTGGATGCCCAGTGTTGCATAGCCCCCATTGGGCACCATCATTATGTGCCATGTGTGGAATATGCATGCCCGTCTCCCCTCTTATATCAACGGTTTGTAGGCAGCAGTTTGATCTCTTTCCTTCATGCACTCACTTCTCCATGCAGGCCGTTGATTGCAGCCAGCCATTGCCCAAGGCTACTGTCCTTCAATTGGATGGCATTCTGGCCACACCCTGCACTGCCTTTTTCTACACCCTCAATGTAAGATATGGTGCCCTCGTGTGTGCATCACACCATGCACTCAACCAGCTCGTCTTGTCGACTCAGCACATCGTGTTACACAATTGTGTGCTCCTGCCTGTGTTCAATCCTCCAGAGTGACACCTGTTCATCAATTACCAAGCAGCTCAACCTAACCTCAGCGGACCTTGCCGCTCTCAACCCCGGCCTTGACTGCTCCAAGCCCATCAAGGCGGGCCGCTCGGTGTGCATCGAGCGCAATGCTGCCCTCGCCTTCACTGTCCCGGAGTGTGTGAGATACGGCGTGCTGACACCTCTGGACACGTGCAAGCAGCTGTTTAGAAGAACCGCTGTTTATAAAGAAAGTCCCTTTCCTGAGCTGTTCAGAAACCCGTGGGTAGAGTTCTTCTGCAACAATCCTGGCCTCACTTGCTCCAGCACCATTCCCTCCAGTGTTTCAGTTGTCAGCAGCAAGATTGGCGTGCAGGTAAGAGAATTTGGAAAAGAGCCTTGGTCATGGAGGCAATGGAAGGGGCAGGGGGGCTGGGCGGAGAAGGGGGAGTGCTAACTTTACGGTTTGCATGGATTCTTCAAAGCAATTGCCATTACCCACCCTCCATGTGTTGTAGCCTCTGAGCATGTTTAAGAGAATGAAATGTTGCATTCAACTACTCGTGCCACTCTCATAACCAATCTCCGCGTTCAGTATCCCTCTTGTATTGGGAGCCCAAACTCAATATTACAATTTGGGTTCAAGAGTAAAACACTCATATTGACATGCATCCATCACTGCCAGATGCATTTTGTGTGTCTTTTGTTGCCCTCCCTCTATTTCGCATTCTAGTCCTTTTCACCTGTATGGTTTTGTCTCCCCCTGATGCCATAATATGTCTATGCTATTTGTTTCCCTTGCATTTTGCAATCCCAGGTTTGTCTCAGAGCTGAATATTGGTCGTTCAAATTCGGCATGTGCAACAAGGGCAGGCTCAAGAAAGTATCACCAGCAATGACGTGTTCAGCTGCCTACCACTTCTATGGTGGAAATACGGCTATAGCAAGTTCAGAATTCAACGAATGTAATGGTAATTTTTGTGTTGGGACCATAAAATCCAAGTCAATGTGTGTGCCCTAGATAGGCTGAACTGAATTTGGGGTTAAAAGGGGGTTTGGCTTTGAGTTATTTTATGTGGTAACCACTCTAGTGAAGCATGCCATTAAACTGTTTGACTGAAAGCATTGAATTGACTGTTTAGACATTTTTTGGGTGAAACAATTATAGAGCCTAGGAACCAACTTGCAAGCCGCGAAAAGCAAATTTCCCAAGTGCAGCTCGGATTGGGGCGAGTGGCTCACGATTGGCTGGGAGGGCAGCGAATGAATTGAGAACGGAAAGAAAACAGGCGAAAAATACCATCCCATTATGCACCATCGCCTACAGAAACAAGGGGTGACGCAATCGTCTTATGATTGCGCGACTATTGTGAAATATATAAAAGTTCAATATAAGTATATTTTCCAATACCGTACAATGTTCTCATTATTTTATGGCCACTCAAATGAATGAGTTCGTGCCAAATTTGTAGAAGTCCTATCAAGTCGTGGATCTTACAGCTTCGATGCTTTAGGATTGAGATGACACTTCAGTTGGCCCTGTGGCTGAGAGCACACCCCTGCCAGGCTGTGCTTGTGCCACATTGGCTCTTGTTGGAGACCAGACCTCTGGATAGGATTTGGAGTAGTTTTTCATGTAAGGGTATGTACCCTCGACCACTTTTTCTGTAAGGGTGTTTTTTTTTTCGAATTTGGTTTATAAGGGTGCTAAAAAAAACGCTTTTCCACATCAGTGTGTACAAACGCACTACTCATTCTAACTGGATAATTTTTCTTAGCATTATAGATGTTGACATTGCAAAGCATAGCGCACTAATCCTGCACCATACCAAATACTACTGCTGCTACTACCGCTACTACTACTACTACTGCTGGTGATGCTGGTGCTGGTAATGCCACTACTACTGCTGCTACTGCTGCAATTGCTGTTGCTGCCGCTGGAGAGGAGACCCTCTGCTCCCGATGCTTTTAGTCGGCCATGTCAAACTGGGTAGCAGGGCAGCGGTCCTTGATTGTTCGGAACATCTCAACCATCTTCAGCCACTCCATGTCGCACTGCACGAGGGCCACTGTCATAAGGTCCTCGAGCTTCCTATCACCCAAGCAGCTGCGCGTCCACGACTTGATGTGATTCTGGCGGCTGAAGCCCCTCTCGCACTCAACCGTGCTGAGGGGCAGCACGGTGACTGCCTGCCACAACCGCAGGAGGTTGGGGTATGCTCCCTCGTAATCCGTGCTGTCCAGCATGAGCTTCATGGACTTGTGAAAGCCGAGATTCGCATGGTTGGTGTTCATCGTGTGGAGGAAGAGATGCAGCTCTGACATGCAGGTCTTGAAGTTGACCCCTGTGAACTCAGATGGGGGAAATGGGTGGGATATATGGGTGGAAGGGGGGGAGGAGGGGAGAGAGGACGCAATGCGGGAGGAGTTTAGGGCGTGCAAGGCAGCAACAATGTGACAAGGAAGGAGGTTTATCATGGCAATAAGTTTTGAAGCGTAATACACTTACCGTGAAGCTTAAAATGGAAAAGCTTATCTAGCAGAGCCAACCACTCCCTGGCCTTCTTCATCAATGATTCCCAATCCTCGGGGTATACGAGCGGCCGAAACAACTTCGCGCCATTAAGATCCTGCAGGTCGATCAGCCTGTGCTCGAGTCGTGCCTTTGCCTCCGCCGCATACTCCCTGCACAGCTTCACGCAGGTCGGGTAGTCCCCCTTGCCTTTCTGATCTTCCCACGGCTCCTCGCTTAGCGTGAAGGTATGCACAGTCGGAGCGTCTTCCTTGGCGACACCTTCGACTGTCACCTCTTGAAATTGGGGGTTGGCGTGCTCCTTCAAGAAATTCTTCAGAAGCGGTGAGTCCCTGCCGAAAGCGTTTTCGCAGTCGATGTAGCGGACGTCCATCTTTGTGCACACCAGGTTAACCTCGCCAGCAACCAGTATAATGTCCACCTGAGGTCGTGCATAAAGCAGAGAAAGAACGACAAAAATTAGGGCCTGCGGTTAAACAAACACAACGTCACTGCCGTCAGAAACCTCACCTGCTTCTTCTGAAAGTTCGCGTTGAGGTCGTTGAGGACCTCGAGCAAATCTGCCAGGAAGTACACAAGGAAGTGAAACTTGAAACTCTTGACAAGTCCGTATAGCTCGTGCAGATACTCGTGCAAAAGCACGACTACAGCCGGCAACAGCTGCGCGAACCGCTTCACCGTGCTCCCCCGTGAAAGCCAGCGGACATCATATATTCCCTGGAGCTCCGGATTCGTGTCACACAGCTCTTCCTGCATCTTCTTGAAGCGCCTGTGCCAGATCCCGCTCCTTGACAGCAGTTCAGAGACGGTTCTGATGACCTGGTCGATGACGGAGAAGTCTCTAACCTTCGCCGCCGCGTCTTTGGCTGTCAGAGACTCACTAGCAGGGAGGGGGGAGGGAACATATAGATGCACACCAGGTGTGAGACAGTAGAACGTGACATCGTATGCGATTTGGGAACCAACAACCGAAAGACAACCAATCAAACACCTAACACCAGAGTCAACTCACCGATGGGCGATGCAGTGGCATGATACTAGGTGCCGAATCTTAACACGCAACCGTGCGACGAGGCCCTTGTGCTCGCCTACCATGACAGATGCGTCGTCCGTACTTATCCCGACGATCTTCTCCATGTCGATGCCGACCGATCGCATGTAAGTCTCCAGAGCTTCAGTGAGGCTTGCTGCATCACATTTTTGCGCGGTGAGGAGCGTCAGGAACTCGGTACACACTTAGCCATTTTTGATATAAGTCACATATACTATCAGATGCTTCCCTCTGACACGGTCCGTGCTCTTGTCAATAGCGATGCCGAGATAAAGGCTGTTGGCGATGTTCTTCAGCTGCTCTTCTCGTAGGTACTTCAATGCGGCCTCGACCAACTCATTGAATCCGTATCTGCCAAGCATACACATGATGAAACAAGACAGTAGTCAGAGATGGACCAATAATATGGTCGCTCGGTACTTGGAAAAAAACGCACTAAGATTCGAATTCGTAGTTTCTCACTTCGAAAAGTAGACGCCCTTCTAATCCAGAGGGAGGTTGGCCGTCTGCACTGAAGCCATGAACTTGATGAAGCCAACGTAGGATGTTATCGGCGCCTCCGATTGGCACGTGTACACCGCCGTCTTAAAGGCGGTGATGAAATGTAGCGTGCTCTTGTCGAGGCCCTCGTACTCGTTTAGGTGTGTTTGCCACAACATCCTCGACTGCTTAGCCTTCATTAGACGGTAGGCGTTGCGGTGGGCGTTGGACCGCTGGTGAGTCTGGATGCTGTTCTTCTGCATGTCACGCCTGCCACAACCGTCCTTGCCGTACTTGGTGTCCGCACCTGAAACTCCGTGATCGAGGCAAGTGCTGCAGCGCAATACAGGGAAACCATTGTCAACACAGTCGAGGACAAGCCAAGGGAACAGACTCTCCCAAGAAGACTTAAAACATCGGTGCGCTTTTGCAAAAGCATCCTGTGGATCTTTGGAACTCTCTTGGTCGGTGGGTTCGTGATCCTCGTCATCATCGTCGCCGGCGATGTCGTCGGGTTCCTCAACAGGCGCTTTGTCCGTTGACCCAGCGAAGGGGAGATGTTGCTGCCGCCACTTCTGTGGCAGGCTGCTCGCTTTCTGCTTTGCGGAAGACGACGTCAAGCACACAGCAGTTGGGGATGGGGCAGGAGAACCCCCGGAGGCGGAAACCGGTAGAGCAGTGGGAGATGGGGGTGTACGCTCAGGGACATCCGCTATGGGTTCGGTCAGAAGAGGTGACTAAGCGACTGTGATTGGTGCGCGACGGAGGAAACTAAGGGCTGATTGCGGAGGGGATAGCGGGCGTTTCCGCCCACCATCCTCCTCCTCATCGCCGTCGTCGGGGTCCATGGCTGTCGTCGAGGTGAGAGGAATATGGTAAGGAAGCGGGTGAGAGATACAAACACAGAGCAGATTGTATCTCGGTGCTCTCAAGAACAGCTTTGAAGAGATAGTTGAAGAAGAACTGGTGCCCTCCGAACAGAGGAGAAAGGGATCGATAGTTGTGCCCCCTTCTTTCCACCAATCATGTGGGTGCCCTGCAGAACAGGTCACTGCAGGACCATTTGCTGCCGCGCTGTCCATGCGCGCTCTGACCCCTGACGCTGATTGGTTTGTCTTTTCCTAGAAAGCCACACACTTTGACTCGCTGGAGCAGTCTCATCGACGCGCGCCAGCACAGAGCAGTAATGGTGCAGCGTGACTCGGGGGAATATTCTTGCCCCCAAACAGGGGGCCTGCATGTAGAATCTGTTAAAAACAGAAGAATAGGCGGCCATGGGATACGAGAGGAAGGTTTAGCTAGGGGGAGAAGATACGAGAGAAAAAGAGACGATTAGGAAGAGAGAGGGGTACAAGGAGGGGATTGTACCCTCTACAGTAAGGTTCAGTAACAACTACCAAGCCTATCAATTATATATAACTTATAAAATTTTAACACACCCCCTAGGCTTGGTAGTCGAAGTACCCACACACACCCACACCCCCTAACCTAGCACCCCCATTCCCTGCAGCAGCAGTGGCGGTTGAGAGCGCGGTCCACCTCTCCACGGGCGGGGTGGCAACGTCAGCGACGAGGGTGCGGTGGCGACGACGGCGGCGGCGGCAATGACGATAGCAGCAACGGCGGCGACGTGCAGCGGCAAGTAAAGCCAGCGGCAACAGCAGCGGCGGCGGGGGTTTCAATAACAGCAGCGGCGGCGGCGGCGCTCGCCCCACTCGGCGACGTGACCAAACTCCACGATGGTGGGACGGCCGGCGGGAGTCAGCCGTCGGCTGCGGCGAGGAACAGGACACAAGGGAAGAGGGGCGGGGCGTGGTCCAGCCTCATGCTGGAGGCTGGTGTGCGGGCGGCAGGTGTGGCGGCGGCAGGTGTGGCGGCGCCACGAACGTCAGGGCGCTGGCCGCAGCACGGGGACACGGCGGGAAGGTGGAACGGCGGAGCCGCCACGTCAGGGCGGCAAGCCCAGCACGGCTGCTCGACGTGGCAGCCATGCGACGAGGCTGCCACGGAACCTCGACATGGCTGCCACGGCTGAGTGTCGAGGTCGCCATGGCAGCGCGGTGAGGGACGGCGGCGGCACGAAAAGGATGGTAGAAAGGCGCGGCGGAAGCGTGAGGAGCAGGCCCGCTAGGAGCGAACCGCTCTGAAACCATGTTAAAAACATAAGACTAGGCGGCCATGGAATACGAGAGCAAGGTTTAGCTAGGGGGAGAAGATACGAGAGAAAAAGAGAGATGATTAGGAAGAGAGAGGGGTACAAGGAGGGGATTGTACCCTCTACAGTGAGGTTCAGTAACAACTACCAAGCCTATCAATTATATATAACTTATATAATTTTAACATAATCACATCAGGGTATTTTGTAAAGGCACTTTTTCGCATCAGGGTGCTAACGCTACACCACTTTTGAGAATCAAGGTCCGGTACAAACGTAGTTTTTTTCATAAGGGTCCAAACTAAAGCGCTTTTTAAAATAAGGGTCCAACACCAACCCCAGCCTTATAGTAAGGGCCGTAAGGGTATTTTACCCTGATATCTTGAGGCTTGTTGGAGACTGGTGAATGTTTGTTCTTGCTCCTCGCACTCACCTGTTTCTTCCTCGTACCTAACTCTTCCTCCTAACCACAGCGTAACCAGTACCTAAGCTTGACTTGCTGCTGCCAGCATGCGCCAACGCTCCCGCCATGGGCCTTGGCACCTTGCATGCTGGCGCCATGCTCGTTTGGCTCCTACCGCCAGCGAGCTAGGCGCCATTGCATGAGGCGCCAGCACACTGGCTCTCTCAAGATAACGAAGTGAACTAGAATGGGTATACAGGGTAGTTTTGTGCTAGGTGTTGTACTCTTTATGACATGCACCTATCTAGCATAAAACAATATACATCAAAATGTTCACACACCTGTTAGAATTAAGGACGGAGTCTAGGTGTGCTTAGGAGCTAGAAATACTCAAAATATAAATCCGAAATTCTGGACAGAAAAGTCGTCTTCACAAGAAACGACGTCGACGAAAAACTAGCCGTTGGAATGTCGCGAAACTCGGATATGTTGTAGCTCTTAATCTCAGCTACCGTTCCCAATTCGAATCACGTTGATTGATAAAGTATTCGCGACGCTATGGCTTTCGACGCATTAGGGGGTAAGCTGTAGGAGGAGAACTTAACTCAATCTCAAGAGTTCAATCAAAGTTCAAGAATCTCACAAGGAATTAGAGGAGCAAGAGAAAGGTTGGGATAGAAGAGAGGGATGAGAGGGAAGGTCTCAAGAGAGTCCCCAACCAAGGAAACCCCATAAGCACAAAGATTCCCTCCCTATAGGAACCTCAACTTTGACCTTTGTCCCTTCCCAACCAATCCATCCAAGTTGGCCACCCTTGCCAACCTAGCTTGGTTGTTCCCAACCTATTTGCAGCTGTTACAGTAGAGTGACAAGTTTACCCAACCCCAAAGGTCCCAACTCCATATAGAGTCACCCCACAACTTCACTTTGTAACCGCCGCAATTGTAACGCAAGCTCATGAACTTTGAATCTTCATAGCTTTCGCGTTCTTGCTCCGATTGAAGGGATTCTCGTTGCGTCGGAAAGATCTTCTCAAGATCTATCATCACAAAAAACCTGCTCAAACAAAATAACACAAAACACATTCCCAAACTCCAGAACACATCACACACAAATTCTTGCACACGTTCAAACCACACATGCAAGTTGAAAAATATGGGATGGGAGGCAGACAGAATGTGATAGCATATGATGACATCACACAACAATCTCCCCCTCTGGCTGCCAACCATCATCCACCATACCAACATCTCAAGCATGCATACTCAATGCACACTCATCCCAGCAAGCTTCATGCCCTTCCAATGATCCGCCTCCGCCAGACGCTTGGTGAAAATATCTGCTGCCTGCTGATGGGTTTTCACGATCTCCAGCCGCACCTCCTTATCAAGGAGTCTCCTCACCCAGTGCCACTTAGGCCTTATGTGTTTTGTAAGCCCATGCAGACAAGCATTCTTGGCGAGCTTCACAGCAGACTCATTGTCACAGAACACAACTGTCGGCTCCTCCTGACCAACTCCCAACTCCTCCAACAAGCGCCTCAGCCACACCACTTCCTTGGCCCCATGGTGTAAGGCCATGTACTCAGTCTCACATGAGGACAATCCCACCTCATTCTGCTTCTTGCTGCGCCAGCTCACAGCACCACCTCCTAGCAAGCACACATAACCCCCAATGCTGGTGCCATCCGCTTTCACTGAGTTGAAGCTAGCGTCAGTATAGCAACTCAAGAGCATCTCTCCACTCTTCACATCTGCAGCACCTCTCTGCAACCGCTGCCTCACTCCACTGTACTCCAATCCCACTGATGCCGTAGCACTCACATAGCGGACCAACCTCTTGGCCGCTTCCAGCTGCTCATGACTAGGACGTGAAACCACGCTAGCCAGTCGTGATGTAGCAAATGCAATGTCAGGCCGTGTATGATTTGCAGCATAATTCAGCGACCCAACCATCGAATGAAACAGCTTCCTGTCACTCTCACCCACTACCTCCTCATCAGCACATGGCTCCACAGTAAACCCTGAAGATAGTGGTGTTGCTGGCTTTCCCCCATCTTGCAGCCCATACTTCTCAGCCAGCCCCTCACAGTACTTCCTCTGGTGCAACCTCAGCACACCCTTCTCCACATCTCTCTCCACATGCATCCCCAAGTAGTACTTCACCTCACCCATCTTGGAGCACTTGAACTGCATCTCCAGCATCTGCTCTGCGCTGTCCAGCAAAGCAGTTGATGCAGAGAAGAGAAGGATATCATCCACATACACCAAGAGCATGAGGATTTCATCCTTCTCCTGCAGCAGGAACAGGCTGGGGTCACACTCACTCTTCTTGAAACCCCCAGCCAATAGCGCCTCCTCCAACTTGTGATACCATGCACGAGGCGCCTGCTTAAGGCCATAGATGGCCTTCTTCAGCCTGCAGACCCTGCCGCTCCCATCATCCAGCCCCTCTGGCTGCTTCATGTACACCTCCTCCAGAATGATCCCATTCAGAAAGGCAGTCACAATGTCCATCTGCCGTATCTTCCATCCCAGGAGTGCAGCTATCGCCAACAGCACCCTCAGTGTTGTTCCTTTCCCCACAGGAGCAAACACCTCATCATAGTCCTTCCCCTTTGTCTGCTGAAACCCCCGTGCCACAAGCCTAGACTTGTAGCGGGTCAGCTCCCCTTCAGGTCCATACTTGTGCCTGTAGATCATCTTGGAAGTGATTGCCTTCTTCCCAGGAGGCAAGTCACACAGGTCCCATGTCTCGTTTTCAATCAGGGACCCGAACTCCTCATCCTCACTCGCCTTCCACTTCTCCCCATTTGGTCCATTCAAGGCCTCCTCTCGAGTCTTGGGCTCAGGGATTGGTGCCCAGTAGCAGTGAGCGATCTCATCTTCCTCAATCTGCTCAACCACACTCCCAGCCTGCACCACATTTGGCTTGCCTCTTCCCCCATAGGTCAGCCTCACCGGAGGGCGCACATCCCTCCTAGGTCGCTCAGGCGGGTGTGGAACTCGAGGTGGAGACTCATGCTGCTGCTGCTGCTCCTGCTGCTGCTGCTGCTCCACTTCAGCTGCTCCCCCTTCCTCAGTCACCCCAGACATCTCCTCCTCTGACACTGCAACCTCCACCTGTCTCGAAGGCTGCTGCACCTCATCTGCCTCCACAATGAGCGGTGTAGATGGAAGCTTCTGTTGCTGCTGCTTCCATTCCTTGTAGTACAGGGACTCAAGAAACTTCACATCCCTTGACACTGTCAACTTCTGGGTGGTCAAGTCCCATAGCAGCCACCCCTTGTGATCCTTTGCAATCCCCAAGTGCACACCCCATCTTCCAGAAGCCTCCAACTTCCCCCTTTTCTCCTTGGGCACATGAAACACCACCATGCACCCAAATGCCCTCAGCATGTTCACAGCTGGAGCACTCCCATACCACTTGGTGTATGGGATCCACTCCTTCTCCCCAACTGTAGCCAGCACCCTATTCTTCACAAGGGCGACCTGCCTCAGTGCAGACACCCAAAACGGATCAGGCAGCCCTGCACGCCCAAGGAGAGTGCGTGCCCCCTCCTGCAGGGTCCTGTTGAACCTCTCAGCCACGCCATTCTGCTGTGGGTTGTAGGGCACTGTCAGTTGATGCTGGATCCCCTTCCTCTTCAACTCCCCCTCAAAATCAGCTCCAATGAACTCCCCACCATTGTCACTACGGATCACCTTCACCTTGTGTCCGCATTCCCTCTGAGCTCTAGGCATCCACTCCTTAAGGACAGCCGCTGCCACCTCCCCCTTGCTCTTCAAAGGGTAAACCCACACTGCCCGAGTGTGGTCATCTACAATTGTCAAGAAATAGCGGCTGCCTGAGAGGGAAGGGGCTCTTGTGGGCCCCACCACATCCATGTGCACAAGTGCAAGTGGGGTCTTGGCTGGTCTTGTAGTGCTGTTGAAGGGGAACTTGAAGAACTTGGTCTCCAAGCATGTAGGGCAGCTCCCAATCTCCTTTACTCCTCCGTTGACCTCCAATCCCTTCAGGCTCCCATCCTTCACCAATTTCTGCAGCATAGGGAAGTTCACATGACACAGCCTCTCATGCCATGTCTCCCAATCAGCCTCACCACTCCTTGATGAAGCCTTAGCCCATGCCGCACTCGTATCCACACCAGCAAGCACCTCACCATGTGTCTGCTGCTGCTGCACTTTCTTGACTGCTTCCAGGACCCCATCAGTTGGTGCAGTTGCCTCTCCTCCTGCTGTTGCCTTTGCCGCTGCTACCGTTGCTGCTGTTGGAGTCTTCCCATTCCAAGGGATGATGGGCAGCTGCCACAGGTCCTTGATGCAACTGGTCTCCTCTTCCAGACTCCACAGCACCTTCTTCCCACGCTTAGCACGGCGGCTGGTTGGTCCAAAGGTCACTTCGGCCTTGCTCTTCTGTAGTCGTCGCACAGAGAGAAGGTTAGCAGACAAACCTTCAACCAGCAGAACATTCCCAAGCCCCACAAGCTCCCCATTAGCTCCCTTAACCTTGGCATTTCCAACACCAATCACGGGGAGCAAAGCACCTAACGCTGCTGCCACATACTTAATCTTCCCAGGGGGTTTTACCTCATCAAGCAAATCTGCCCGTGGAGTCATGTGACTGGTGCAACCCGAATCAATCACCCAGTGCGTGATAGGGTGCATCACAACCTTTCCCACAGATCCCACATCACCCTCATGCCCATGCACATCCTCAACCATAACAAACAAACCAGGATAGGCATTACCTTGTGCACCTTCACCTTGTGCACCTGAGCCTTGCACAGCGCCACCTTGTGCGCGTTCACCACTGGGCGGCTTCATGCCTGGAGGTGCCCATCCCTCCGGCCTGCTGAAGCACTTGAACCAAGGATGCCCGACCTTCTTGCAGTACCAGCAGGTGCCCTCCATTCTGGTACTCCCCCTGCCACTGGAGCTCCCATGCCCCTCATTATAGTCACCTCGGCCTCTACCTCTGCCAAAGCTCCTCCCACGGCCTCGGCCTCTCCAACCCCCTCTTCCTTTGCCGCGCCCTGCAGCTCCATACCCCTCAGCAGTCTTCGTGGCAGCACCGCCTCCCACATGGCGTCTACGGAAGTCCTCCTGCAGAATCTGCTGCCTTAGCCACTCAGGTGTCCATTGATCTTGCTGAGAGTTGAGGGTGGGGATGAGGTTGTCCCAAGAGTTGTCCAACACCGAGATGATCTTGGTGCACTGCTGCAGCTGAGATACACTGCTGCCCGCTGCTGCCATCCTTGCATAGGTGTCCTTGATCTTGTCAAGGACCGGCTTCACATCATTCCCTGGTCGCATGGAGATGGCAGCAAGTTCCTTCTCGAGCACGATCACCATTGGGAGAGTGTTAGGCTGAATCACATCGCGTAGTAGTTTCCACGCCCTTGGACCCGAATCATCCGCTTCCACAAGATCCTTGATGTGCTCGAACATCTCCTTGTTGACCGATTGAAGGATGAGGTCGAAAAGCACCGCGCTTTTCTCAATCCACCGTTCGCGTGCTTCGCCTTCTTCCGGCATCTTCTCCTCCCCAACAGCAATCTTCAGGAGCTTGTAGCGTTTGAAGGCACTCCTCATCCGCCCGCTCCATTCCTCATAGTTGGAGCCATCCAAAGCTTCAACTTTTGATGGCGGCGGCTCACTTGGCTTCTCAGGTACAGCTCCTCTTCCATTAGCATCTCCTCCTCTCTCATTCATCTTCTCCTTGAGAAATGACGAATTTCAGCTCCCCTTTGCTGTCCACACTCAGCTCCCTCGATATTTTCACAAGTGTCGGCGTCCACGAAATTTCGGCAGAGTTTCCCCTTAGCGGAAGACACATCCAACCTTTAGAACACCACTTAGGCACACCCACAGGCCATGGTGGGTCTAGAAGGGTCTTCAAACTTCTGTAGACTCCTCTCAATGTCCTTAATATTGCTCTGATACCACTTGTTAGAATTAAGGACGGAGTCTAGGTGTGCTTAGGAGCTAGAAATACTCAAAATATAAATCCGAAATTCTGGACAGAAAAGTCGTCTTCACAAGAAACGACGTCGACGAAAAACTAGCCGTTGGAATGTCGCGAAACTCGGATATGTTGTAGCTCTTAATCTCAGCTACCGTTCCCAATTCGAATCACGTTGATTGATAAAGTATTCGCGACGCTATGGCTTTCGACGCATTAGGGGGTAAGCTGTAGGAGGAGAACTTAACTCAATCTCAAGAGTTCAATCAAAGTTCAAGAATCTCACAAGGAATTAGAGGAGCAAGAGAAAGGTTGGGATAGAAGAGAGGGATGAGAGGGAAGGTCTCAAGAGAGTCCCCAACCAAGGAAACCCCATAAGCACAAAGATTCCCTCCCTATAGGAACCTCAACTTTGACCTTTGTCCCTTCCCAACCAATCCATCCAAGTTGGCCACCCTTGCCAACCTAGCTTGGTTGTTCCCAACCTATTTGCAGCTGTTACAGTAGAGTGACAAGTTTACCCAACCCCAAAGGTCCCAACTCCATATAAAGTCACCCCACAACTTCACTTTGTAACCGCCGCAATTGTAACGCAAGCTCATGAACTTTGAATCTTCATAGCTTTCGCGTTCTTGCTCCGATTGAAGGGATTCTCGTTGCGTCGGAAAGATCTTCTCAAGATCTATCATCACAAAAAACCTGCTCAAACAAAATAACACAAAACACATTCCCAAACTCCAGAACACATCACACACAAATTCTTGCACACGTTCAAACCACACATGCAAGTTGAAAAATATGGGATGGGAGGCAGACAGAATGTGATAGCATATGATGACATCACACAACAACACCCCTAGACTAGACAAGGGGCACTGCCTGGCCAGAGACACGCAGCTCAGGGTGGCACTACTAGTCCAACCTGTGAGGCAAGGGTCCGAACACCAGTCAGAAGAGTACAAACTAGGAAAGAGCAAACTAGGGCGGCACTACTAGTCCGGCCACTGGAAAAGAAGCCACAAGGCTAGTCAAGAGAATGTATAAATGAGTAGTACACAATCAAAGCCCTAGCAAGTGAGGAGCTACAGGAACTAGACCAAGCTATACACAGTGTCGCTGATTATCTTTGGGCGCAAGCGCCTTCGTAAAGATATCAGTTGTGTTGGCACCGGAGGCCAAGAGTACTACGTGGGCCTGGCAGCGCTGCTCGCGCAGGAGGAAAAACCACAGCTGGATGTGCTTCGCTCCGCACCTAAGTCTGAGAGCAAGAAGGTCAGCCAGCGGAGCTCCTGTGCCGCCATGGCACCAGCCTAGATCTCAGCCGATCAGCTAGACTGTGCAACAGATGACGAGCAGGTGTACCTCCACGAGATGGCACCTGCACCAAGGCTAAAGCAGTAGCCCTAGGAGGACC
Source organism: Closterium sp. NIES-67 (assembly GCA_027943415.1). Taxonomy (NCBI): domain Eukaryota; kingdom Viridiplantae; phylum Streptophyta; class Zygnematophyceae; order Desmidiales; family Closteriaceae; genus Closterium; species Closterium sp. NIES-67. The sequence goes on from BQMB01000249.1 coordinate 312,806, forward strand.
TGAACGTCTCAGCGTCGTCTGCCCACGAAGCGTCTATGTACCCTGTAAGGACCATTGGCGTGCCTCCTCCTAGCAATAGCCCTATGCTCGATGTACTTGCTAGGTAACGCAAAACCCTCTTAGCGGCCGACTAGTGCTGTGGTTGGTGTCTGCCTGTCGCCACAAACCGAGCCAGGATGCTGAGAGGGTATGCAAGATCTGGACAAGTGCAAGTCATCATGTACACGAGGCAACCCACCAGCTCAGCGTACGGACCACTAGGGTCTACCGACTCCTCAAGGATCGGAGCCGATAGCCTGTGGTCTATTGGTAGAGGTGTGGGCTGTGCGGAGGAGAACTGAAGACCAAACCTCTAAAGGACCTGGCGCACCAAGTGTGACTGTGTGAGAGTGATGGTGTGCGCTGCTCTGTCCCTGGAGAACTGCAGGCCAAGTTAGCGGCGCAGCTCTTGTAGGTCAGTGCAAGTGTGTCACCTTAGCAGCTCAACCTTCACGGAGGCCAGTACGTCTCTGTCTGCACTAGCAAAGACCAGGTCGTCTACGTAATCAAGGATGCAAAACAGAGTCTAGACTGAGCGAACGAAGAGCGAAGGGTCTCCAAAGGACGGAAAATAGTGCAGGTCATCTAACGTAGCATGCAGTGTGTCGTGCCACTCGTAGGGCGCCTGCGGCAGGCCGTAAACCGGGCGCTGGAGGAGCCACTCGGTCCAAGGGCGAAGGTGCCTGTGAAGCCTGGCGGATGGCGCAGGTAGACCAGCTCGTGCAGACTGCCCTGAAAACGCTGTAGAGAAGTCGAGGGAGTGCAGCTCGTAGTCACGTTGTACTGCTACGTGTAGCAGCGCCCGAAGTGTGGTCATATTCGGGGTCGGGGCGAAGGTCTGAAAGAAATCAACCCCCTCGCGCTGATTGAACACCCGCGGCGGTCCAGGTCGAGCGCTTCACCTTGAAGAGCCACCGACCATCGACTACGTTCACCCCGAGTGGGGAACTACTTTGACGTAGGTGCCGGTGGATCTCCAAGATGCCATCTCCGCGTCCATGGCAGGTATCCACTTAGAGGCCCACGGCCCTGAGGTTGCCTCAGCATAAGTGCAAGGGGTCGGGATGTCAAGGGCGTCTAGGTCACCCTCAGCGACTAGCAGCATGGAGCAGAGAGGAGGGGAAGCCTAGGACAGGAAAGCAAGCTCCTACTGCCAGTCCTCCAGAACGTCACTGTCTAGGACCCTCCTCAACTCCCGCGCCCCCAGAGATCGCAGACCCCTGCAGCGACTGCAGCTACTGCGGCGGCGATTGCGGCTGCTGCTATGGCTGCGACGGTGGCAAAGGAGGAGACATCGGGGCAGAGATAGGCGGCAAAACTGAAGCCGCAGGGCTCCCAGAGTCAGCCGACTCCTCTACCGGAACAACCGACGGAAGGGGAGTGACGTGAGTCACACCAGACGAGGCAGGACGGGAAGGGAGCGGGGCAAGAGTTACCGGGGGAGTGGAGACCAGGAACAGGGGCGGGGTAAGCAGGAGACCTCGGTGGGGAAGGCGGTGGTAGAAGGAGACAGACTCGTCAAAAGTGACGTCGTAGGAGTGAAAGAAACGGTGAGACGGGGGGTGGTAAAAGTGCCAGTCAGACGAGTCTAGCGGGAAGCCAAGGAAGACACAAGGGACAGTGCGGGCAATGAGCTTGTCCATGCCAGAAGCACGAACGTGAGCAAGGCAGCCCCAGACGTGGAACGCGGACGCTTCACCAGGGGACCTGGTCCAGAGGAGGGTCAACGAAACCTGCGGCCGCTGGGAGTGTGGCCACAGGTTAAGCTGGTGAGCGGCGTAGTGAACAATGAACAGCCACAGAAAATGGGGTGCATCGGCATGGATCATGGAGGTATGAGCCACCTCCATGACCAAGCCGATGCGTCGCTCGGCGACCCCATTCTGCTGCGGGGAGTCCGGCAAGGTGTACGACTGGGTGATGCCCTCCGCACGACAGATTTGGCCAAGACGACCGGATGCAAACTCGCCGCCACGGTCGTGGTGAAGACACAGCACAAGGAGCTTGCAGCTACGACCAACGGGATAAGAGCGTCAGGCCCATCGACCTTCTGCTCCAAGGGAAACACCATGGTGTAGTGCATGTAGTCATCAACAAGCACTAGAAAGTAGCGCTCCCGCCACGGCCCAGGGACGAAGGCTAGGCCTCAGATGTCTAATTGCAGGGTCTGGAGTGGCGCACTGGTAGGGGGAAGCGAGGAGGAGTGAGGAGCACGGTGCAGCCGGCCCTCGACGCAGGGCATGTGTCACACGATCGAATGTGTCGAGGAATGGTTGCGCTATCCATGGATACAAGGGCGCTTATATACAGTGGCGGAATAAATTGTCCACATGTTCAGCCTTTTTTGGCATTTTGATGAGTGCAGCGGTGTATACATTAAGCCTTAAGGTATGGTGTGCATACACGCTGAGAATATTAGTTAGAGCACTGATTGAGGACCATTACAGGACCGTGAATCCATACCTTAAGAGCGTTAAGATACACGCTCGTGAATCCAGGCGTACGCACGTCCGTCGGAGCAGTAGCGGTTTATCTTCTTCTCGTCAGACCAAATCACCCGCTTCCAGTCCTCCAGCGTCTAGTCGGCATGCGACCGCGCGAAGTCGAGACGATCTCGGATGTTTTTCGGCGAGAGCCTGGGTTTCTTGGGCTCATGCACGGCGATCAGCCCCGCGGATCGTAATGAGTTCCTGACCGTCTTCGAGTCTACGGCGAGATCGTGCTTCTCCAACAACATATTTGCCGCGTCTACAGAGCTTTTCGCCTCGCCGCTTGTAATTGCGCGTATTATTCCGCGCTGGAGATGGGTAGTGATTAAGCGGGGCCGGCCGGCCGAAGGCATCGTAGGTCGCACCTCCTCGAGACTAGTCTCGGCAGCCACTTTCAAAGCGTAAGCGTGCACGGTGCCCTTGCCTATGCCAAGAACTTTGCCTATTTTCCTAGTCGAATGTTCCGCACGCAACATGCTTATGATTCGCGCGCACTTCCGCTCATTTAACGGCTTCATGGCGATGCGGTCGTAGGCTCGCTTCCGGACTAACTCCTAAGCCAGCAACTATTGCGCGTGACGATGTACACACCGAGTGACGGGGGAAAATAGATCTACTCTTCCGCTCGGTAGGAAATGTCCGCATCGATAGTCAAAGAGTAAATTTCAAACCCACTTTCCGGTTGTGTCACAATCGCGCCAAGCAAGAAACGGTTGAAGCAGAACGCGAAAACCTTGTAACGGAATGGCAAAAAACGGGTGTTACTATTTTCGAAACATGTGTGACATAGCGATACGTTTCAAAGTGTTAAACATCCGGGCAATTTATTCCGCCACTGTACTTCCAGAGTACATCAGGTAACCAGGTTTATCCTATCCAAAGAGAATACACCCTTCTAGAAATAGAATCACTCTGCGTATAGCCACGCAAGGCTATTGGCTTTAAGGGATTACGGCAGGATTACGCTAGATATAGCGCGCCAGTACATCCCGAGCGTGGTCGGTGATATAATAACAGGATAAACCAAAGGATAAAGGAAAATGAGAAATAGGAAACCAAAAGAAGAATGAGGTGAGAATGAGAAAGATGGAGCGTAGCGGTAAGGTACTCTCACACTTCCCCCCCTCAAAGCTGGGTGGTACAAGTAACACCCTGCTTGACAAGGTAGTCGAGAAGAGGACGACGAGCGGGATCCATCGCATATTTAAGAACCCAGCTATCCTGAAAAGGATCATAACCCTTCCAACGAATGAGAAGCTCCACGACGCCATTCTGACGACGGCGATGGGCAAGCACGGACTCGACCTCGTACTTGGGCTTATCGTGGACGAGGACGGGCGGTGGTTGGCAGCAGGTAAAGATCGTGTTAGGATCTCTGTAGGGCCTCAAGAGGCAGACATGGAAGGCATTGTGAATCTTCCAAGTGGCTGGCAGGTGTAAGCGGAAGGTAACAGGAGTGACCTGTGCTTCGACGAGAAAGGGTCCGCAGAAACGAGGTCGCAGTTTGGATGGGAGATGACGGATGTCGAGATGGGGGGTGTCGAGGAGCACCAGATCTCCCACGGTGATGGTGTGGTCGTTGCGATGGCGATCGGCCTAGCGCTTTTGTTGCTGCTGAATGTCGAGGAGGCGCTTGTAGGTCCGATCCCAAAGCTGGTGCATGGTCGCGATGAAGTCGTGTGCGGGTTGGACTGTGGCTGATACTGTTGGTTTCTGTGGCATGAGTGGGTTGTGTCCATAACAGAGGAAGAACGGCGTCTATCCAGTAGCGGCGTGAGTGGCGTTATTGTAGGCAAACTCCAGAACGGGTGGATGTAAGTCCCATTTAGAGATCTCGTCCTTGCAAGCTGCGTGGAGGAGTTGCTCCACAATTTGGTTGAGACGCTCGGTCTGTCCGTCGGTCTGCGGATGGTAGGCGGATGACATGGCGAGTTTGGTCCCGAGCAGAGACATCAGTTCTTTCCAAAACTTGCTGGTGAACTTGGGGTCTCGGTCGGAGATGAGTGTAGTTGGGATGCCGTGCTGTGAGATCATGTAGCGCACAAATAGTTGTGCTGTCTCCTTAGTGCGTGCTGTTGCGTGTGTCAGGATGAAGTGTCCCATTTTTGAGAATTTCTCGATGATGACGAGGATTGCATCATGACCGCTTGTGGTAGTTGGTAACCCGGTGATGAAGTCTAGGCTCACCACTTACCATGGTTGTTCTGGGACAGGAAGCGGCTGGAGCAGTCCTGCCTTTTTCTGCATGCTGCTCTTCATCCGCTGGCACATTTCAGACGAGGTGACAAACTTCTGTACGTCAGCTGCCATGTGGGGCCAGTAGTAGTGTTTTGCAATACCGGTGAGTGTCTTGCTGCTTGCAAAGTGTCCCTCATATAGGACATCATGGCATTCTTCGAGTAGTAACTGGCGCAAAGGAGCGTAATTAGGAACCCAGATTTTTGTTGATCCTTTCCGGTAGGTGATGTCACTGTCCCACTGTAGCAGGTGTCGCCTTTCTGCCAAGGGAATTTCGGGGTCAATGGTGTACCCGTGTGTGAAGAGTCCCTCAAGTAGTGGGTTTATCCCATCGACATGGATAGCAACCATGTGTGTAGGCGGCTAAGAGCGTCTGCTTTGTTTTTGTATCCACGCTTGTACACGATGTCGTAGTGGAAGTGCGTCTTGAGGAAGTCGATCCACCGGACCTGCCGCCTGGAGAGGTTTGGTTGTGTCTTCAAATATTTCAAGCTGCAGTGGTCGGTGTAGACCGTTGTTTTTTGTCCTTCGAGGTAACACCTCCAAGTCTTGAAGGCAATGACAATAGCAAGGGCCTCCTTGTCGTGTATCAGGTAGTTTAGCCCTGCCCCATATAATTTCTTGCTGAGGTAGACGATTGGTTCCCCTACTCTTGCATCATGACTGCCCCCACTGCCTGGTCACTAGCGTCAGCTTCGATGACGTAGTCGCGTTCGGGGTCTGGCAAGATGAGTACAGGCGCGGACGTGGATGCTTGTTTCAGCTGCTCCACAGCTCCCTGGTGCCTTGTTTCCCATGTATAGGGCGTGTTCTTCTTCAGCAGATTCGTGAGTGGTGTCGCAATTTTTGCGTACTGAGGCACGAACCTAATGTAATAGTTAGCAAAGCCTAGGAACTGCTGTAACTCCTTCACATTCTCCGGCATCTTCCACGCATGTACGGCTTCGATTTTCTTGGGGTCGACGTGAACTCCTTGAGCGCTCACCATGTGTCCTAGGAATTGGACTTTTGTGAGGGCAAGTTCGCTCTTGGACAATTTGAGGTAGAATTGTTCTTGTCGAAGAATGTCGAAGACATGTCGTAGAGGAACGACGTGCTGCTTCATGTCGCGCGAGTAGATGAGGATGTTGTCCAGGTACACCACCACACACTCGTCTAAGAGTGGGCATAGGATGTGGTTCATTTCGGCTTGGAACGTTGCCGGTGCGTTGGTGAGTCCGGACGGCATTACCATATACTCGTACGACCCGTACCGAGTTTGGAAGGCAGTTTTGTGGATGGAGTTGTCCGCCATTCTTATCTCCCAGTATCCGGACTGCAGGTCTAGTTTGGAAAATACCGTCGCTCCGCGAAGCTGGTCAAGCAAGTCATCAATCCGTGGAATCAGGTATTTTTTCTTGATGGTCTGCTTGTTGAGAGATCGGTAATCGATGCACATGCGCAGGCTTCTGTCCGGATTCGGTGTGAAGAGCTCTGGGGCGCCGTATGGCAAAGTGGATGGTCGGATGAGTCCTTTGGCGAGGAGATACTCGATCTATTTCTTTATGTCGGCCAGCTCTATGGGGCTGAGCCGATATGGTGCTCGGAAGGTCAGTTTCGAACTTGGTTCCTCCACGATCTCGTGTTGATGTGTTAGGTATGGTGGTAGCTCGTTTGGAAGGTCGTCGGGAAGAATGTCTTGGAACTCCTTCAGTTATTCCTTGATCTCTTCCGAAGGTTTCGACGTTTTCTCCCCGTCATCGTCCACATCTGTTGCTATCGCCAGGAACCTGGTGCCGGTTTGTTTCACCTCCTTCTCGAATCTCGTGAGTGTCTCCACAGGGATATCTCGTGTATCGTCCCAGTTGGGTAGCGGAACTCTCCTTCCTTTGTTGTAGATGCTTGTAGTACGGTTTACCTAGTTGATCTCGGGGTTGAACCTTTTAAGGAAGTCTCGCCCGAAGATCAAGTCAAGCCCTTTTATGTTGGTGATGGGGAGTGCAGGTCTCCAGCGCAGTGGTCCAATTTGTAGGTGTAACACTGCTTCGCTGTACACTGGGAGCTTGCTGCAGAGAATGCTGAAGGCTTGTATTCTTCTCGGAGTCGGTCGATTGTTGCCTTGTCGCATACGGTGTGTGACGCTCCGCAGTCCACAAGTGCTTGGAGGCATTGCCCTTTGCAGATGACCTCGAGCACGAAGGGCAGGCGCTGGTCGGAGTACCCAAAGACTGTTTCATTGATAGGATCATAGGGTACATCCCAATATTCCATACACACCTTCTAGTTGCTATTTTCTCCTGGGCTGGCAGCTGCCCGAGGCTGCTTGGAGAAAAGCGCTTCTCCAGGACCCGGAGTCTCTATGACGACTGTGTGCGTCGTTGATGCCGAAGTATGCGTCCGAAGGAGGAGTTCGAGGTTTTTGCAGCTTCTTGTAGACCCCCCAGCTTCCTCTTGAGCTGCTTCAGCTCCACCAAAGTCTTCCCTGGGGAGCGGGTAGTCGTTGTGGGCTGGTGTCGGGAGAGGACGTTGACTCCGTGGAAAGGTCGACTTCTTTCCACACTCCTTCATTTTTTTCCCCAAGTTTTCCGGTAGCGGTACGATCTCCACAATTTTCTGCTTCTTTTGGAGACCCTCCCAAAATTTCTTCAAGGCTCTGGCCCCTCGAGAATCATAAGTTTTCATTAAAGCATCTTTATAAGATAACTTTAACGAACCCTTATAACTCCTTGGGTCTTCTAGGAGTTTACCCGTCTCGGCAGAATCTTTTTTTGCCGAGTCTAATTTTTCCTTGGCGATTTTCCCTAGCGAAGACTGGTCGTGGGGTGGAGATTTTCCCCCATCATTTCCTCCTACTCGCGTCGAATCAGCTTCGTTGAAGTTGATTTTTCTGGAACCCCCGCAATCGTTTCCGGATCTTTTCTTTTTCGCCAGCTAGATCCGCAATCACTGGCGATTCCCGTTTTTTGTCTACTAATTGGCCGAATAGTTTCCGCTACTGTTGCGTGCCCGATACTGTGCACGTGTGGCTTTCATTTTGTTGTAGTCAAAGATTCGATGGCCCGGCACGCTGCAAAAATCACACGTGAAGTTGGTGTTTTTGGACGTGGCCGCCCATCGAACCTGTCAATTTCCATCGGGTCGGCGAACGTGGGGTGAGCCAAGCGGTCGCCCTGTCGCACACTGCCAACGTGCGCCCGTCGTGTCCCAGCGTTGACCATGTCAAATCGCTCCGCTGCTGATACGACGTCACTGTAGCTCGCGTAATTTGTCGCTGCTACTTGTCGTTTGACTTCGGTCTTCAGCCCGGCGAGATACGGCTGCACTTTTTCCCCTTCAGTCAGGTAGGGAATGCGGTTATAAAATTCTTCCATCTGCTGCGTAGACTGAGCTACACTCCAGAATTGTCGATGGCTGTGATTTTTTTCCCGGGCAAGGAAACCAGAATTTATCGGCTCAAAACGTTTCAGTAGGTCGGTGCAGAACTGCTCCCACGTGGCTTCGCTGTGGATGATAGTACTGTTGCCGCCGATCCACTCGAGTGCCGGCCCTTGCATCAGTGTCGCCGCGAGTCGTACGTGTTGACTGTCCAAGACTGGCGAGCTCCATCCGACGGCTGCGAAGTAGATCTCCATGCTGGCGATCCATGTGTGGACGTCGGAGTTTCGATCGCTTGGATCGAACAGCTCAGGTGGGCGTGGCTTCGGAGCCTCGAGAAACTGTTGCGACTGCTGCGTCGTTGCCGTTTTCGTCTCGTGCTGCACGCCGGCGAGTCGAGTTACTCGCTCGAACTCGTTTCGCCAAGCTTCACGGTCAGCTCGCATCTCCTTTTGTAGGGTGGCGATGCGCGCGAAGAGCTGCTGGGTAACCTCAGCATTGTCGAAGATCGCCATCCTGTTCAAAACACGCGCGGAGGGGTTAACTCAAAACACGCGGAGCTGGTGCTTACCAGAATCGGCGCCGAATTAGTCGCCACCGGCGGTTTTCCCACTGCTGTTGCTTTGCTGAGCGCGGCCGAGTGAGAAAAGCTCTGATTACCAAGTGTGACAGGATTGAATGTGTCGAGGAAAGGTTGCACTATCGATGGATACAAGGCGCTTTTATACTTCCATAGTACATCAGGTAACCAGGTGTATCCTATCCAAAGGGAATAGACCCTTCTAGAAATAGAATCACCCTGTGTATAGCCACGCGAGGCTATTGGCTTTAAACGATTAAGGAAGGCTACGCTAGATATTGCGCACCAGTACATCCCGAGCCTGCCTGGTCAGTGATATAATAATAGGATAAATCAAAGGATAATGGAAAATGAGAAATAGGGAACCAAAAGAGATGAGATGAAAGAAGAATGAGGTGGGAATGAGAAAGATGGAGCGTAGCGGGGTCGTACTCTCACAGCATGCATGGCGGCGCAGGCGAGGAAGGGAGGGCAGGGAGCGACCTAGGGAGACCTAAGACAAGACCGTGCTGGGACATGTGACGCAGACGCGGGAGTGCAGGGTGACCTAGGCGGTGGTGCCACAGAAGCGACGGGTGAGTGAGCGACCGACACGAGCAAGCCACAGCGACCTGGGTAGACGCAGGCACCTAGTGGAACGCCCTCACCGAGGGGGACACGGTGTCAAGTGTAAACAGGCCAGACACCGGGTCCCGGGGGAACGTGGTCAGGGGGACACCTGTGGCGGCCTCGGTACAGACTATGTTCCACTCCTGTCCGGGGAACGTAGTGGTGATGCCGAGGTCCTGAAGACAGCCGACACCAGCTAGGTTCCTGGAGAACGAGGGGATTTGCAGGCCTGTAAGAGAGCCTGAGCGAACCGCCGGACATGGAAGGGTGGTGGAGCTACTGGCATCGACCGGACCTAAGGATGGGTCAACAAGCGCGATAGCAGCAGGAGCGGCAAGCGACGTGAGCGCAGTGTGGTCATGAAAGAAGCTAGCAGTTGCACTAGAATCAAGCGTTAAAGAGAGCAAAGCGGTAGTGGCAGCCGGCGGAGGGGCTAGCATTAAGCCGAGGCTAAACAAGACAGAAGGTCCTACGCGTGACGCAGTAGGGGAGCCTAGACTACACACAGGAGGCACACCTACACTAGGCAACATAGCGTAATAAGATCCGGTCATGCTAGAGTCATCAACAGACATGGCATACAACGCAGAGAAAATCTTATCCATGTCCATCTCAAAGTCCGGCACACGGCCGCGTACCAGAGAGGGCTAGTCGGGGAGGTCTGGGGCAAGGCCGAAACAGAGACGGAAGAGGTCGTCAAGGCGGCGGAAACAGTAGGCCGCAGTGTGACTGGACGGCCACACATAGTGCCGCGAAGGGGGCCAGTCTGGAGCTGGTACTGGCAACCCACAGAGCTAAAGCTACTACCCGACTCCGAGCTACGAGGGCCGCCACCACGGCCACCACAATCAGAGGTGCGAGGCCACCCCAGAGGGAGACGGTGCCACAGCTACTGCTGCATCGGCTGCGACTACTGCTGCTGCTGCTGCGACTGCGATTGCTACTGCTCTCGGGGATCAGCCCCCATCCCCTCGTCGGTACCGCCGGCACTCGCTCCACCACCGCCAACCCCACCACCCCTCCCTCCGCCACGCCCCCCCCTCGGGGCGGCGGCCCTTACCCTTATGAGGCTGCGCGGAGGCCGCCGTAGCGGCGGTCTTAGCAGCAGGGGCTATCTCAACGACAGCAGCAGTAACATCATAGTAAGTGCACTGGGAGGGAGCACAACCATGGAAGATACAGGCCGGCGCAATACCACTAGACTGAACGATAGTGCGCTGGCGGGTCTCTATTGCAAACAGGGTGCTGACAAAGGCAGTAAGGGTGAGGTCACCTGGGTGTTGACTGAAGAAGTGGTCGCGAGCAGTGGCGAGACAGTCATGAAGGCACGTGGCAATGAGGTAAAGGGTAGTGCTAAGAGGAGGAGGGAATGCAGCGAGCTCAGTGCTAGCTGTGCGGTAGCTAGTCTCTGGTGCACGGAGATGAGTAGCAAGATCACCGACAATGGGGAAGGACGCAAGATCAGGGAATAGCATCGGGAGGATCAAGCGGCCGGTAGAGGCAGAGGAAGGAGTGGAATAGTGCACAATGACTGCATCATAGTACTCCTTCGCATTCGATACGGACGTAAAACATGGACGCTCAGACACTGGGAGAGTGTGACTAATAGCAAGTTGCACTACAGCATCGCGCAACTCCCAGACAGCGCGAGCAAGCTCAGCAGCGACAAAGGCCTCACGCTCAGCAGTGGGGGGGGCGTCAGGGAGGGCAGCAGGCGCATCGGGGCGGGGGAGCTCACCGTCGACATGAACAGCTAGGGAATAGCTGTCCTAGCGCTGACGTGTCAGCTGACGACGAAGGTCAATGAGCCACGCCTCAAAGTCGATTGCCCGACCCTCCGCATCCAGGCGGAGCACAGCGTCTGCCATCTCACAACCTTAGCAGCTGATGGTGGCATGGCGGCACGACAACATGGCAAAATTGCAGCAGACTGGGTGCTGAAGCGTAGCGAATTCATCCCTTCAACCTAGACCGCGACAATGTGTGCAGGCCGGCTGAGAGCATATGCTTTGTTTTTGTGGACGGGCTTATACACGATGTCGTAGTGGAAGTGCGTCTCAAGGAAGTCAATCCACTGGACTTGCCGGCTGGAGAGGTTTGGCTGTGTCTTCAAATATTTCTGGCTGCAATGGTCGATGTAGACAGTTGTTATTCGTCCTTCGAGAAAACATCTCCATGTTTTGAAGGTGGTCAAGGGCCTCTTTGTCGTGTATTAGGTAATTTGAATCTGCCCCGTGCAGTTTCTTGCTGAGGTAGGCGATTGGTTGCAGTCCATTCACACAGTCTTGCATCAAGACTGCTCCCACTGCTTGGTCACTGGCGTCAGCTTCGATGACCTAGTCGCATTCAGGATCTGGCAAGATGAGTATGGGTTCGAACGTGAGTGCCTGTTTCAGCTTTTCCACGACTTCCTCATGTTTCGATTCCCATTGATAGGGCATGTTCCTTTTTAGCAGATTTGTGAGTGGTGCGGCAATTTTCGCGTACTACGGCACGGACTTGTTATAACAATTGGCGAAGCCTAGGAACTCCTGCAACTCCTTTATGTTCTCGGGAGTCTTTCACGTGCGTACAACTTCGATCTTCTTGGGGTCGACATGAATTCCTTGAGCGCTCACCATAAGTCCGAGGAATTGGACATTCTTGAGGGCGAATTCGCTCTTGGATAAGTTGACATAGAATTGTTCTCATCGAAGGATGTCGAAGACACGTCGTAGGAGTTCGACGTGCTGCTTCATGTCGCACGAGTAGATGAGGATGTCGTCCAGGTACACTATCATGCATTCATCCAAGAGTGGAATTAGAATGTGGTTCATCTCGGCTTGGAAGGTTTCCAGTGTGTTGGTGAGTCCGAACGGCATGACCAGATACGGCATGACCAGATACACGTACGACCCATACCGAGCTTGGAAGGCAGTTTTGTGGATGGAGTTGTCCGTCATTCCTAGCTGCAATAACTGGACTGCAAATCCAGTTTGGAAAAGAAAAAGGCTCCCTGAAGCAGGTCAAGCAGGCCATTGATTCATGGAATTGTGTTTTTATTCTTGATGGTTCATTTTTTTAGAGCTCGGTAATCGATGCACATGCGCAGGCTTCTGTCCGGTGTCCGTGTGAAGAGTACTAGGGCATCGTATGGTGAAGTGGATCAACGGATGAGTCCTTTTTCAATGAGTACTCGATCTGTTTCTTCATCTCGGCTAGCTCTGTTGAGCTGAGCCGGTACTGTGCTCGGAAGGTCGGCTTCAAACCTGGTCTTCCACGATCTCGTATTGGTGTGTTCGATATGGTGGTAACTCGTTCGGAAGGATGTCGGGAAGAATGTCTTGGAACTCTTTCAGTAGTTCCTTGATTTTTTCTAGAGGTTCCGAGGCTTTCAATCCATCGTGTTCTGCATCTGTTGCTATCGCCAGGAACCCGGTGTCAGTTCGTTTCACATCCATCTCGAATCTGGCAAGTGTCTTCATTGGGATATATTGTGTGTCGTCTCAGTTTGGTAGCTGGACTCTCCTTCCATTATTGTAGATGCTTGCCGTGCGGTTGATCCTTTTAACCTCGACATTGAATATTTTAAGAAAGTCTCGCCTGAAGATTAAGAAAGCCGTTTGATGTTGGTGATGGGGAGTGCCGGTTTCTAGCGTAGTGGACCGATTTGTATGTGTAACACTGCTTCGCCGTAGACTCGTAACTTGCTGCCATCCACTATCATTGTAGACAATGTTGAAGGCTTGCACTCTTCCTGAAGTCGGTCGATTGCCGCCTTGTCATATACGTTGGGTGACGCTCTGCTGTCCACAAGTGCTTGGAGGCGACGTCTTTTGCAGATGACCTTGAGCACGAGGGGCAGGCATTGCTCGGAGTACCCAAAGATCATAGGGTACATCCCAATATTCCGTACACATTTTTTCACTACTATCAACTCCCGAGTTGGCAGTTGGCCGAGGCTGCTTGGAGAAAGGCTCTTCTCCAGGGCCCAGAGTTTCCTTGACGACTGTGTGTGTCGTCGATGCCGAAGTTGCTGAGCTGGATGCATCCAAAAGAGGAGTTCGAGGCTTTTGCAGCTTCTTGTAGATCCCCAGCTTCCTCTTGAGCTGCTTTAGCTCCACCGACGTCTTTCCTAGGGAGCGGGTAGTCGCGGTAGCCTTAGAGGACGCTGACTCCGTGGAAAGGTTTGCTTCTTTCCACACTCCTTCAATTTTTCCCCAAGTTCTCCGGTACTGGTACAATCTCCACAATTTTCTGCTTCTTCTTGAGTCCCTCCCAAAATTTCTCCAAGGCTCTAGCCTCTCGAGAATCATAAGTTTTCATTAAAGCATCTTTATCAACTATATTTAACGAATCCTTCAAATTTCTTGGGTCGTCAAGAAGTTTCCCCGTCTCGATAGAGTCTTTTTATTCGGAGTCAGATTTTTTCTCGGCGATTTTCCCTGTCAAAGACTGGTCGTGGGGTGGAGATTTTATGTGGTCGTTCGTAGTGCGCTACGTGGCTCACCAGCTTAACCTGTGTTCTCACTCGTTGAAACCACAAGTTCTGTCGACCCTCCTCTGGATAGGGTTTCCTGGTGACGCGTCGGCGTTCCACGTCTGGGTCTGCATGGCTGACGTCCGCGCTCCTGGCGTGGACAAGCTCTCAGCCCGCTTTGTCCCCTGAGTCTTCCTCGGGTTCTTGCTTGACGCTCCTGACAGGCTAATCTATCACCCGGGACAGCACCGCTTCCTTCACTCTCGTGACGTTATGTTCAACAAGTCCGTCTTCTTTTATACTCACTTCCCTCAGCGTGGCACTCGTGTTCCTCCTCCACCTCTCTTTCTCACTTCTTCACCACCTGCCGCTCCCTTGCCACCCCGCCTGGCCCCGTCTAATGTTTGACACGCCACTCCCCTCCCCTTAGTTGGGCTTGTGGGGGACTCTGCTGACTCTGGAGGCCCTGTGGCTGGGGGTGCGCCTTCAGTAGCTGCGACGCTCCCCCCAGCCCCAGGCACCCCAGCAGCCTCCCCCGTCGCCACCGCAGCAGTAGTCGCAGCATCACAAGCAGCGGGAGCCTATGGACTCTGGGGGTGTTAGTTCAGGGGGTGCTGGTTCTCGGGTTCCTGGTTCTAGGGGTGCGTGTTCTTGTGGTGCATATCCTAGGGGTGTTGGCTTGAAGTGTACTAGCTCTGGCGGCAGTGGGGCTCGGGGCTCTGGCGTGGGCCGGGAGCAGCAGCAGTAGCATCCGCAGCTGCAGTCTGCCCTTTGTCTCCTTGGCCTTTCCTCCAGTTGCCCTGACCGCACGCTCGTCCCTCCCACAGCTCCTCCCCTCCCGCCTGCCCCCCTCTACGGCCCACTGTTCCCTCCCCCGGACTCATCTCCGGCTCATGTCCCCCCACGTTCTCCTTGTCCCTTGTCTTGTCCCCCGTTCTCCCCCTACTCCACTGGGTGCATCGTCCCCCTGGTGGGCGTCCTGTCTCTCCTCGTGCTCATTTCCACCCTATGGTCCTTCGTTCTCGTGCTCCAGTCCCGGTCCTGCCGTTAGCTCCCCAGTCGTTGCTCCCGCTGTCCTCTACTCCTCTCTCTGACTCTGCTCGCACTGCTCGTCAATTGGCGCCATCACGTCGCGGCGCCATCGGGTTAGCGCACCAATGGGCTAGTGCTCTAGTGCACCAGGGCGCCAGCTTACCAAGGCGCCAGCGCAGCAGGGCGCCAGTGGGCCAGGGCGTCTGCTCTGCGTCCCTCGCTTCCTCCGAAGTCTGTGGCGGCAGCGCCGCCCCCGGATCCTGCCGCTCCTCTGGAGAGCGCGATTCCGATTCCCTTTCCCGCGGACGCTGAATCTCCTTCAGCTTGGCGATCCGCTCGCATCGCGAACCCGCTGGAGTCGCGCTGCTCCTCTCGATGCTCCGTCTGCGGTTCACCCGGCCTTCTGCCATCTTCCGCGCGCGATCCCGCACGATCTGCCGTCGGCGATTTCGGCACCTCGCCTCCCTCGTCAGCTTGGGGCACATCTCTTCCTAGTGACGAGTTCTCTTCCACGGGCAGCTGTTTGCCGCTACGAAGCGACATGCCCGCCACCAAGACTTTGTTTGTACCATATTCCCCCGTATATACCGTAATCCCCCGTATATAAGACCCGCCGAAATAGTCAGCCCATGGGTGGCATATGCGGGGGATAGCTTATGATATGGCGCATTTTTTAGAGTACCCGCTTTTCTGGGTATGAATTTTACATAACACCCTGCTCGTTTTTCTTGCCTTTAAACAGTATTTGGTCCTTCATTACCAAGGTTCGCTCAGCTGCAAAAAAACGAGCAGGATGAAAATCGCGTCAGGTGCCATTCGCAGCGCAAAGACGGGCAGAAGAATCAATACAAGTGGCAAAACGAAATCGAAAGACACAAGTGTCGAGAGGATCTCGACCGTCCATCTTGTTATTGAACCACCTCGATCGCGTCAGCAATGGTCGTGACTCTATTCACAGCACTCATACGAGATTGGTCAATGACACCTGGCACTGCTGCTGCATCAATCTCCCGCGTTTTCAGAGGCACCAAACTGACCCAGTCAAAGTGTGCAAATCTCTATAGCAGATTCCTCGTTAGCAGATGCTCGATGAAGTTCTGGCCTCAGAGTGCCTGTTACAACTCAAATTCATTTTGCATTTTACATAAGACATGGGCGTTATATTTTTCCAGCCTACTGTTAACACCCATACGTTTTTTTTATGAAATTTTGACAATACCCTAGGGTGTTATATACGGGGGAATACGGTAAGACCCGCCGAAATAGTCAACCCATGGGTGGCATATGCTTGGGATAGCTTATGATATGGTGCATTTTTTAGAGCACCCACTTTTTTTAGTACGAATTTTACATAACACCCTCCATCGGGGATTTGTGGATTTGCTTGGTCTAGCATCAAGGTTTTATCATTAGACAACAATTTTAACACTAGTCTTAAGCCTATCCGTTGTGCGAGGCATTTCTAGTGCATTTTTGATTACCTAAGCTAGCTACCACTACCATTCACTCAGCACACACTGATAGTCCAACAGCTAGCTACATGTCCTAGCAGGGTAAGTCAATAGTTAGTCTGTGTCTTCGTCCTCATTGTGCCAGTCCTCTCCTGCATGCCACACCTCGGCATCTTCATCGTCACTGGCGATGTCATCCCAGTCAAAGTCATCAGTCCAGCGGGATGCAGCCAAGCCCGCCAGAACCTCCGCCGCAGGCATGTCTAGACCTTCGTCGCCTTCGGCAGCTGATATCCCCGCCTCTGTCGCTGCTTCTGTAGAGGTTGTTGCTGCTGCTGTTGCTGTGCGGGCTCCTGGATTCCCAGACGCCTCTGATGCCGGCGCGGGTGTTGCAGCTCCAGATGCACCGGATGATGAGGCACTTGGTGCAGCTTCAATCTCCGCCTCGACATCGGGATCGTCTTCCTCCGAGCTCGGCGTGGCGCTCGGCTCCACATATTCCGACTCGTAGTATGGGTTCAGCGCCCCACTCTCTTCCATTTCGGCATGGACATCTTCCATGACTTCGACCTCGGCGTCGTCCCGCATGTGGGCGAGGATCACCTCGTCCTCTGTGCCGTCGGTCGCGTTGGAAATGCCGCACGTCTTGAACGCGCGGCGGATGAGTTCAGCTGGCACCGCGGCCCAGGCGTCGGCAATCCACTGCAGCACGAGCTCCGCTGGCGGCTTGCGAAGATTCCCTGCAGGGGAAAGCAAAACGACGAGACAATAGGCGGGGGGTTTAGGAGTAGTGGTGGAGAAATGCAAGGCATGGTTTTAAAAATCACAACGCGGGTAGAGGTTTTAAAGACAAATAATAAAGACGGTTACTCACCTGCTGGGGTTGTGGACTCGCAGCCGAATTCTTCGAACCACTCACTGTAGGACCTCCGGACATGCGCCTTGACGCACCGGTTTACCGCCACGTCTAGAGGCTGCACGATAGGCGTACAACCGCCGGGGATGACAGCCCTCGACAGCTTGAAGAGTCGCATCAACTGGGACACTCCCTCTGTCAGGTGTCCCTTGTACGAATCGAGGACCACCAGAGCCTTCTGACGGCCACCGCGCCGCGAGGGTATCGAGCGGAGAAATGGCACCAAGACGGTGGTGACCCAGTCCTTGACATGGGTCTCGTCCATCCACCCTTTCTCCTGGGCCTTGATCACAATTCCTGCACAAGCGCAAAGTACGAGACATATGAGTTTGCCCTGGAAAGACAGCTACGAATAACATTAGCGGTGGCGGCACAAAAAAAGGCACGAAATCCTTACCGGGCGGGACGCGGATCCGAGGTAGTGTCTTCCGCTTGAAGATGACGTACGGCTTCAATTTCTTGCCACTTGCTGTGACGGCCAGCATGACGGTCAGCCTCTCCTTCTCGTAGCCGGCCGTGCGCACATGGACAGTTCTCGAGTCCCGGACTTCGAGTGTGGTCTCCTGCGGCATCTCCAAGAATAGTGGCGTCTGATCCGCGTTGATGATCAGATCGTCGGGGTAGTCGTTGAGCGTGCGGAGCTGCCGAACAAACTCCCAGAACTTCTCGACTTTCGCGTCACAGTCTGCCAAGGAAAATAATAAAAAACAAAAACAGAGAAAGCATAAGTGCGGTCACCAAACAAGGAAGCACGACAAGAGCTAGACGAGGGCAGGGAGTATTCGCGGCACGTCAAAGTACGTACCTGCAGTCATGCGCTGTCCCATCATCGTCTTCACGCGCTTCGTCAGTCCCCAGCGCGCGCGGAACCGGAAGGTCCACCGTGACGAGGCGCGCCAGTCGATGCCGGGGTGGTGCTTACGCATGTACTTCCGACTCCATTTCTGCAGCGTGCCGATCGAGACCGCCAGCCCTCGCGCGCGCTGGCCCAAGAACTTCTTGTACAGCTCGCGCTCCATGGTGGGGTACTTCGCCTTCCTACCGGAGCCGATGAGGCGGCGCCTGCAGCCAGCCGAGGCAGTGAGTCGTGCCTTGTTCTTCCTCCAGCCGCGAATCTGGCACGGCTGCACTCTAGCCATCCGAGCAAGGGAGCGGTTCGACATCTCCGGCTCCGCCTCCAACGTCGCCAACCAGTACAGCTTATCGGTTGCCGTCCGTGCGAGTCGCTTGCGATTCGTCCTGCGAGCCCTGGGGGAGGGAGGTGCAGCATCACGGTTACGAAGAGGCATATTACGACGGTGTTGCGCTTGGGGGAAACGAGGGACGATAACACGAGGAAGTGGGCGAGGAGGTTCAGGCTCGCGGTCGTCAGCCTCATCCTCCTCCCAAAACAGGTCGTCGTCATCCTGCCAATCGTTATCCCACTCCGGAGGACGTGTGACCACCGGCGACGAGAGAGGTGGCGGAGCAGGGGGAGCCGGGGGCGCAGGAGGAGCAGGAGGTGCAGGGGGCGCTGGTGGCGCCGGTGGCGCCGGAGGAGCGGGAGGAGCGGGAGATGCAGGCGGATGTCTAGGAGCCGATGGATCTGGTGGGAAAGGACAGAGCAACGTCTGATTCCCGAAGGGTGGGCGATGGGCTCGCAAAAGTGACACACCATTAACTGCTCGAGCGGCCATGGGGGAAAATTTCGACGAGGGATAGCGAGATAGGCGAGATTGGGCAATGCCCGAGCCTCTGTTAGAGAGCTCGGGCATTGCGAAGAATTTGATTGAGGCTGAGAGGAGCGAGGAGCAAGAATGACAATGAGGCAAGAGAAGGTTGGAGAAGAACCGTGGCCGACGCCCCTAACCGAAGCGCGCACGGCTCTGCAAGAAGCGATGGGACCATGCATGCTGGTCCCATCAAGAAGATTCCGTAAAGGAATCTGGTCGCGCACTTTCGTTACGTTGTAAAAACCCGGGATTCACAGCCGTCGATGAAATCTTGTCACTTGCAGGAGGCCGCTTTCCTCTTGTGCTGGCAGGACCGGCTTCCTCGGATTGGCTGCAAATGCAGCACGTCATGACGTTATCGCCAGGCTGGCCCGAGTGGAGGTTGGGAATCGTCATCCAAACCTCGCTTAAAACCACAGGCTAAAATAGCAAAGGGGGGGTTTCAAGTGCGCCGCTCTTGAAAGCGGGGGCACTTGAAAAAATATGGGGTGCTAGTGCGAAACTGCCATAAGAAGTTTGGGGCAGACGGACAGGTTTGAATCACAATATTGCGCACCTACCGGGGGTTGGACGATATTGAAACGCGTGCGACGAGGCGGTAAAGCCATGTACGACAAACCAAAATTTCCGCCAAAATGGCGAGAGAGGAATTCCATTGTAGCCGGGGCGTGTTTAGGATCGATCTGGTCCAACGCCAAGTTATGCGAATAAGCAGAACTTGGATGAAACATGCATAGAGAGGGGACTACCTGCGTCAATACGCGTGACGCGAGAACGGGGTTCCGAACAGGTTGACTTCAGAAGGCTTGTGGAACCTCGAGACTCTTTTGCAAATAGAATTGGTATGTAACTCGTACACAATGTAATAGCATGTACCTGGAACGTTATGAATAGCATACAACAGTATCAACATCACAATGTAATATGCAAAATGCATTTTGCACCTCTGGTTTAGAGAAACAATGCGAAGTTTTATTGGAAAATTAGGCCATGAAAATATGTGATTGCAGCGAGCAATACCCCTGCATGCATCATTCGCATATATTGAAATGGCAGCACGGGCAGAATTCCCCTGACCAGTGGCAGCAGAGATAACCGCAGCATTGGGGCAGTGCTGGCATAGAGGGACATAAGTGAAAGGGGTAGCGGATGGAGGAAAATCTTGACAGGGTGGGAGAAAAAGGAAGGGATGATGGGGGAAAGGATGGGAGATGGGAGCGAGGTCGGGAAAAAAATCATTGCCTCGACCACAAGGGGATGCGGCACAGGAGAGAGCTGGGGCACATCAGAGAGGGGGGGGGACAGCAGAGAGCAGGCAGACAGCAGGGAGCGGGGGGATGGCAGAGAGCAGGCAGACAGCAAGGAGCGGGGGGATAGCAGAGAGCAGGCAGACAGCAGGGAGCGGGGGGATGGCAGAGAGCAGGCAGACAGCAGGGAGCGGGGGAACAGCAGAGAGCAGGCAGACAGCAGGGAGCGGGGGGATGGCAGAGAGCAGGCAGACAGCAGGGAGCGGGGGAACAGCAGAGAGCAGGCAGACAGCAGGGAGCGGGGGGATGGCAGAGAGCAGGCAGACAGCAAGGAGCGGGGGGATAGCAGAGAGCAGGCAGACAGCAGGGAGCGGGGGAACAGCAGAGAGCGGGAGGAATGGAGGGACAGGAGAGAGCAGGCAGACAGCAGAGATCGGGAGCTTGATTCCAAATATTAAAGCCCTCTTACTGCCAAGCACTCCCCCTCTACCCGCCATCTGTTCTCCCTCTCCCTGCCCTTTGTTCCCCCTCCCCTTGCCCTTTGTTCCCCCTCTCTTTGCCCTTTCTTCCTCCTTTGCTCGCCCTCCATTCTCTGGTCTTCCTCGCCCTACTTTGCTCTCTCCTCGCTCTCTCATCCCCCTCTCGCGGCCCTCCCGACCACCAATGCTCGTCCCCCCTCTCCCAGCCCTCTCATCCGCCTTCCCTCTCCCTCTCCCACACCTCTCCTCGCCCTCGGGTAGTTTTACCCTCTTCCTCCCCCCTGCTCTCTCTAACCACTCTCCTCCCTCTCTACTTGCCCTTGGCTCCGAATCTCCTCACCCGTATCCCCCTCTCTCCGTTCCCTCAATTCAGCCCTCCCTCATCCCCTCGCACACCCCTCCTCGCCGTTGGTTAACCCTTTCCTCCCCCTCTTTTCCGCATCTCTTCCCCCTCTCATCCCCCACCCCTCACCCTAACATCTGCATCTTCCCCCCATCTTATATGCCTTCCCTCACCCTCTCCTGCTAGTGTCTTCTCCCTCGGTTACCCCCCTTCCACTACCCCTCTCCCCACGTCCCCTCACCTTCCGTTCTCTGCCCTCCGCGCCCTTCCTTGCTCTCTTCTCGCCCTCTCTTCCCCCTCTCAAGGCCCTCCCAACCACCGTTCCCCTTCTCCCCGCCATCCGTTCCCCCTCTCCCCGCCATCCTTTCCCCCTCTCCCCGCCATCCTTTCCCCCCCTCCCCGCCGTCCTTTCCCCCTCTCCCCGCCGTCCTTTCCCCCTCTCCCCGCCGTCCTTTCCCCCTCTCCCCGCCATCCTTTCCCCCTCTCCCCGCCGTCCGCCCCCCCTCTCCTTGCCATGCATTCCCTCTCTTCTCGCTTTCCGTTCCCCCTCACTTCGCCATTCGTCCCCCCTTTTCTCTGTGCTTTCCCTTTCCTCTCTCCTCGCCATCCGTCCCCCGTCTCCTCTCTCTCCTCCCTCTCTCCTTGCCATCCGTCCCCCGTCTCCTCTCTCTCCTCCTTCTCTCGTCGCCATCCGTCCCCCGTCTCCTCTCTCTCCTCCCTCTCTCCTTGCCATCCGTTCCCCCTCTCGTCGCCATCTCCCACCTCTTCTCGCCACGTGTCTTTCTCTCGTCGCCATCCGTTCCCCCTCTCCTCGCTACGCGTTCCCCCGATCTTCTCGCTATCCGAGGCCCAATCCCCTTGCGGGAGTGTTTCATGGCCCGTGCCATTTAATCTCCGGCTATATACCTCCGCTAGAGTCGTGGGGCCTAATGGCGGGTTTTACAACAGTTTTGGTACGCGAACTTAGGCGGGCACTATGTCTTGTACGCCGATCTTAGCTCGTCCCAATGTGCACGTCGGTATTACGCCCAACGTATCATTTTCTTTAGGATAAAAAACCTCCCCCTCGTAGTGCTGGGAGTTGGTCGTCGATGGGCGGGCGGTTTCCTTTTTTTGACCTATGCTGTGGCAGCTATGGCTTCCTAAGCTTAACTGACAACGACATAATATCCTCCTCCGAATCGTGAAGCACACCCATGGAGCTCTTGAACGACGGGTTTGAGGGTGGTAGTCGCATTCGACAAATTGTGCGACTTTCACACTTGTCGCACCGTGTTCCGCCGAAGTCGTTGATCAGTTTGGTGCGTCGTGGCCCTTTCGCTACGTTTCAAACTGTCGCAACATGTTTTTTTTCGTTTCGTTTGGTGTGTAGTGCTCGAGTCTGGGTCGTTTATTCTTGTTGGGCTGAAAAAAGCCCTTAGGATATTTTGCAGAGACTAAGTCCAGCTGTAGAGACTTTCAGACTTTGAGTAGTGCAGCGGAAGTTTGAGACAGTTGAACCCTTGTACTAGTATGTGAGAACAAGTGATTGATAAAAAAAGGCAAACATACAGCAATATATAGAAGATAAGAAACAGTTGTAGAGTACAGTTGCAGTAGCGGTTTATCGAGTCGTACAGCGACTCGATTGTCGCTTCGGTTACCATCCGTGCTGTTGTAACGGTCAGTCGCAACCTCCAGTTGCGACCCTTTGAGTCCCAAACCCTTCGTGTTCTTTGTCCGCCCCCTCGTGTAACCTCCGTTGACTCGCGTACCCCTTGCAATCTTCCTCGAGTGTAGTGTTACACTTCAGAAACGCTTAAGTCTTTTGATGTACTTTCAACACTCCCCTTCGTTTCTGGAGTGCTGACTTGTTCAGGTCCGATGACGTTTGTTTGTCCGGTCAGCAACATGCAGTAGTCGAATTTTGCTTTTGCCAATTTCTTCGTCAAATAGTCTGCGGCCATTTCTGTCGTCGGGCAGTAACTGAGTTGAAGTCTCCCCTTCGCGATTTCATCTTTGACGAAGAAGTACCGCAGGGCGATGTGTTTGGTTCGGTTGGCGAAGCCGTCCTTGTTTGCGATTTTGATCGCAGATTGGTTGTCGCAGAAGAGTGAGAAGGCGGGCAGGGTCGTGATCTTCGCTTCCTCGAGTAACTCTCGCAGGTAGAGTCCTTCCTTGGTCGCAGTACAAAGGGCGATGTACTCTGCTTCAGCCGAGGATAGTGCGATTAACTCCTGCTTGCTCGACTGCCAGGAGATAGTTCCGATGGGTTCTAGTCGGTAGATGTAGCCCGTCCTAGATCGTCGATTTTCCCTGTCTCCCGCGTGGTCGGCGTCGACGTATCCGAGTAGTTGTACGGACGGTGTTGTCGCTTTGCTGTAGGTAAGTCCGATCGTCGGCGTGGAGACGAAGTATAGTAGTGCCTGGTTGAGTTCCTCGAGATCTTCCTGTTCCGGTTGCTTCAGATGCGTCGCTAGTTGACTCGCACTATAGGACAGTTCGGGTCGGCAGGTGACTGCTGCGAATAGTAGGCAACCGAGCTTCTGTTGATACTCCTGGATTTGCTTCGCGGGGAGTTTTGCGGAGGCGCTGTTGTTGTTTCCGTAGCGGTAGGGAGTCGGGACCGTAGTCGGCGTCAGTCCGAATTTCTTCGCGACAATGCCTGCGTACTTTCCAGTGTGTAGGTAGAACGCCGAGTTGTCTTCGACGACATTTAGTCCCAAGTACTGGGTCACTGAGTCGGACACCGTGAGCGTCAGGTCCCCTTTCAGCTCCCCTTCGAACCAGGTGACGATGTCGGTGGTAGAACCGATGTAGAGCAGGTCGTCGACGTAGACTATGAGCAGAATGTAATCTTTTCCCTTCTGCAGTCGGTACATGCCTTGGTCATGTGGTAACTGTAGGAATCCGATTTTTACGAGCCGGCCGTGAAGGTGCTGCTGCTAGAGCCGTGGGGCTTGCTTGATCCCGTAAAGGGATTTTTCCAGCTGGCATACTTTTGAAGGGTCGTCGATGAATCCGTGGGGTTGTTCGACGAAGATTTCGGCGTCCACAGGTGCGTACAAGAAGGCGTTTGCGACGTCGATTTGCCGTAGTGGTAGTTTCTTCGTGGCCGCGACGGCGAGTAGGATGCGCAGGGAGGTGTGACGGGAGACTGGGGCGAAGGTTTCTGTGTAGTCGGTTCCGTATCGTTGGTCGAAGCCTCGTACGACCCATCTCGCTTTAAAACGTTCGATGGAGCCGTCCGCGTTGGTCTTAATGCGGTACACCCATTTCCCTGAGAGAATGTTCCTCCCGTTGGTGTTGGTTGTCGGTACTAACTTCCATGTATTCCGGTCTTGGAGGGCTTTTAACTCTTTTTCCATTGCTTCCTTCCATTCCGCCTTATGTTCCCCCCCCAGAGCCTGCGAGAGGGTCGATGGCTCGCGCGGAGAAGGCGGCGGCGGGTGCTGAACGGAGACCCATAGTCCTAGGATCTGCAGTCCCGTGGCTGTGTGTCGAGGGGAATTTTCATTCCCGGGATAAGCTGCTTCATCACCGTCTTCAGGATCGGGTAAGAAGTTTGGCCCGATGCGTTCGGAAATATTCGAGTCGACGGGGTGTGGTGTAGCGTAGCCTTGGTCAGCGAAGTGGTAAAAGGTGTCGAGGTTGTTGCTATCGAGGGGATTATCTTCATCGAGTGGAACAGGTACGGAGCAGTAGGGGAGTGGTCCGGCAGCCTCCGAGGCTCCAGGGACGTCTTCTTCTGCTGCGTCAGCCTCGGCAGCATGGTCAGCGAAGGAGCGAAGGCCCGCGAAGCCGTCGGTGGGGTCGTCTGAGTTGGCAATGTTGTCCAGGTAATGCTGCAGCGTCAGTCGCTCGTAGAAGATAACATCACGTGATGCCACCGTATTTTTGTCTTGTATGTCGAGAATCTTCCACGCGTGAAAATGTTTGGCGATGCCGAGGTGTATTCCCCACCGAGCTCGTTGAGTGAAGCGTCCTGCTCGAGCTGTGTGGGGTCTGTATTGTACCATGCAGCCGAAAACTCGAAGTAATTTTGTGCTGCCCCTTTTTCCCGTCCACAGCAGGTGTGGTGATGCGTTGTTGGGGAGCGATGACGAGGACAACAGGTTGTGCAGGTGGACTGCATGTGTCATCGCGTCTGGCCACAGTGTGTTGGGCAGTTTCATTCCCAGGAGCAGCTTTCGCATCGTCGTCTGCAAGGTCCGGTTCATGCGTTCTGCGACCCCCTGCTGCTGGTGAGCGTATGGTAGGGACACCAGGCGCCTGATTCCTCTTTCCGCCAGATAGGTCCTGAAGCGTTGTGACTGGTATTCCAGTGCGCCGTCTGACTGGAAACTTTTTAGCTTGGTTCCTGATTCCCGTTCGGCTATGGGGAGCCATGTTGTGAAGGCGTCGAAGGCTTGATCGCGCGTCTTGAGGTTGTAATGCCAAGTGTATCTTGTTGCTGCATCGACGAAGGTGATGACGTAGTTGAAGTCGGCTTCCGTGTCGTCTCGAGGCATGTTCAAGATGTCGCTGTAGACTTTTTCCATCGTTGCATATGCAGGCGCGCTAGGATTATGATGTGATGGGAAGGGTTGATGAGGAAGATCTGCTTCGGGGCATGTGAAGCACCGTGCGCGTGGTCGTCGAAGTTCTTGGCCGCTCGTCGTCAGAAGGGCGTTGCGTTCTAACACATCTGCTTGGATTGTTTGAAGTATCGTGCTGTTTGCAGGATGTCCGAGACGTTGGTGCCAGATGTCGTCGGGAGCGCGGTGACCGGGCGAGCGGTGGTAGATGTCGGCGTTGGAGAAGAACGCGACGACCGAGGCGGGACTTCGACAAGCTTCTCGTGTAGCGGGCATAAGTTGGTCTGCTTCTGTTGGCGGTCCTCGTGTCGCTGGTGGTGGTACTCGGCTGGGTCCTGCTGTCGATACTGCAGGTGATGGTTTTGTTAGGACACGTGCGGGTACTTGTCTTTCTTGTCTGATAACTGCTAATGCTCGTGTTCTCTCTGCTGCAGGTATGGTGTTGGAGTGCCAGAAGCCGTCACTGTCGAAGTCGGGATCAAGATCCGGCGGGTGAGTCCAGGCGGCGAATGATACGATACCGTCGCTGTCGGCAATACCGCGGTCGGGGACGAAATCCAACACGAAGACGCCGGACTTCAGGAGGGCACGACCGATGAAGAGGCCGCCTTTCCCGTGGTAAAGCCGAAACTCGTTGGAGTAGGAGTCGCACTCCAGGTGAATCCCCTTGGCCATTAGTTGGCTTACGCTTAGTAGGTTGTATCCCAGATTGTCGACAATGAGCACTTTGTTGAGCTGAAGTATGACGTTTGTCTCCATCGATTGTAACTGAACCACGCCTTGTCTGTTTGTCTTCAGGTTTTCGTTGTTGGCGACGGTGATGACGACGTCGCGGTTGAGGCGTTTCTCCTGTTGCACGAAGCGTCCCGAGGAGCACATGTGTTGACCGCAGCAGCTGTCCAAGAACCAGGTGTTTCGCCCGGTGGGTTCGGCGTTGGCGACCGCAGCATATGTTGGATTGACTTGAAGGCCTTGTGAGCGTGGTGGCGGCAGCTCTTCTTCGTCTGGCGCGTAGGTGGGTGGTGATCCGGGTGCGCAGTTGTCGATGTGTACCATGCAGTTAATAATATTTGGTGTCCCTTGTGCAGATGTCGAGGAGCGCCTTGGAGGACTTTCTTGGGTGGAGGCGACTTGTGGGTCTACTGGGCGGTAAACGCGAGGGCGGTTGCAGTTGACCTTGGAGTGCCCGGAAGTCTGACAGTTGTGGCAGAACGGCGGCACGAAGGTAGTCCCTCTGTTGTCGCGCTCTTGCTTGCCGCGTCGATTGTAGGTGTTGTCGTTTCTTCGTTGAGTGTAGAAGACTAACTGCTGCTGCTTCCTTGGTTGCCTTTCTTCGAACAGGTCCATCTCCTGTTGTTCAGCGTGAAGCTCGGCGCAGAGGTGCATCTCCGAAATTCTTCCGTGGGCGCGAAGAAGTGATCGTGTGGTTCTCCATTCTGGCCCGAGCCCGGCGAGGACAAGTGTCACGAAGCTTTCTTCAGTGATTGTTCCTCCGCACCGAAGCAGGCGGTCGCGGAGAGTCTGGCATCCACTCATATATTGCATTGCCTTTTCCCCGGTCTTCATCTGTATTGTTGTCAGTTGTTGCATGAGTCTGCTTTGCGTCACGCTGTCGTTTGCTTGATAAAGGCACTTGAGATGATGCCATGCGAGTTCCGCGGAGTTCCCATAACTCCGATATGTTCTGATGCTCTGCTGTTCTTGTGGTGACAGGTTCCGCAGGAGGACTGTATACGCCAGCAGCGACTGATACGTGAAGATCTCGTGCTCCTTTCCAGTGCCGTTGCTTGGAAATGGCAGGGACCCATTGAAGTATCCCAGAAGATGCGCGGCCTCCATCAGCAGCTCGAACTCGAAGCTCCAGGTAAAGAAGTCGTGTCCGTTGAACGGTGAGGATGTTTGTAACTTAATAACGTGTGAGAATTGAGCCTGAAGACTGAGAATCTCGTTTGGTGTTTGTTGTGATGCAGCTGCTGTTGGTTGGGCGCGGGGCGGCATGAACTCGAACGTCCCCGGTGATTATAAGGCGCAAAGGTAGGCGCTTGGTTGTGTCGGCCGAAGGATGAGTTGTCGAGGCTCATCGGCGCTAATCCCATGGTTCCTCCATTGCTCTGTGTTGAATGCGCAGGTGTCCTTGTCTGCTGCTGGTCGAAGTGCGACATGAAGCTGAAGAACCTTTCCATAAGGTTGGGGTCCACGCTTGAAGAGGGAGATGGAGTAACCATCTCTGGTACTCTTCCCGTTGTTTCTTGAGCAGTCCCGGTCTCTGTCTGCAGTCCTGAGGTGTGCAGACCAGAGTTGCCGTGTTGAGTTTCTTGGCCGCTGGGTGAGCCCGTAGAGACTTTCTTGCCCTTGCTGTCCATGTCTTGCAATCAATGAAGTCGTTGGATTGAGTTGAGTTGCAGGTTGGTGATAGAACGTAGTTGCTGGGAGTTTGGTCTCTAACCAGCTCTCATACCATGTTGGGCTGAAAAAAGCCCTTAGGATATTTTGCAGAGACTAAGTCCAGCTGTAGAGACTTTCAGACTTTGAGTAGTGCAGCGGAAGTTTGAGACAGTTGAACCCTTGTACTAGTATGTGAGAACAAGTGATTGATAAAAAAAGGCAAACATACAGCAATATATAGAAGATAAGAAACAGTTGTAGAGTACAGTTGCAGTAGCGGTTTATCGAGTCGTACAGCGACTCGATTGTCGCTTCGGTTACCATCCGTGCTGTTGTAACGGTCAGTCGCAACCTCCAGTTGCGACCCTTTGAGTCCCAAACCCTTCGTGTTCTTTGTCCGCCCCCTCGTGTAACCTCCGTTGACTCGCGTACCCCTTGCAATCTTCCTCGAGTGTAGTGTTACACTTCAGAAACGCTTAAGTCTTTTGATGTACTTTCAACAATTCTGACCCCCAAAAAGCTCAGTTTTCAAGAGCGCCCATGGTGTGCTTTTCTAGCCTGTGGTTTTAAGGTGTCATCCTGTACTGTGCATGTATTTCTGCATGTTACGCCCCAAATTCATTTTGCATTATACATAAGACATGGGCGTTATATTTTTCCAGCCTACTGTTAACACCCCTTCGTTTTTTTAATGAATTTTTGACAATACCGTACCCTAGGGTGTTATATACGAGGGAATACGGTAATAAGCCACGGGTTGGGCAGCCAACCTTCCCACTCCCGCCACCTCTGTCTGGCCTCTCCTCAGGGATCTAGCTCATGCTCAGGAAAGAATTTACTAGGAAACAAGCATACAGGCCTTCCCACTATGATGAGAGAACAAACAGAGTAGCTATCAACTGAGAATGCTTCCTGATTTGTGCTACTCTTCCTAGCGGACACTCTCCTGCGCCCAACCCTTCCCTCCCAGCCGAATCCGCCGCGCGCCATTGCAGGGTTTTCTCCTCCAGTGGCAGCCCCATGATTTCTGCCGAATATCCCTTCCCGACCTGCTGCATGTCCCCTTCCAGCCTGTCTCTCCCCTCTGCTGAAGTGTCCGAGCCTGTTCGCCAGCTGCCCCCCCCCTCACGTTGCCGTCATTCCGCCCCCAACTCGCCCACCACTGTATACCATGCACAATTGGGATAACCAATGTACAGTATATCTACACATTTCCAACTCACCTTATAACCTCTCGCACTGTCCCATGAAGCTCTGTAACACAATTATAGAGGTTCATGCGACAGCTGCCCCCTCTGCTCCTCTCCGCTGCCCTCTCTGCTCCTCTCCGCTGCCCTCTCTGCTCCTCTCCGCTGCCCTCTCTGCTCCTCTCTGCTGCTCTCTCTTCTCCTCTCCGCTGCCCTCTCTGCTCCTCTCCGCTGCCCTCTCTGCTCCTCTCCGCTGCCCTCTCTGCTCCTCTCCGCTGCCCTCTCTGCTCCTCTCCGCTGCCCTCTCTGCTCCTCTCCGCTGCCCTCTCTGCTCCTCTCCGCTGCCCTCTCTGCTCCTCTCCGCTGCCCTCTCTGCTCCTCTCCGCTGCCCTCTCTGCTCCTCTCCGCTGCCCTCTCTGCTCCTCTCCGCTGCCCTCTCTGCTCCTCTCCGCTGCCCTCTCTGCTCCTCTCCGCTGCCCTCTCTGCTCCTCTCCGCTGCCCTCTCTGCTCCTCTCCGCTGCCCTCTCTGCTCCTCTCCGCTGCCCTCTCTGCTCCTCTCCGCTGCCCTCTCTGCTCCTCTCCGCTGCCCTCTCTGCTCCTCTCCGCTGCCCTCTCTGCTCCTCTCCGCTGCCCTCTCTGCTCCTCTGCTCCTCTCCACTGCCCTCTCTGCTCCTCTCCGCTGCCCTCTCTGCTCCTCTCCGCTGCCCTCTCTGCTCCTCTCCGCTGCCCTCTCTGCTCATCTCCGCTGCCCTCTCTGCTCCTCTCCGCTGCCCTCTCTTCTCCTCTCCGCTGCCCTCTCTGCTCCTCTCCGCTGCCCTCTCTGCTCATCTCCGCTGCCCTCTAATCTCCTCTCCGCTGCCCTCTCTGCTTCTCTCCGCTGCCCTCTCTGCTCCTCTCCGCTGCCCTCTCTGCTCCTCTCCGCTGCCCTCTCTGCTCCTCTCCGCTGCCCTCTCTGCTCATCCCCGCTGCCCTCTCTTCTCCTCTCCGCTGCCCTCTCTGCTCCTCTCCGCTGCCCTCTCTGCTCATCTCCGCTGACCTCTCATCTCCTCTCCGCTGCCCTCTCTGCTTCTCTCCGCTGCCCTCTCTGCTCCTCTCGGCTGCCCTCTCTGCTCCTCTCCGCTGCCCTCCCACGTGCCAGTGGGAGGGCAACCGCTGGAGGAAACGCGAAATGCACCACGTGAAAGGCCCCTAGCTTAATTCACCTAGAGAAAGCCGCGTAGGAGCAAAAGGCGCCGAGGAAAAGGCGCCGAGGAAAAGGCGCCTAGGAAAAGGCACGTGGTGAAAGGCGCCAAGCGTTGGGCGTCTAGCGGAAGGCGCCTATCGAAAGGCGCCTATTGAAAGGCGCTTAACGAACGGCGCCGATCGAAAGGCCCCTAACGGAAGGCGCCTATCGAAAGGCGCCTATCGAACGGCGCTTAACGAATGGCGCCGATCGAAAGGCCCCTAACGGAAGGCGCTTACTGAAAGGCGCCGATCGGAAGGCCCCTAACGGAAGGCGCTTACTGAAAGGCGCCGATCGAAAGGCCCCTAACGGAAGGCACCTAACGAACGGCGCCAATTGAAAGGGGCCGATCGAATGGCGCCTAACGAAAAGCGCATAACGAAAGATCGTCTATCAAGAGGTACTACCGACCGTAATAACCGGCTTTGGTTAGAATGCGCATACACAGTATAGGCGGCGAGAAAATAGGACTCGGTAATGTCTGGAAACTCAGGTTACGAACTCAAGCTCGTACTTTCACCCATTCCACACCTATTCCAACCTCGGCAGCATTCAACTCAGTCATACCACACCGCTTTCCACCTCGCTGAAAGTTCGAACTCTGGGCGTAGCGTAACCCAAGGTTCCATACAGGAGTAGGTCTAGGGTTTCGACTCTGCTGAGATGGGCTGAGATGGTAGGTTGGTGGCTGCCTTGCTGATTCGGGGTTTGCTGTTGGCCCAACCTTCAAGAGTGCACGGGTATAAATGTTTAGGTAGGCTGGCAAACTTTCTCCCTTAAAGCCAGGGACCCAAGTTTACCAACTGTAAAACAGTTAGTTTGGACTAAAACTACTGATTGGCCGGCGAGCTGTAGGCACCAATGAAATCGCCTGCGAGTGTTGCAATTCACGCACCCTGACACACAACCTGGTGTTTCCCAACCTGCTGTAAAACACTTGCCCCTGGTTCTAGAAACTTGGGTCCCTGGCTTTAACATTCTAGGGAACCCAGATGCCTTCGGTGACCCTAAACCCGAAACCCTAAGGACGCAATTCGTAGCCCCCCGATTCCTTTCTCCCCTGCCCGTTTGTTTCTGCCCATTGTGTCTGTATATATACCCCAATACGACCAATAAAACTCACCCAAACATGAATTTCGCCTGCCCCGATTTAGCAGTGTCGTTTCCTGACCCATGCAGAATGTTGGGTTCCTCTCACAAACACTCATCAGGAATCTGGCGGAGACCGATTGGGATCAGCTGGAAATTGCACGCGACTCGGCGATGGTGAAACAGAGCTTGTGTTTCGCCGTTTTGGGCTGTTCGGCTGCAGAATGGAGGGGGTTTTCTCGCCGATTGGGTACTGTACCAGAGCAGTCAGAGACCCCAGGCTCAAGATCTGGCGCGTTACTGACATGCACGGGAGTTGGGTGATGGGATGGGGGAGCATCATTCCAACTGGGAAAAACCGACGGACTTCTAAAGAGGTCGCGCACGAGCGCTGAAGAACTGTCGGACTCCTAAAGAAGGTCGCACACGAGCTAAGAACTGGCGGACTCCTAAAGAAGGCAGGCGACCTGGTGTCTCAGGTGTGGAACACGACGCCGCGCGTTGTGCTCCACGAATCACGAGTCTGGCGTTGTCCTCTCTGGAAGGACCATGAAGGCATGCTGGCAAACGCAACTTCAAGTTGCGTTGAACCTCACCCTGTTATCAAGGCCACGTTCGGAGCGTACACGTACAGTTGCTAGGTGCCAAGAGGAGCGAGGCTGTCCAATGTCCATCCACGTCACGGGGGATCGTTTCTCCAGAAAACTCGGATCTTCATTGTCCTTCCGCTCCCTCCCCACCCCACTCACCCCCGAGGAGGCCTTCCTGCGCCCAGCTTCCTGCGCCCAGCTTCCTTCGCCCAGCTTCCTTCTCCTGCCTACCTTTTCCAGCCTCCTTTGCCCTACCCAGATCTGCCTAGTAGTACCTTCCTGCGCCCAACTTCCTGCGCCCAGCTTCCTGCGCCCAGCTTCCTGCGCCCAGCTTCCTGCGCCCAGCTTCCTGCGCCTGCGCCCAACTTTCTTCGCCCAGCCTTTGCCTGGCTCTCCACAACTCCGCGGAGATTATGTGGCAGTGCTCTACTTAGTACGCATGAAGACACACAAACCCGACTTTTGAACGCCATCACTACTAGCCAGCACTCAGCCCCGGTCTGTTTGTCGTCACCAATCACAAATACATTGGTACTAGCTAGGAGCACTGGGTGTCAACCGCCTCCTCTGTCGGAGCTAATGGCGCGTGAGCGCCGGGTGCAGCGCGCGCTGGCACTCCTCGTGGCTGTCCTTGTGACGCCCGCCATAACGGTCAATGCTGTTCCGTTCAATGCCACACAAGGTGAGGCAAGCTCCTCACACTGCTTGCCACGTGTTATAAGCTTGAAGCTTTGTCGCCTACTCATTCACCGATTATGTCCGCAGTTGCATGATATCAACAAATACTTCTCTAGGTTGTACCCCCCTCATCGCAGCACTCGTACCGCAGGTCACGCGCCTCCCTCCCCAGTATCCGCGTGTGAATGCACCGCAACGTGGCTGATATGTCTAGTGTCGCATTGCCCTGCATACACTGTTGGGCACGCGATTTTGGAGCCAGCCTGTGTGCCACATGTCAGAACCATCGCAAGAGTGTTTGTGGGTCATCCATAGTAGGAGCAGGTTGTGGTACAAAGCAGATTGTACTTACCCACTACTCTTTCCCCTCTCTTGTCATCAGCGACGTTTCTCAGCGACTGGCAGAAGGCATGGCGAACGACACTGCCAGGGTGGACTCCGGGGGGCGAATGTAGCTCTGCTGTTGGTGTCTCCTGTGATGCTTCAGGCATGATCACAAAAATGTGAGTGAATGCTTTTCTCAATTGGATGCAAGAGAGGGTTGGATCTGCGCCATTTGATCCGAGTTCTCGCAGAAGGCTTCTGTATTCTAGAGGCATCATTTCAAGCGTCATGAAGGCTTGCTGTGATGCTGCTGCGTGCAGGACCCGTGGTCAATCATCTATGCTTCTGTGGAGGCTCGCGTCACTCATGACTGCCCACTGTTTCTCACTCCACTCTTCTTCCAACCCACCACACAGCGCATTGTCTATGGGGGATGTGCGTGGCTCTATTCCTCACAGCATCTCCTCTCTCACTGCACTGATGTCGCTGTAAGAATCTTATGTGGAGGATGAGCTCACCCCCTCATTCGCACATTCTTAAGGCAAAGAATCGGAAGAGATGAGGCGGCGTAATGAAGAAGAGCATGTGTATCAGGTTGACGGCGCCATGACTTGGCCCG
This sequence comes from Closterium sp. NIES-67, assembly GCA_027943415.1. Taxonomy (NCBI): domain Eukaryota; kingdom Viridiplantae; phylum Streptophyta; class Zygnematophyceae; order Desmidiales; family Closteriaceae; genus Closterium; species Closterium sp. NIES-67. The sequence goes on from BQMB01000249.1 coordinate 346,404, forward strand.
ACCGGCTCTTCGCAGTGCCCTGCGGCTTGCTGCTGGAAGACTGGTACAAATACGGGTGCTACTAGAAGAGACCAACGCGGATGGCCGCATTGGGGCTAGCAGAGGCGGCCATGCCGCAGGGACTACATGAGTGAGGCGCCTGAGCTGGACAGGTAGGGCACCTACGTCTAGCAAACCGCACGTCTGTAAATCATAACAACTGGGTTTGCAGAAACAGTGGTCAGTAAATCTTTTTTGGTGTAGTAATATGTCTGGCAAGCGACGTTTGCTCCGAGTGCACCAGACAACGTGCAAGTTGCGCAGTCGCATCAACTGCCCGTGCCCATTATTTTCATTCCGCTTCTTGTGACCCACCGCACACAGGGTGCTCATCTACAACTCCCTGACTGGCCCCATTCACGACAGCATCTTCCTGCTCACTCAGCTCACTTATCTGTAGGCCTAGCATGCTTGTCAGTAACGCCTGACCTGGTGCAAAGCACAAAGTGTGGTAGAAAAAAGGGGCTGCATTGGGGTTGTAATATGTAATATATCCAGACAGGCACACATCCAGGGACAATTTCAATGCTTTGAATGTCGCCCACTGATGGAGTTGTTCCTCCGTGAATTTCTCCCATGCTATATCTAACGCATGCATGAGCTGTGGTCATCATCACAGAGATCTTTACAAAAACCAACTCAGTGGCCCAATTCCTGCTGGGATCAGCAACCTTGCGAAGCTAAAATCCCTGTAAGCCGACATGCCCCTGCCTTGTTCTGCAGCCCCATTTATTTGTAAGTCCACTGTTTCCCTTTGCCTTCACCCTCTACCTTTCTCTTCTCGCCAATATACTTACCATCACCATCTCCACTACTCATCATGCCACCGTCTTTTCTCTCCTCTTCCATGTACTTTTGCATGCCTAATGCATAAGTATAAGGACTCTATCCTCACTTATCATGCCCTCGTTTTTCCTATGCTATTGTCACGTATACCACATCAACAATAGCCCATCATGGTGCCATTGTGTTAACGCAAAAAAAATGTTGCCGACTCAGTGCTCGCATCTACTGTTACTTTGCTTGACCAATTCTTCTTTATCACCACAGATACCTGAATAGGAATGACATCAATGGCTCCGTCCCCACTGCAATCGCCAGTCTTACAAACCTACAAGACCTGTGAGGCATCTGCATTGCTGTGCTTTCCCTTCTCTGCCCGTCCTCCCCACTCAACCTCCAAAGCATTCTCCCATCCACTCCAATGAACCCCCTTCAACCAACCTCCGCATCGTGTCTTTCACTTCACGCAGATAGGGTGTACGACCAGGAATGCCAAGTTTGTTAGGTTCAAGGAATGTCTGCCGTGGGACTCTGGTTTGTCAGCTGCAGTGCCTAGAAACCAAGGGGGCGAGTTGATGCGATCACGTCACATTGCCTCATGTCAACTTTGCAATGCATCAACACTGACTCACCGACTCGACTTGACTCGACCCGAGACCAACGAAAAAAAAGAGCCGACTTAACTCGGTTTCTCTTGTCTACTTGTGTTTACGTTCTCTCATGCAAAATTGATCTCCCTGCCTCCATCAACTGCATGGCTGATTTTTGTTCACTATCACACACAGAAGTCTTGCAGGCAATCAGCTCAGCGGCTCAATCCCTGCGGCGATTGGCAATTTGAAAAACCTAGAGAGGCTGTAAGACCTCTGTATCATGGTGCTAGCTCATTTCTTCCCATGCCCTATTCTTTGTCTTCCTACCCTCACAATTCCGGATACAACACCCTCTCCTCACTCAATCTCCAAAACTTTCTCCCATCCACTCCAATGAACCCCCTTCAACTACCCTCCGCATCGTGTCTTGCACTTCACGTGGATAGGGTGTTCGACCAGGAATGCCAGGTTTGTCAGGTTCGAGGAATGTCTGCGGACGTTCTTGTAGGGCTAATCTAGCTGGCGTGAGACTCTGGTTTGTCAGCTGCTGCTGTTGTTATGATCACGCCACTCTGGCTCGAGTCAACTTTGCGATGCATCAACACTGGCTCGCCGACTCGACTTGACTCGACCCGAGACCAAAAAAAAGGAAAATAAAGGCGACTCAGCTCGTTTTCTCTTATCCACTTGTGTTCACTCTCTCTTATGCAAACTTCATCTCTCTGCCTCCATCAACCGCATGCCTGGTTTTTGTTCACCAACAGATATCTTGGAGGCAATCACCTCACTGGCTCAATCCCTGCTGCAATCAGCAATTTGACAAGACTAATGGCGCTGTGAGACCTCTGCATCTTGGTTCTGCTAGCTTCTTTCTGCCCATGGCCTCTAATGTTAATCCGTACCCTCACGATTCCAGATACAGCACCCTCTCCTTCCTCTCCTTTACAAAGTTATGATAGAGTTCACACGCTACTCGATAGGACCCATTGCATCATTAAGCTAGAATGAACCTACTTATAAGAGTGCAAACATGGCATGCGTGGCTGCCCATGTTGTGGCTACGGTGTTCCCAGTGAGTGGGGGAGTGCGTGGGCTGCTTCATTGGTATTCACCGCAGGGCAGGGTCACACTGGCGCCAAGCTGCAGTTGCAGCCACTACCAAAGACAGCAGCTAGTCAAGTGCTGCATTTGTTTTCTCACTCTTTCTGCAAATGTTGACTTGTCGATGGCATTGGTGGAAGTGTATTGCCTTTAGATTAAAATCCGTGCTTTTCAACACATATCTGTTAGACTTCTGCATTTATGCTCAACAACTTCTTTCACCTCCGTCGCCGTCGGTTCCAAATCCTCTCCTCTTTTGCTCCTCTTTATTCATTTTATCCTTTTTGAAAATCTTCCCAACCTTTTAATGGCATATCTACGTTTAACCTTCCTCAAACATCGCCCTCCTCCTTTCCAGCCCCTTCTGCTCAAAACCTTGTCATCTTCTCCTTTTGTTGTGCACTCTATCATTCCTCTGAGCTCACAGACATGGCGAGGCTTTCCTCTCGTCTCCTCTTTCCCCTCTTGAACCTTCTCTCTTCTCCACACCTCTCATTTCATCGTGACGCCTTTCTTCTCCCCATCGTTTTGTCCCTGTCACATATCCACCCCCTCCCCTCCCCTCGTCCATGAACCTTCCCCTGCTCCTGCATCCTAAGTTCATATGGCTTTCCAACATCTAGTAGCTGCCAAAAGAATACTCTATCCTCATTTCTCTGACCCCCATCCCACCGTCTCACTTTTCCCACTCGGGGACGACATCCATCTATCTGCCGTCAGAATTCCGTAGCGTTTTATGCACTGTTCCCCACTGATGTAGCCCCCCCAATAAACTGTTGTTTTGCGTAGGTCAAATCTCTAATAATCCATTTACTATTTAGTCACTCAATCTCTGCGTCCAACCACTGCTTGCATGGCCAATTCGTGTTTATCATCACAGAGACCTTGCTGGGAATCAACTCATTGGCACAATCTCCGCTGAAATCGCCAGCCTTCCAAACCTGCACCAGCTGTGAGGCGTCTTCGTTGTCCTACTCTCCGTCCTCTTGCTTTGCAGCCTCCTATTCTGTTCCCCTCTCTGTGACTTTCTCTCCACGCCTCTGACCTTTACCTTGCTCGTCTTCCATGGGACCCTTCCCTATTTCCCTGCTCGTTGTGTGTATGGCACACCTAGAATCAGGCCAAGCATACACCTTACCTCAGTTCTCGAACCCTATTTCTTGGCTGTTATTATGTGCGGATATTTCCTGGACAATGTCGGTCGCCCACCTATTTCACCCACCGATGAGTCTCTGCTCTCTGTTCTGCTTCCATGTGCTGTTGATTTTACTTCCATGTGCTGTTGATTTCACTTCCATGTGCTGCTGATTTCACTTCCATGTGCTGTTGATTTCACTTCCATGTGCTGTTGATTTCACTTCCATGTGCTGTTGATTTCACTTCCATGGGCTTGGGCTGTTGATTTCACTTCCATGAGCTGTTGATTTCACTTCCATGTGCTGTTGATTTCACTTCCATGTGCTGTTGATTTCACTTCCATGTGCTGTTGATTTCACTTCCATGTGCTGTTGATTTCACTTCCATGGGCTGTTGATTTCACTTCCATGAGCTGTTGATTTCACTTCCATGTGCTGTTGATTTCACTTCCATGTGCTGTTGATTTCACTTCCATGTGCTGTTGATTTCACTTCCATGTGCTGTTGATTTCACTTCCATGTGCTGTTGATTTCAATACCATCAGTCAATGATGCATGTCCTGATTATGTTCCTCATCCCTGAGCTACAGATCTCTTCAAGACAATCAGCTCACCGGCTCAATTCCTGCTGAAATCTGCAATCTTCAATACATGAAACTTCTGTAAGGCCTGTGCTTCGTTATTCTCTCTAGGCCTGCTCCCTCTCTCCACTCTTACCCCGTCCCTCCACTGTTTCGTCTGGTGGCGCTTCTGGCACCTCTTATTACTTTGGGATCCATTTTCTCCTCCCGCTCCCACCTCCTCCTTCCTCTTTTTCTTCAATTTTTGTACCTACCTCTGTATGTCATTTAGTCCTCCCATTCTCTCACCTTCCTCCTCTGCAGCCTCCTCTGCTTAAAGCCCCCGACCTGAGTCTACCAACTGTAAAACAGTTGGTTGATTCGAAAAGCAATGATTGGCTGGCGAGTGGTAGGCAGCAGCGAAGACTGTTGCGAGGGTAGCAATTTCAGCAATATCGTAACTGGCACTCGCGACCCCAATTTCTGCTTCAAAGGGAACCTTGGAGACCTGAGTTTGGGGACCTTGTATTACAAATGGTTCACGTGGCCAGGTTGGCTAGAAAGAACCAATCGCGACCAACGGATTCACGTAGCTCTATGGCGCAAAACCAGGTTATTCCCAACCAAGTGTAAAACAATTTAAAAACTCGGTTCCCTGGCTTTAAAACCTTGCATTCCTCTCATCTCGTTTTGTATCCTCTCCTTCGAATCCCTCTTACCTTCCTCTCGCTGTTTCCTTTTCCTTCTCCTCACCCCGCGCTTCATTGCGCTCTTTTATTCCTTCTCCATTTTTACCCTCCCTTATCTCCTCCACCTCTCCCCCTCCTCTCCTCTGTGAACCCTTCCCTGATCCCCTATTCCATGCGTAAATGGGTACCTTGGATGCGACAAAAAATGGGCCCCCTCTTTCTCTCGCTCTATGTCCTCCAAAAACAGGTCATTCAGCTTTTTTTTCCCCAGTGATGTCATGTTTACTTATCTTTTGTCCTGTATGCTTTCTATCTACCAAAATTTCTATCCCTGCTCATCTGTCACAGATCCCTTGGAGGAAATCAGATCACTGGCTCAATCCCTGCTGCACTTCAAAATATCTCATATCTGGCACACCTGTAAGGCTCTTGTGCCCCCCTAAGTTTGCCCTCCTCTAACCAACATTCTCCCCTCCATTTCACTCTGCTTACAACCGCTCTCTGTACTATTGTGCGCGGCATTCGACCACTATGTGAATTTGCAACGTCGGGAGACCCTAGTTACCTAATTCGAGGCAAAACGCACGTCTGCTGTCGTATTAGTATGGCTCCTTAAGTGGATGCAAAATCTGGTGAATGCTGTGTGAATTCCACTTACCTTGGCTGCTAAACCAATGACAATTAGCAAGGAATTTGCACAACTGGCAGCTTCCAGTCGAATTAGCATGTTGGCTTCCATTCTATCAGTTTCTTTCTCTACATCGGTCTCACTTCTCTTTAGCATTTTCTCCCTCTCTTCGAACCTTTGCTCTGATCCTCACCTCTCATTTCATCCTTGTTTCATGCGAGGTTGAACTCTCTGTTGTTACAAATGCACAACTTGTGCACACTGCTACAGAGATCTTGGTTACAATCAGCTCTCTGGCTCAATCCCCACTGCAATCGGCAATCTTCAATACCTGACATACTTGTATGGCCTTGGCTTGGTTGTGCTCCCGTTTCTCTACCTCTCCTCTCCCTCTTTGCCCTTTTGATTTTTGTCCTGGCCCGTGGTCACTATGGTCCCCTTTCCCTCTATTCTTGCTTCAGGCCATATCCCACCTCTCCCTCCTCCATTGTCTTTTGTTCTTCGTGCGGATAATGTGAATACTCAAGGTTTTCTCGTTAATTACTCGTTGGATTTCACATGTAGGTGGATGAAGGCAAAACGTAGTGTCTACTGATATTCACACTTTTGAGTTTTAGTGGGTAATTCTTAACACTCTGTATGTTGTGGGTGACTCCCGTCATGGCAATCAAGGAGTTTCTGCAATGACAGCAAAGCGGTTGTATCCAAATGCAGAAATGGCTAATGATTGGGAATAGACACGACGAGCACTAGTCGAGCCAAGCCTGGCTTGCCTCAAGTCGGGTCCAGCTTGGCTGAGCATGAGGCCGAGCCAAACTGGAGGTACAAACCTCTGGCTCGAGGATGATGAAAAAAGCCAAGCCGAGGTTGCTCGACACGAGACAGGGGGCTCATCAGTTGGCCATGTCCCTTGAAGCTTTACAGCTTCAACCGATCTGGGTGAATCATATTATTTTCGCCCGCCAGACCCACGTGTCGATGGCCTGATTCACCGCTGAGCTGCGGTGCAAGGCACCAGCAGACGCCCATGGAAGTCATCCTGATCTTTCCGGACTTGAACTGCAAAACTAGGTGCCTAGGTGTAACTTAGACCAAGTCAATTGGTTCGTGATCTCTCGACTGAACTGTCGAGGATTTTTGCCCAACCCTAAGTAGCTACATAGCCCACCTCGCCACTCTATCAAACGCACCCCTATCTGCTTGCACTTTCGATTATCCCTTATTACATTTCTTCTGCTCTTCGTCGCTCTGTAAGTAGCTAGTTACTCTCAATTTGGCTTGAGCAGAGGGCTGGGGCAGGGTCGGGACAGCCCGTTGCCTCCAGGCCAGGGGGCCCGTTTTCGGGACTGCAGGCAGCCTGTCAGTAAGCAGAGCGGCTTGGGTGGGGAGAGGCCTTGTGGGCAGGGAGGATGATAGGGATCAAGGGGTGGTCAAGTCTGAAGCATCATGTGGAGGGTGGGATTCGGATTGATCTTGAATGGTCACACTGGGTGGTGATTGTGTGGGGGCGGGCATCCCTAGAGGCGGGGAAAGGCCCAAGGGCAGTAATACAGGGGCCTAGAGGAAGGTACGACAATGTGGGACCAGTCACCAGACCGCAACTCCATGAAAATGGTTTGGATTTTCTGGCAGGCCGGGCCGGGCCATCCAATACAAATGGGCCTTGGGCCTGGGGTGGGGCCGGCCCCGCCCGACCTGGCCTGGCCCCGACCCGAGTATACCCAAGCCCGGACCCGTCAGGATGGGCTTCCTATGCTCAAGCCTACTATCACTCATGTCTTAGCCTTCTTTATCTCCCCTCCCTCCACTCCCTCCTCCCCCAACCCCCACCCCCCTTCCCCCCTCCTGCCTCCCTCCCCCAAATCTCCCTCCGCTCTTCTCTTCACTTATCATCTATTTCCTTAATTCATTACATGAGCACTAAACAGGTTCCTTGAAAGTTGCCAGCTCTCTGGAACCATCCCAGACCCACTCAGCTCTCTCACCTCCCTTCAATTTATGTACGCCATGTTGGTTAGCTCACATGCCAATGCAGAACTTCATATTATTGGTCTTCTTGATTGTGTAGTAGCTCCATACAAGCACGACCCTCTATGAGCTTGTCTTAGCCTTATGGACCACATCGGTTATTTTTGTGAAGTCTGATATACGAAATCAGTTGAGTCCGCCAGTCCCTTGTTTACTCTAAAGTGCGTGCCTCTTCTTCTAGAATGTTTGTGCAGAAAGAAGTAGTACTCCTCTCAACCCCTCGCCTTCCACTGACCTGCATTCATTGGTCTTCAAACCCTATTTGCTCTTCTCCAGGGATCTAGCCCGCAACAACTTGATGGGGCCCATCCCTACATTCGTTAGCAAATTGACCCGTCTTATGTTGCTGTGAGTAATGCTTCGCCATTCTCTCAACCTTATTGACTACATTGCTTTCATGAAACATCTCAAAATTTGACTATCTTACCTCTCGCTTGTATGCAATACTGTCACGTATGAAATACGCTCAGGAAGGTATTGCCTATGAATTGTACCATATTCAAGGCAAAGAGGTTGGGAACAAAACCCAACCGACCCAGATTTTGTAAACTGTGTTTGGTGTAGGGTGAACTACAACAAACAACGTGAACCCAAAACTGATACTTGACCTCAAGTCCAGGAAATATAGCCGGTGAACCCTATATTTTATTCAAACAGATTTTAAGGCAACTCATGCTTTCATTGGTTCTTGGAAGAGATAGAGAAGATAAGGGGTCTCATGCCATCCAACCAGCTGCTTCAGTTGAGATGCCGTGGCTCTTGATCCATCACAATCCCGCAAAGGCGTACAGCAAGCAATGAGTGAGGAAATCACAGCTGGGACGAACAAAAGCCGAGCCTGGACCGTTCCTCTTCGAGACCAGGAGGGGTCATCCTTTTGAGCAAGGCCGCCCAGCGTGCCGGCCCTCTGCGCAGCCATAAGGGTCCAGCATGCCGGCCCTCTGCCCTCAGCATACAGGCTCGAATCGAGCCGGGTAGACGGCCTCCGGATTGAGAGTCATGCTACCATAGGATTGTACGTCATGCTACCCTATGATTGGGAGTCATGATACCCTAGGATTGCGAGTCATGCTACCCTAGGATAGTGAGTCATGCTAACCTAGGATTGTGAGTCATGCTACCCTAGGATTGTGAGTCATGCTACCCTAGGACTGTGAGTCATGCAGCCCAAGGATTGTGAGTCATGCTACCCTAGGATTGTGAGTCATGCTACCCTAGGATTGTGTGTCATGCTACCCTCGGATTGTAAGACATGCTACCCTAGGATTGTGAGTCATGCTACCCTAGGATTGTGAGTCATGCTTACCTAGCATTGTGAGTCATGCTACCCTATGATTGTGAGTCATGCTTACCTAGGATTGTGAGTCATGCTAACCTAGGATTGTGAGTCATGCTGCCCAAGGATTGTGAATCATGCTGCCCAAGGATTGTGAGTCATGCTACCCTATGATTGTGAGTCATGCTACCCTAGGATTGTGAGTCATGCTACACTAGGATTGTGAGTCATGCTACCCTTGGATTGTGAGTCTTGCTGCCCAAGGATTGTGAGTCATGCTGCCCAAGGATTGTGAGTCATTCTACCCTCGGATTGTGAGACATGCTACCCTAGGATTCTGAGACATGCTACCCTAGGATTGTGAGTCATGCTACGCTATGATTGTGAGTCATACTACCCTAGGATTGTGAGACATGCTACCCTGTGATTGTGAGTCATGCTACCCTAGGATTGTGAGTCATGCTACCCTATACTGATAGTGAGACATGCTACCCTATGATTGTGAGTCATGCTACCCTATACTGGAGAGTCATGCTACTCTAGGATTGTGAGTTTTGCTACCCTATCATTGTGAGGCATGCTACCCTATGATTGTGAGTCATGCTACCCTAGGATTGTAAGTCATGCTACCCTAGGATTGTGAGACATGCTACCCTAGGATTGTGAGACACGCTACCCTATGATTGTGAGTCATGCTACCCTAGGATTGTGAGGCATGCTACCCAAGGTTTGTGAGTCATGTTGCCTTAGGATTAAGAGTCATGCTACCGTAGGATTGTGAGTCATGCTGCCCAAGGACTGTGAGTCATGCTACCCTAGGAATGCGAGACATGCTACCCGATGATTGTGAGACATGGTACCCTAGGATTGTGAGACATGCTACCCTATGATTGTGAGTCATGCTACCCTGGGATTGTGAGTCATGCTGTCCTAGGCTTGTGAGTCATGCTGCCCAAGGATTGTGAGTCATGCTACACTAGGCTTGTGAATCATGCTACCCTAGGATTGTGTGTCATGCTACCCTACGATTGTGAGTCATGCTACCCTAGGATTGTTAGTCATGCTACCCTATGCTAGTGAGTCATGCTACCCTACGATTGTGAGTCCTGGTACCCTAGAATTGTGAGTCATGCAACCCTAGAATTGTGAGTCATGCTGCCCTACGACTGTGAGTCATACCACCCTAGGATTGTGAGTCATGCTACCCTAGGATTGTGAGTCATGCTACCCTTGGATTGTGAGTCTTGCTGCCCAAGGATTGTGAGTCATGCTGCCCAAGGATTGTGAGACATACTACCCTAGGATTCTGAGACATGCTACCCTAGGATTGTGCGTCATGCTACCCTAGGATTGTGAGACATGCTACCCTGTGATTGTGAGTCATGCTACCCTAGGATTGTGAGTCATGCTACTCTTAGGATAGTGAGACATGCTACCCTATGATTGTGAGTCATGCTACCCTAGGATTGTAAGTCATGCTACCCTAGGATTGTGAGACATGCTACCCTAGGATTGTGAGACACGCTACCCTATGATTGTGAGTCATGCTACCCTAGGATTGTGAGGCATGCTACCCAAGGTTTGTGAGTCATGTTGCCTTAGGATTTAGAGTCATGCTACCGTAGGATTGTGAGTCATGCTGCCCAAGGACTGTGAGTCATGCTACCCTAGGAATGCGAGACATGCTACCCGATGATTGTGAGACATGGTACCCTAGGATTGTGAGACATGCTACCCTATGATTGTGAGTCATGCTACCCTGGGATTGTGAGTCATGCTGTCCTAGGCTTGTGAGTCATGCTGCCCAAGGATTGTGAGTCATGCTACACTAGGCTTGTGAATCATGCTACCCTAGGATTGTGTGTCATGCTACCCTACGATTGTGAGTCATGCTACCCTAGGATTGTTAGTCATGCTACCCTATGCTAGTGAGTCATGCTACCCTACGATTGTGAGTCCTGGTACCCTAGAATTGTGAGTCATGCTACCCTAGAATTGTGAGTCATGCTGCCCTACGACTGTGAGTCATACCACCCTAGGATTGTGAGTCATGCTACCCTAGGATTGTGAGTCATGCTACCCTTGGATTGTGAGTCTTGCTGCCCAAGGATTGTGAGTCATGCTGACCAAGGATTGTGAGTCATGCTACCCTCGGATTGTGAGACATGCTACCGTAGGATTGTGAGACATGCTACCCTATGATTGTGAGTCATGCTACGCTATGATTGTGAGTCATACTACCCTAGGATTGTGAGACATGCTACCCTGTGATTGTGAGTCATGCTACCCTAGGATTGTGAGGCATGCTACCCTAGGATTGTGAGTCATGCTGCCCAAGGATTGTGAGTCATTCTACCCTCGGATTGTGAGACATTCTACCCTAGGATTCTGAGACATGCTACCCTAGGATTGTGAGTCATGCTACGCTATGATTGTGAGTCATACTACCCTAGGATTGTGAGACATGCTACCCTGTGATTGTGAGTCATGCTACCCTAGGATTGTGAGTCATGCTACTCTTAGGATAGTGAGACATGCTACCCTATGATTGTGAGTCATGCTACCCTATACTGGTGAGTCATGCTACTCTAGGATTGTGAGTTTTGCTACCCTATCATTGTGAGGCATGCTACCCTATGATTGTGAGTCATGCTACCCTAGGATTGGAAGTCATGCTACCCTAGGATTGTGAGACATGCTACCCTAGGATTGTGAGACACGCTACCCTATGATTGTGAGTCATGCTACCCTAGGATTGTGAGGCATGCTACCCAAGGTTTGTGAGTCATGTTGCTTTAGGATTTAGAGTCATGCTACCGTAGGATTGTGAGTCATGCTGCCCAAGGACTGTGAGTCATGCTACCCTAGGAATGCGAGACATGCTACCCGATGATTGTGAGACATGGTACCCTAGGATTGTGAGACATGCTACCCTATGATTGTGAGTCATGCTACCCTGGGATTGTGAGTCATGCTGTCCTAGGCTTGTGAGTCATGCTGCCCAAGGATTGTGAGTCATGCTACACTAGGCTTGTGAATCATGCTACCCTAGGATTGTGTGTCATGCTACCCTACGATTGTGAGTCCTGGTACCCTAGAATTGTGAGTCATGCTACCCTAGAATTGTGAGTCATGCTGCCCTACGACTGTGAGTCATACCACCCTAGGATTGTGAGTCATGCTACCCTAGGATTGTGAGTCATGCTACCCTTGGATTGTGAGTCTTGCTGCCCAAGGATTGTGAGTCATGCTGCCCAAGGATTGTGAGTCATGCTACCCTCGGATTGTGAGACATGCTACCGTAGGATTGTGAGACATGCTACCCTAGGATTGTGAGTCATGCTACGCTATGATTGTGAGTCATACTACCCTAGGATTGTGAGACATGCTACCCTGTGATTGTGAGTCATGGTACCCTAGGATTGTGAGGCATGCTACCCTAGGATTGTGAGTCATGCTGCCCAAGGATTGTGAGTCATTCTACCCTCGGATTGTGAGACATGCTACCCTAGGATTCTGAGACACGCTACCCTAGGATTGTGAGTCATGCTACGCTATGATTGTGAGTCATACTACCCTAGGATTGTGAGACATGCTACCCTGTGATTGTGAGTCATGCTACCCTAGGATTGTGAGTCATGCTACTCTTAGGATAGTGAGACATGCTACCCTATGATTGTGAGTCATGCTACCCTATACTGGTGAGTCATGCTACTCTAGGATTGTGTGTTTTGCTACCCTATCATTGTGAGGCATGCTACCCTATGATTGTGAGTCATGCTACCCTAGGATTGTAAGTCATGCTACCCTAGGATTGTGAGACATGCTACCCTAGGATTGTGAGACACGCTACCCTATGATTGTGAGTCATGCTACCCTAGGATTGTGAGGCATGCTACCCAAGGTTTGTGAGTCATGTTGCTTTAGGATTTAGAGTCATGCTACCGTAGGATTGTGAGTCATGCTGCCCAAGGACTGTGAGTCATGCTACCCTAGGAATGCGAGACATGCTACCCGATGATTGTGAGACATGGTACCCTAGGATTGTGAGACATGCTACCCTATGATTGTGAGTCATGCTACCCTGGGATTGTGAGTCATGCTGTCCTAGGCTTGTGAGTCATGCTGCCCAAGGATTGTGAGTCATGCTACACTAGGCTTGTGAATCATGCTACCCTAGGATTGTGTGTCATGCTACCCTACGATTGTGAGTCATGCTACCCTAGGATTGTGAGTCATGCTACCCTACGATTGTGAGTCATGCTACCCTATGCTAGTGAGTCATGCTACCCTACGATTGTGAGTCCTGGTACCCTAGAATTGTGAGTCATTCTACCCTAGAATTGTGAGTCATGCTGCCCTACGACTGTGAGTCATACCACCCTAGGATTGTGAGTCATGCTACCCTAGGATTGTGAGTCATGCTACCCTTGGATTGTGAGTCTCGCTGCCCAAGGATTGTGAGTCATGCTGCCCAAGGATTGTGAGTCATGCTACCCTCGGATTGTGAGACATGCTACCGTAGGATTGTGAGACATGCTACCCTATGATTGTGAGTCATGCTACCCTAGGTTTGTGAGTCATGCTACCCTAGGATTGTGAGTCATGCTACCCTAGGACTGTGAGTCATGCTGCACAAGGATTATGAGTCAAGCTACCCTAGGATTGTGAGTCATGCTACCCTAGGATTGTGAGTCATGCTAACCTAGGATTGTGAGTCATGCTGCCCAAGGATTGTGAGTCATGCTGCCCAAGGATTGTGAGTCATGCTACCCTAGGATTGTGAGTCATGCTACCCTAGGACTGTGAGTCATGCAGCCCAAGGATTGTGAGTCATGCTACCCTAGGATTGTGAGTCATGCTACCCTAGGATTGTGTGACATGCTACCCTCGGATTGTAAGACATGCTACCCTAGGATTGTGAGTCATGATACCCTAGGATTGTGAATCATGCTTACCTAGAATTGTGAGTCATGCTACCCTATGATTGTGAGTCATGCTTACCTAGGATTGTGAGTCATGCTAACCTAGGATTGTGAGTCATGCTGCCCAAGGATTGTGAAGCATGCTGCCCAAGGATTGTGAGTCATGCTACCCTATGATTGTGAGTCATGCTACCCTAGGATTGTGAGTCATGCTACCCTAGGATTGTGAGTCATGCTAACCTTGGATTGTGAGTCTTGCGGCCCAAGGATTGTGAGTCATGCTGCCCAAGGATTGTGAGACATGCTACCCTATGATTGTGAGACATGCTACCCTAGGATTGTGAGTCATGCTACGCTATGATTGTGAGTCATACTAACCTGGGATTGTGAGACATGCTACCCTTTGATTGTGAGTCATGCTACCCTAGGATTGTGAGTCATGCTACTCTTTTGATAGTGAGATATGCTACCCTATGATTGTGAGTCATGCTACCCTATAATCGTGAGTCATGCTACCCTAGGATTTTGAGTAATGCTACCCTATCATTGTGAGGCATGCTACCCTATGATTGTGAGTCATGCTACCCTAGGATTGTGACTCATGCTACCCTAGGATTGTGAGTCATGCTACCCTAGGACTGTGAGTCATGCTACCCTAGGATTGTGAGACATGCTACCCTAGGATTGCGAGACACGCTACCCTATGAGCGTGAGTCATGCTACCCTAGGATTGTGAGGCATGCTACCCTAGGTTTGTGAGTCATGTTGCCTTAGGATTGTGTGTCATGCTACCCTACGATTGTGAGTCATGCTACCCTTGGATTGTGAGTCATGCTACCCTTGGATTGTGAGTCTTGCTGCCCAAGGATTGTGAGTCATGCTGCCCAAGGATTGTGAGACATGCTACCCTCGGATTGTGAGACATGCTACCCTAGGATTGTGAGACATGCTACCCTGTGATTGTGAGTCATGCTACCCTAGGATTGTGAGTCATGATACTCTTTTGATAGTGAGACATGCTACCCTATGATTGTGAGTCATGCTACCCTATAATGGTGAGTCATGCTACCCTAGGATTGTGAGTAATGCTACCCTATCATTGTGAGGCATGCTACCCTATGATTGTGAGTCATGCTACCCTAGGATTGTGACTCATGCTACCCTAGGATTGTGAGTCATGCTACCCTAGGACTGTGAGTCATGCTACCCTAGGATTGTGAGACATGCTACCCTAGGATTGCGAGACACGCTACCCTATGAGCGTGAGTCATGCTACCCTAGGATTGTGAGGCATGCTACCCTAGGTTTGTGAGTCATGTTGCCTTAGGATTGTGTGTCATGCTACCCTACGATTGTGAGTCATGCTACCCTAGGATTGTGAGTCATGCTACCCTTGGATTGTGAGTCTTGCTGCCCAAGGATTGTGAGTCATGCTGCCCAAGGATTGTGAGTCATGCTGCCCTCGGATTGTGAGACATGCTACCCTAGGATTGTGAGTCATGCTACGCTATGATAGTGAGTCATACTACCCTAGGATTGTGAGACATGCTACCCTGTGATTGTGAGTCATGCTACCCTAGGATTGTGTCATGCTACTCTTTTGATAGTGAGACATGCTACCCTATGATTGTGAGTCATGCTACCCTATAATGGTGAGTCATGCCACCCTAGGATTGTGAGTAATGCTACCCTATCATTGTGAGGCATGCTACCCTATGATTGTGAGTCATGCTACCCTAGGATTGTGAGACATGCTACCCTAGGATTGCGAGACACGCTACCCTATGATCGTGAGTCATGCTACCCTAGGATTGTGAGGCATGCTACCCTAGGTTTGTGAGTCATGTTGCCTTAGGATTGTGTGTCATGCTACCCTACGATTGTGAGTCATGCTACCCTAGGATTGTGTGTCATGCTACCCTGGGATTGTAAGACATGCTACCGTAGGATTGTGAGTCATGCTACCCTAGGATTGTGAGTCATGCTTACCTAGGTTTGTGAGTCATGCTACCCTATGATTGTGAGTCATGCTCACCTAGGATTGTGAGTCATGCTAACCTAGGATTGTGAGTCATGCTGCCCAAGGATTGTGAATCATGCTGCCCAAGGATTGTGAGTCATGCTACCCTATGATTGTGAGTCATGCTACCCAAGGATTGTGAGTCATGCTACCCTTGGATTGTGAGTCATGCTGCCCAAGGATTGTGAGTCATGCTACCCAAGGATTGTGAGTCATGCTACCGTCGGATTGTGAGACATGCTACCCTAGGATTGTGAGACATGCTACCCTAGGATTGTGAGTCATGCTACGCTATGATTGTGAGTCATACTCCCCTAGGATTGTGAGACATGCTACCCTGTGATTGTGAGTCATGCTACCCTAGGATTGTGAGTCATGCTACTCTTAGGATAGTGAGACATGCTACCCTATGATTGTGAGTCATGCTACCCTATAATGGTGAGTCATGCTACCCTAGGATTGTGAGTAATGCTACCCAATCATTGTGAGGCATGCTACCCTATGATTGTGAGTCATGCTACCCTAGGATTGTGACTCATGCTACCCTAGGATTGTGAGTCATGCTACCCTAGGACTGTGAGTCATGCTACCCTAGGATTGTGAGACATGCTACCCTAGGATTGTGAGACACGCTACCCTATGATTGTGAGCCATGCTACCCTAGGTTTGTGAGTCATGCTACCCTAGGATTGTGAGTCATGCTACCCTAGTACTGTGAGTCATGCTTCACAAGGATTATGAGTCAAGCTACCCTAGGATTGTGAGTCATGCTACCCTAGGATTGTGAGTCATGCTAACCTAGGATTGTGAGTCATGCTTCCCAAGGATTGTGAGTCATGCTGCCCAAGGATTGTGAGTCATGCTACCCTAGGATTGTGAGTCATGCTACCCTAGGACTGTGAGTCATGCAGCCCAAGGATTGTGAGTCATGCTACCCTAGGATTGTGAGTCATGCTACCCTAGGATTGTGTGACATGCTACCCTCGGATTGTAAGACATGCTACCCTAGGATTGTGAGTCATGATACCCTAGGATTGTGAATCATGCTTACCTAGAATTGTGAGTCATGCTACCCTATGATTGTGAGTCATGCTTACCTAGGATTGTGAGTCATGCTAACCTAGGATTGTGAGTCATGCTGCCCAAGGATTGTGAAGCATGCTGCCCAAGGATTGTGAGTCATGCTACCCTATGATTGTGAGTCATGCTACCCTAGGATTGTGAGTCATGCTACCCTAGGATTGTGAGTCATGCTAACCTTGGATTGTGAGTCTTGCGGCCCAAGGATTGTGAGTCATGCTACCCTCGGATTGTGAGACATGCTACCCTAGGATTGTGAGACATGCTACCCTAGGATTGTGAGTCATGCTACGCTATGATTGTGAGTCATACTAACCTGGGATTGTGAGACATGCTACCCTGTGATTGTGAGTCATGCTACCCTAGGATTGTGAGTCATGCTACTCTTTTGATAGTGAGATATGCTACCCTATGATTGTGAGTCATGCTACCCTATAATCGTGAGTCATGCTACCCTAGGATTTTGAGTAATGCTACCCTATCATTGTGAGGCATGCTACCCTATGATTGTGACTCATGCTACCCTAGGATTGTGACTCATGCTACCCTAGGATTGTGAGTCATGCTACCCTAGGACTGTGAGTCATGCTACCCTAGGATTGTGAGACATGCTACCCTAGGATTGCGAGACACGCTACCCTATGAGCGTGAGTCATGCTACCCTAGGATTGTGAGGCATGCTACCCTAGGTTTGTGAGTCATGTTGCCTTAGGATTGTGTGTCATGCTACCCTACGATTGTGAGTCATGCTACCCTTGGATTGTGAGTCATGCTACCCTTGGATTGTGAGTCTTGCTGCCCAAGGATTGTGAGTCATGCTGCCCAAGGATTGTGAGACATGCTACCCTCGGATTGTGAGACATGCTACCCTAGGATTGTGAGACATGCTACCCTGTGATTGTGAGTCATGCTACCCTAGGATTGTGAGTCATGATACTCTTTTGATAGTGAGACATGCTACCCTATGATTGTGAGTCATGCTACCCTATAATGGTGAGTCATGCTACCCTAGGATTGTGAGTAATGCTACCCTATCATTGTGAGGCATGCTACCCTATGATTGTGAGTCATGCTACCCTAGGATTGTGACTCATGCTACCCTAGGATTGTGAGTCATGCTACCCTAGGACTGTGAGTCATGCTACCCTAGGATTGTGAGACATGCTACCCTAGGATTGCGAGACACGCTACCCTATGAGCGTGAGTCATGCTACTCTAGGATTGTGAGGCATGCTACCCTAGGTTTGTGAGTCATGTTGCCTTAGGATTGTGTGTCATGCTACCCTACGATTGTGAGTCATGCTACCCTAGGATTGTGAGTCATGCTACCCTTGGATTGTGAGTCTTGCTGCCCAAGGATTGTGAGTCATGCTGCCCAAGGATTGTGAGTCATGCTGCCCTCGGATTGTGAGACATGCTACCCTAGGATTGTGAGTCATGCTACGCTATGATAGTGAGTCATACTACCCTAGGATTGTGAGACATGCTACCCTGTGATTGTGAGTCATGCTACCCTAGATTGTGTCATGCTACTCTTTTGATAGTGAGACATGCTACCCTATGATTGTGAGTCATGCTACCCTATAATGGTGAGTCATGCCACCCTAGGATTGTGAGTAATGGTACCCTATCATTGTGAGGCATGCTACCCTATGATTGTGAGTCATGCTACCCTAGGATTGTGAGACATGCTACCCTAGGATTGTGAGTCATGCTACCCTAGGACTGTGAGTCATGCTACCCTAGGATTGTGAGACATGCTACCCTAGGATTGCGAGACACGCTACCCTATGAGCGTGAGTCATGCTACTCTAGGATTGTGAGGCATGCTACCCTAGGTTTGTGAGTCATGTTGCCTTAGGATTGTGTGTCATGCTACCCTACGATTGTGAGTCATGCTACCCTAGGATTGTGAGTCATGCTACCCTTGGATTGTGAGTCTTGCTGCCCAAGGATTGTGAGTCATGCTGCCCAAGGATTGTGAGTCATGCTGCCCTCGGATTGTGAGACATGCTACCCTAGGATTGTGAGTCATGCTACGCTATGATAGTGAGTCATACTACCCTAGGATTGTGAGACATGCTACCCTGTGATTGTGAGTCATGCTACCCTAGGATTGTGTCATGCTACTCTTTTGATAGTGAGACATGCTACCCTATGATTGTGAGTCATGCTACCCTATAATGGTGAGTCATGCCACCCTAGGATTGTGAGTAATGGTACCCTATCATTGTGAGGCATGCTACCCTATGATTGTGAGTCATGCTACCCTAGGATTGTGAGACATGCTACCCTAGGATTGCGAGACACGCTTCCCTATGATCGTGAGTCATGCTACCCTAGGATTGTGAGGCATGCTACCCTAGGTTTGTGAGTCATGTTGCCTTAGGATTGTGTGTCATGCTACCCTACGATTGTGAGTCATGCTACCCTAGGATTGTGTGTCATGCTACCCTGGGATTGTAAGACATGCTACCGTAGGATTGTGAGTCATGCTACCCTAGGATTGTGAGTCATGCTTACCTAGGTTTGTGAGTCATGCTACCCTATGATTGTGAGTCATGCTCACCTAGGATTGTGAGTCATGCTAACCTAGGATTGTGAGTCATGCTGCCCAAGGATTGTGAATCATGCTGCCCAAGGATTGTGAGTCATGCTACCCTATGATTGTGAGTCATGCTACCCAAGGATTGTGAGTCATGCTACCCTTGGATTGTGAGTCATGCTGCCCAAGGATTGTGAGTCATGCTACCCAAGGATTGTGAGTCATGCTACCGTCGGATTGTGAGACATGCTACCCTAGGATTGTGAGACATGCTACCCTAGGATTGTGAGTCATGCTACGCTATGATTGTGAGTCATACTCCCCTAGGATTGTGAGACATGCTACCCTGTGATTGTGAGTCATGCTACCCTAGGATTGTGAGTCATGCTACTCTTAGGATAGTGAGACATGCTACCCTATGATTGTGAGTCATGCTACCCTATAATGGTGAGTCATGCTTCCCTAGGATTGTGAGTAATGCTACCTAATCATTGTGAGGCATGCTACCCTATGATTGTGAGTCATGCTACCCTAGGATTGTGACTCATGCTACCCTAGGATTGTGAGTCATGCTACCCTAGGACTGTGAGTCATGCTACCCTAGGATTGTGAGACATGCTACCCTAGGATTGTGAGACACGCTACCCTATGATTGTGAGCCATGCTACCCTAGGATTGTGAGGCATGCTACCCTAGGATTGTGAGTCATGCTGCCCAAGGACTGTGAGTCATGCTACCCTAGGAATGCGAGACATGCTACCCGATGATTGTGAGACATGCTACCCTAGGATTGTGAGACATGCTACCCTAGGATTGTGAGTCATGCTACGCTATGATTGTGAGTCATACTCCCCTAGGATTGTGAGACATGCTACCCTGTGATTGTGAGTCATGCTACCCTAGGATTGTGAGTCATGCTACTCTTAGGATAGTGAGACATGCTACCCTATGATTGTGAGTCATGCTACCCTATAATGGTGAGTCATGCTTCCCTAGGATTGTGAGTAATGCTACCTAATCATTGTGAGGCATGCTACCCTATGATTGTGAGTCATGCTACCCTAGGATTGTGACTCATGCTACCCTAGGATTGTGAGTCATGCTACCCTAGGACTGTGAGTCATGCTACCCTAGGATTGTGAGACATGCTACCCTAGGATTGTGAGACACGCTACCCTATGATTGTGAGCCATGCTACCCTAGGATTGTGAGGCATGCTACCCTAGGATTGTGAGTCATGCTGCCCAAGGACTGTGAGTCATGCTACCCTAGGAATGCGAGACATGCTACCCGATGATTGTGAGACATGGTACCCTAGGATTGTGAGACATGCTACCCTATGATTGTGAGTCATGCTACCCTGGGATTGTTAGTCATGCTGTCCTAGGCTTGTGAGTCATGCTGCCCAAGGATTGTGAGTCATGCTACCCTAGGATTGTGAATCATGCTACCCTAGGATTGTGTGTCATGCTACCCTAGGATTGTTAGTCATGCTACCCTATGCTAGTGAGTCATGCTACCCTACGATTGAGAGTCCTGGTACCCTAGAATTGTGAGTCATGCTACCCTAGGATTGTGAGTCATGCTACCCTACGACTGTGAGTCATACCACCCTAGGATTGTGAGTCATGCTACCCTATGATTGCGAGTTATGCTACCCTATGATTGCGAGTCATGCTACCATAGGATGGCGAGTCATGCTACCCAAGAATGGTGAGACATGCTACCCTATGATTGTGATTTATGCTACCCTAGGATTGCGAGGCATGCTACCCTAGGATTGTGAGTCATGCTGCCCAAGGATTGCGAGTCATGCTACCCTAGGATTGTGAGTCATGCTACCCTATGATAGTGAGTCATGCTACCATAGGATTGTGAGTCATGCTGCCCAAGGATTGTGAGTTATGCAATCCTAGGATTGTGAGTTATGCAATCCTAGGATTGTGAGTCATGCTACCCTAGGTTGTGAGTCATGCTGCCCTAGGATTGTGAGTTATTCTACGCTAGGTTAGTGAGTCATGCTGCCCTACGATTGTGAGTCATCCTACACTAGGATTGTGAGACATGCTACCCAAGGGTTGTTAGTCATGCTACCCTAGGATTGTGAGACATGCTACCCTATGATTGAGAGACATGCTACCCTAGGATTGTCAGACATGCTACCCTAGGATTGTTAGGCATGCTACCCTAGGATTGTGAGTCTTGCTGCCCAACGATTGTGAGTCATGCTGCCCAAGGATTGTGAGTCATGCTAGCCTAGGATTGTAAGTCATGCTACCCTAGGATTGTGAGTCATGCTACTCTAGGATTGTGAATCATGCTTCCCTATGATTGTGATTCATGCTTCCCTATGATTGTGAGTCATGCTACCCTATGATTGTGAGTCATGCTACCCTAGTATTGTGAGGCATGCTACCCTAGGATTGTGATTCATGCTACCCTAGGGTTGTGAGTCATGCTACCCTAGGGTTGTGAGTCATGCTACCCTAGGAGTGTTAGTCATGCTGCCGTAGGATTGTGGGTCATGCTACCCAAGGATTGTGAGTCATGCTACCCTAGGATTGTGAGTCATGCTACCCTAGAATTGTGAGTTATGCTACCCTAGGATTGTGAGTCATGCAACCCTTGGATTTTGAGTCATGCTACCCTATGATTGTGAGTCATGCTACCCTAGGATTGTGAGTCATGCTATCCTATGATTGTGAGTCATGCCATGCTACGCTAGAACTGTGAGTTATGCTACCCTAGGATTGTGAGTCCTGCTACCCTAGGATTGTGAGTCATGCTACCCTATGATTGTGAAACATGCTACCCTAGAATTGTGAGGCATGCTGCCCTAGGATTGTGAGTCATGCTACCCTATGATTGTGAGTCATGCTACCCTATGATTGTGAGTCATGCTACCCTATGATTGTGAGTCATGCTTCCCTATGATTGTGAGTCATGCTACCCTAGGATTGTGAGTCATGCTACCCTATGATTGTGAGTCATGCTACCCTATGATTGTGAGTCATGGTACCCTATGATTGTGAGTCATGCTACCCTATGATTGTGAGTCATGCTACCCTAGGATTGTGAGTCATGCTACTCTAGGATTGTGAGTCATGCTTCCCTATGATTGTGATCCATGCTACCCTATGATTGTGAGTCATGCTACCCTATGATTGTGAGTCATGCTACCCTTGGATTGTGAGTCATGCGACCCTAGGATTGTGAGTCATGCTACCCTAGGATTGTGAGTCATGCTACCCTATGATTGTGAAACATGCTACCCTAGTATTGTGAGGCATGCTACCCTATGTTTGTGAGTCATGCTGCCCTAGGAATGTGAGTCATGCTACCCTAGGATTGTGAGTCATGCTACCCTAGGATTGTGTCATGCTACCTTAGGATTGTGAGTCATGCTGCCGTATGATTGTGAGTCATGCTACCCTAGGATTGTGAGTCATGCTACTCTAGGATTGTGAGTCATGCTACCCTATGATTGTGAGTCATGCTACCCTTGGATTGTGAGTCATGCGACCCTAGGATTGTAAGTCATGCTACCCTAGGATTGTGAGTCATGCTACCCTATGATTGTGAAACATGCTACCCTAGTATTGTGAGGCATGCTACCCTAGGATTGTGAGTCATGCTGCCCTAGGATTGTGAGTCATGCTACCCTTGGATTGTGAGTCGTGCTACCCTAGGATTGTGAGTCATGCTGCCCAAGGATTGTGAGTCATGCTACCCGAGGATTGTGAGTCATGCAACCCTAGAATTGTGAGTCATGCTACCCTATGATTGTGAGTCATGCTACCCTTGGATTGTGAGTCATGTTACCCTATGATTGTGAGTCATGCTACCCTAGGATTGTGAGTCATGCTACCCTATGATTGTGAGTCATGCTACCCTAGGATTGTGAGTCATGTTACCCTAGGATTGTGAGACATGCTACCCTATGATTGTGAGTCATGCTACCCTAGGGTTGTGAGTCATGCTACCCTATGATTGTGTTGTGAGTCATGCTACCCTAGGCTTGTGAGTCATGCTACCCTAGGATTGTGAGTCATGCTACCCTATGATTGTGAGTCATGCTACCCTAGGATTGTGAGTCTTGCTACCCTATGATTGTGAGTCATGCTACCCTATGATTGTGAGTCAGGTTACCCTAGGATTTTGAGTCGTTCTTCCCTAGGATTGTGAGTCATGCTACCCTATGATTGTGAGTTATGCTTCCCTAGGATTGTGAGTCATGCTACCCTATGATTGTGAGTCATTCTACCCTATGATTCTGAGTCATGCTACCCTAGGATTCTAATTCATGCCGTGACATGTGGATCTGGTGTTTTGCCTGCCTAATCCGGTGTTTTACGAGCCGCACCAGAGCATGCAACGAGCCCGTTGGGCACTCAAGCCCCGATTGGCTCGTTGATGTTGGAATGCACAGGCCTTAAGGTGGCACAGCGAGCACCCTGCCTTGAGTTCAGCCCAAGACGAGCTGAACAGGGGCTGGCTCGCTCGTATGTTCATATCTGATCCCAAGCATTGAGGGGAAAGAACAAGTTCGACCAAGGAATACAGGTTGAGGTGCAAGCGAGAGAGAGCCTGGGTCATTTAACGCCACGTCTGGTGTTCGTTTGATTTCGATTATGGTTTGAGGAATGCCGGAAGAGAAAGAATGTGGTAGGTTTTGGGCTTGACTGACAGGCTATATGAATCCCTTGCAACTGACTGTGCTTGAATCTGCTTCCAGCCCTGCTCATGTCCTTAGGACACCTTCATTGACACTGCATGGCAGATACCTATACCAGAACGAGCTGGAAGGCGCCATACCTGAATCAATCTACTCGATCAGTTCCCTACAGTTTTTGTAAGAAGCAAACACCCATCCCCATTCTGTTTCCCAATGCTTGCGCTCATCTTGTACTTGCACGGAGCTTCTTCCCATGCACGCCATCTGCTGCAGATGGCATTCAGTGAGAAGGTGGCCCTCTTGTTGCTGCATGCACCTCTGCAGGGACCTCAGCATGAACAAGCTCACAGGGCCGATCTCGCCGTCAATCGGCCAACTTCCCAAGCTTCGAGCGTTGTGAGTTGCGTGTTGATGAACTTCCCTGCATAACTAGCGTTCCCACACAGTGGCATGTCCTAATTCGCGCATGCCTCCAAACCTCGATGCACCCCTCTCGGTGCCTCTCAAATTCGCATGTCACCACTCATGGTGTGAGCGTCATGAGCCCAGTGGCAATCTGCCTTGTTTGATTTCTGCTATGATCTTCGCAATACCACAATCACACCCGCATGTGTCTCCAGAATTCTGCATAGCAATCATCTTTCTGGAGCAATTCCTGATGCGATTGGCAAACTGACTTCACTAGAATACCTGTAAGCTGGCACACATTTCCGCATCGTGAGACGCTACATTATACAGAACCTGACAACTTTTCTGTGCAAATTGCTCTGGCACTTTGTGTAACACTCGGTTAAACATTCTCTGCCTACACACCATTCCACACTCCCCCATCTGCTCCCCTCTCTCGCCGATTAAAACGTTTAGATTATTTTGAGCTTTGCACATCTCGTTATCCGACTCATAACCCTGTTTCTTTTTCCCCGTTCTCCTTCACGACCATCAGGTCACTCGCCTACAACCAGCTATATGGAAGCCTACCTGCTATTCTCGCAAGCATGACACAACTGACAATGTGGTGGTACGGCAGCACGCCATCCCTTGCTCTCACTGGATGAGAAGCACTCATGCCTTTTTCCTGTCATTTTTGTTCACACATTTGCTGATAGACCCATCCCATACCCATGCGTGTATTCCCCCGTGATGTTTTCAGCACACTCTCGCATTCTATTATGCAACTCTTATGCTAAGTATTTTGGGAAAGTACCAACTCGCTACGCCATTGCAACTGTTTCATTTGCAGAAACGTCCCTAGCTGTGCCTTTACAGCCTGTTCAAACGGAAGCAATCAGTTGTTTTCCATTGCATCCTGATCCTCTCCTACTTGCACTATCCTTGCTTTGCCACTGCCACCAGAAGTGCCGTCATCAACATTGTCTCCTGCTCGCGTCGCCGTTTCCTTCTTCC
The DNA here is from genome assembly GCA_027943415.1 of Closterium sp. NIES-67. Taxonomy (NCBI): domain Eukaryota; kingdom Viridiplantae; phylum Streptophyta; class Zygnematophyceae; order Desmidiales; family Closteriaceae; genus Closterium; species Closterium sp. NIES-67. The sequence continues at coordinate 371,886 of BQMB01000249.1, forward strand.
CCCCTGGCAGTGATTTCTCCCACAACTACCTCACAGGCTCGATGGTGCAGCTTCCATCTTTCTTTGCAGACTATTCGAGCAACTACTTGACAGGTTTCTTGGGAAGATTCGACTGCCCTGACCGCAGAAACTCTGTTAATTGCTTCAAAGTGCACAAGGACTGCCGCTTCCTGGGAACACAGCGGCCTGCAGCAGAGTGCCAGGCGTTCTGCGGCATCTTTGGCACTTCTGCTGCTTGTGGTGGGCATGGCACGTGCTACCCAGATGGGCCCAGTCTGGTGCCAACGTGCTTGTGTCAACCGGGATTCGTGCAGCATGGGAAGATTGCCTGTGCTGCTGAAGGTAAATTGTACCTAGGATCTAGGACATTCTGAGAATACACTATACGCACATCCGCTGGCATAAACAGAGACCTTACTCCTGTCTGTGCTTAGAAATCTTTTTCATCATCTCCATCATGACTTTTTTCCTTTCCGCCGCTTTGTTGCAAGTCTTCCAGCCTCACACAATGCCTCCATTGCCCTGTTGTAAAGCGCATGCCCCTGCTGCTTTACCAAATAAGTTCGGCATTCTACTAGCACCACCCACGCAATAGCACCATATCACATATTTTGTTCTGTATGCATATGCTTCAGCTCATCAATCATCAGTGCGCAGCCTTTGCGTCATTCAGGATCCATTCAACTTCGCTCATCCAGCCTCAAAGAGCCAACCTTGTGATTTACTTCACACACCTTGCCAGAAACAAAAAAATTCCAACCCTCATGCTGTTGTACATTCTTTATCTTCTGCTGCCATTCACTGCATTATTTCAGGATGGAATCGAAGCTTCTCGATCAACAAGCCCATTCTCTCCCCATACACTTTGCTCACCAAGGGGTCACAGCGGGAGACAGTGGGGAGGTTCATGGCAAAGCCGGTGACTTTGTTTGCATACCCGGGTGGTCCGAGTTTGGGGTGTGGTGTGGAGTTGGCTTTCAGTGTCAACTTCACATTTGCCCTCGTTCCTGAGTCTGGTACCGTTGGGTCCAATGGCTTTGCATTCGTGATTGCAGCAAAGGCCATGGTGGGGAAGCCTGATGGTGTAGGGTATGGTGGAGTCGGAACACAGAGTGTAGCAGTTGAATTCGACACACTTCAAAACGCCAAGCACAGTGATACGAGTGGGCAGCATGTGGGGCTCAACATTAAGGGCATGGAGGAATCATTGGTTTCAGTGGAGTCACCATTCAGTCTGACAGACATCAACGAGTACACGGCATGGGTGGACTATGAGCCTGGGAATCATGGCACCATCAAGGTGTTCCTAGCCGATTCCAAGGCGAAGCCACAGGTGCCGCTGCTGCAGAGAGAGTTGTCGCTGTGTTCGGTGCTGGAGGCTAGTGCGCAGCAGCAGGCGTTCTTCTTTGGCTTCGTGGCATCCACCATTGTGAAGCCCTTCCAGATGCATGTTATTGTCCGCTCTGGCGTGCAAACAGGTAAGCCTATGTCGAGTGGGGTGGTGGTGATGGCTGTCTGAATGATGAGAGCATTTGAGATGCCAAGGCTGGTGGTGTTAGTTTTGCATTGTTGGAGAGGTCAATAGTTTTTGAAGGGTAAGATTCGTAACCACAATTCTTTCACGAAAAACACTGATGATGCTGATTCACCACACCAGCCATGGCTGGATATGGCAGGGTGGTGGTGTTGTTGACGAAAAGCAGCTATTTAAAACATTCTTGTTGTTGCCTGACATGCAAGTAGTTCTTTCCTTGGCTCATGGCTCTCCTAGAGCATTTTCCTTACCATCAGTTTGCCGCTTCTATGGTTGTTTGTTGCGTTGCTTGTCTCCTCACAGCCGTTCCTCCAACCACGACTGTCCAGATCAAAGGCAAAGGTGAGCTTTCTGACATGTGACGATCAAAAGCTAACTAACAGGACAGCTAGGAACCCAGGTGGTGAAATAGCTCAATAGCTTTTCTTGCATTGTTTGGGTACGTGATAAACAATGATTTGTGCTAAACCTTTGTGGGTTTATGCCTCTCATCTCAATCACCTCTCACCCCTTCATCCACCCCTTCATCCACCCCTTGCTTCACTGCCTTCGCAGCCCTTGGCCTCTCATTATCAGAAGCCACTTTTTCAGCACCTCGAGCCAGCCCCTTCTCGCGCTATATGAGTGCGGGCTTCAGTGTGGCGGCGAACACGCAGGACTCGTGGGTCATCCGTGATTTCCACTCCTGGGGCTCCGTGCCGTTCCTTGGCTGGCCCGTCAAGAACCAGATCGATTGCAGTGAGTGGAAAGTGGATGGCAAGTTCAAGTGCACGTGGTTGAGAATCCGTTCAGTTCAGTTACTGGACCATTTCTTGATTCCACTATGCTGTTTTTGTTTTGTAGCCGTATGTGGTTTTGTTCATATGTGGCTCTTCCCGGCCTGGGATCACATCACGCATTGAAGGTCAAGTAATGCCGTGTGCTGTTCGACGCTGTGGTTTGCACTACCTGCTGCATACCATGACGCTTCTGACGCTTCTCTTTGTTTCGTGCAGACTTCATTATAGTGTCTTTGCTTGTGGTTGAGGAAAAATGTCTTTGTAGCACGTGTAGCACTGCTGGACGCGGTGAGTGCCACCGTCCCTACATGTTCGCCGCCCTGCTTCTCTCTATCATTTTTCTTCCTCTCAGATGCCTCTTGGGCGTACGCAGTGGTGGCGAGTGTGGAGGCAGCATACGGTATTGCAAGACAGCAGAGCGCCCCCCAGCTGTCAGTGGAGGCCCTCTTTGCAGCCATGGGGCTGACCGACACAAACAAGTGCACGGCTGGATGCTCCCCCACCGAGGCCTTTGAGAAGCTGGTCACTCTTGATGGCAGCAGTGGACTCACAGGGGTCAGCGACCCGGTAGGATGAAAAAATGAGGAGGTGATTAGTGAGGTAAGGTGGAGTAAGGAGAGATGCAAGGTGTATGGATTCCACTGCACAATACTTGGTGTTGGCTTGCCCTCCAAGTCTTTATAAAGTGGTTGCCAAGACATCTCAACCAACTAACCGAGCATGATTCAAGACACCAGCTTTCCTTTCTTTGTTGGGCCATAAATGTTTAAGGGACTGCTTGTTTGGTGCTGCATTCGATTATGTTTTCCATCTGCATTCATTCTCTTCTCTCAAGGAACATGGTGTGGTGTGGTGTGGTGTGGTGTTCACCTGGTGTGGTGTGGTGTTGTCTGCTTGTTTGGTGTGGTGCTTGTACCCGATTCTAACACGTTTTATGACTCCAGGACCCTCTAAACCTCCCCCCCATCCCCTCTCTCCCCCCTTCCCTTGTCCCAGGAAACAAAGTATCCAGTGCAGGCATATGAGCGCTCGCAATTCAAGGGGTATGTGGGGCTCATGCAGGCGGTGCAGCGCCAACCAGTGGTTGTTCACATCGAGGCTTCTGCTGATACGTTCGTCAGCTATGATGGGGTGAGTCCTTGCAGCACTCAGTTAGCATGGCCAGCATGCATTCACACATCATTCCTCAACAAACAGTTGTTGCCAGCATTTTGTAGGGTTACAACCATGTTTTATCAACGTCTTCTTGCAATGCTGAGAGGTGACTTAACTTTTATTGATTCTCTATTCCCACTTTGCTGCAGACTTTCAAATACCAAGATCCTGGCTGCTACACTGGCAATCTGAACCATGTTGTACTCATCATTGGGTTCTTCATCGATAGGAACGACGGCAGGCAGAATCGCATTCTTTTCCCGTTTTGGATCATCCGCAACTCGTGGGGCGTGGATTGGGGCGACAGGGGCCACATGCGCATGGACATTCAGGCAGGGGATGGCGTGTGTGGCATCAACGTGCTGCCTGGCATCTACCCCATTGTCAAGAGTGAGTACATTGATAGGCAAGAGTTAGTCATCCAGGTCGGTGGCAAGAGTGGGCACGGGCTGTGTCTTGACTCGCTCATCCACACTAGCCAGTTCAATCGATCGAGACAGGAGAGGCTTGTGAGCCAGCTGGCTCCTCGAGCGCCCCCTCCCTCCCCTCCATCCGACCCCCCCATTTCCTACTATGGATACTCCTCAAGCCGAGCTTTGGTAGGTGAGAAGTGATTGACTGGAGGGTCTGTTAGAACAAACATTACTGGTGGTTAGGATGGAACCCAACTGGAAGGTGTCTGTTAACTTGATAGTATATGATCGTTGCTTATACTGCACAGTCCATAACTTCGCTGCTGTGTGTCTTGTAGTTTGGCATTAGCTGTGTATCTTCACGCTATTCAACTGTATTCTCCGTGGAATCATCCAGTTCCAGGGGATCCCTGCGGCACTACCAGCTACCAGCGCAGCATGACCCCGTGCGGCCGCTTCCTCTGTCAAAAGACTACTGACAACAAGAACAACTGCAGTTGCAGTATTTCTGGAGTGGCTACACAGCCTTTTGTTGAGGTCGACAATGGATATGGCTCCAGCACATGTGCTTACGGTAAGACTCGGTTGTTGGTGCAGGTGTGTTGTCGAAAGACTCCCAGCTTTCAGGAATTGATCTCACGCAACAGTTAGCGAGCGAAGCATGTATACCAAGTGTTTTCCCTCCAGATTGTGTAGGGGCCTTGGTATAGTGGCTAAGGGCCTGTGGGCAACTGGGGATGTCTGTCTCTGCTCTATTTACAAGTCTATCTGCCCCGTGGTCTCCCAGTCTCTGGTATCTCCCTCCCATATTTGCTTTCCATGTATCTTCAATGTCCATTCTATTCACCATCTGAATGCAATTGTGGACGTGGCAGTGGACGTGTGTGGGTCGTCCTTCAGCAACCCCTGCTACGTGGGCACTTGCATCAACGACGGGAAGGGTGCATACTCCTGCATCTGCCCTCCCAACTACATCGAGAGCAAGACGGTCTACGACTTCCCTGCCTGTGATCCAGGTGAGGCTTCACTTGGCTTGAAGCATATCACTGTGTCCGATTTCAGAGTCGGTGGCCTTGACTAAGTCATTGCATCCTTTTCCAAAGGTTCCACACATACCTTGTGTCATGTCTTTCCAGCATGTGGCGACCCTTGCATCTCCTCTCGCCCAAGGATTTCTTTTCTCTCTTCTTTTTCGCGATGCCTCCATGGTCGTCATGTCTTCAGCCAACACGACAGCCACCACCATTACAGTCAGCGGAGACAACTGGTGGTGTTTGGATGTTTGTCAACTTGTTGGTCTCTCTTTGAATCAGTTGACAATTCAAAACGAGGTAAGAACGGGATGAAGGAAGACGGGGAAGGATAGGAAAGTACTTTATTTATGCACAGTGGGATGCCCAGTGTTGCATAGCCCCCATTGGACACCTTCATTATGTGCCATGTGTGGAATATGCATGCCCGTCTCCCCTCTTATATCAACGGTATTTAGGCAGCAGTTTGATCTCTTTCCTTCATGCACTCACTTCTCCATGCAGGCCGTTGATTGCCGCCAGCCATTGCCTAAGGCTACTGTCCTTCAATTGGATGGCATTCTGGCCACACCCTGCACTGCCTTTTTCTACACCCTCAATGTGAGATATGGTGCCCTCGTGTGTGCATCACACCATGCACTCAACCAACTCGTCTTGTCCACTCAGCACATCGTGTTACACAATTGCATGCTCCTGCCTGTGTTAAATCCTCCAGGGCGACACCTGTTCATCAATCACCAAGCAGCTCAACCTAACCTCAGCGGACTTTGCCGCTCTCAACCCCGGCTTTGACTGCTCGAAGCCCATCAAGGCGGGCCGCTCGGTGTGCATCGAGCGCAATGCTGCCCTCGCCTTCACTGTCCCGGAGTGTGTGAGATACGGCGTGCTGACACCTCAGGACACGTGCAAGCAGCTGTTTAGAAGAACCGCTGTTTTTAAAGAAAATCCCTTGCCTGAGCTGTTCGGAAACCCGTGGGTGGAGTTCTTCCGCAACAATCCTGGCCTCACTTGCTCCAGCACCATTCCCTCCAGTGTTTCAGTTGTCGGCAGCAAGATTGGCGTGCAGGTAAGAGACTTTGGAAAAGAGCCTTGGTCATGGGGGCAATGGAAGGGGAAGGGGGGCTGGCCTGAGAAGGGGGAGTGCTAACTTTACGGTTTGCATGGATTCTTCAAAGCAATTGCCATTACCCACCCTCCATGTGTTGTAGCCTCTGAGCAAGTTTAAGAGAATGAAATCTTGCATTCAACTACTTATGCCACTCTCATCACCAATCTCCACGTTCAGTATCCCTCTTGTATTGGGAGCCCAAACTCAATATTACAATTTGGGTTCAAGAGTAAAACACTCATATTGACATGCATCCTTCACTACCAGAGGCATTTTGTGTGTCTTTTGTTGCCCTCCCTCTATTTCGCATTCTAGTCCTTTTCACCTGTATGGTTTTGTCTCCCCCTGATGCCATAATATGTCTATGCTATTTGTTTCCCTTGCATTTTGCAATCCCAGGTTTGTCTCAGAGCTGAATATTGGTCGTTCAAATTTGGCATGTGCAACAAGGGCAGGCTCAAGAAAGTATCACCAGCGATGACGTGTTCAGCTGCCTACCGTTTCTATGGCGGAAATACGGCTACAGCAAGTTTAGAATTCAACAAATATAATGGCAATTTTTGTGTTGGGACCATAAAATCCAAGTCAATTTGTGTGCCCTAGATAGGCTGAAATGAATTTGGGGTTAAAAGGGGGTTTGGCTTTGAGTTATTTTATGTGGTAACCACTCTAGTGAAGCATGCCATTAAACTGTTTGACTGAAAGGATTGAATTGACTGTTTAGACATTATTTGGGTGAAACAATTATGGAGCCTAGGTGTTAGAAAGAGAGAATGAATGACTAGTGTGAGAAACCTAAAACATGTACTTGTTGGGGTTGTACTCACAAGAAGCACACACCCATGCTGGCCTATAACTTCTACATATAGCATATGTATAAGTTGACACACCCCCTAGGCTAGAGAGAGGTTGGTGCTAGGCAAGAAGCACACATCTCAGGGTGGCACTACTAGTCCAACCACTGAGGTAGGGGTCCTGAGACCAGCCAGCAAGAGTACAAGCAAGACTAAAGCAAGCCAGGGCGGCACTACTAGTCCAGCCACTGGAGGTAAGGCTACAACGCCAGTCAGACAGGTATATATAATAGAGAGTACACAATCAAGGTCCTAACAGGTGAGTAGCTACAGGAACAAGACCAAGCTGTAAACAGTGCCTCTGATGATCTATAGGCGCAAGCACTTTAGTAAAGATATCAGCTGTGTTGGCACCTGAGGCCAAGTGAACTACGCGGGCCTGGCAACGCTGCTGTAGCTCACGCAGGAGGAAGTACCGCAGCTGGATATGCTTCGCTCTGCCTTCAAGCCGAGGCTCCTGACACAGGAGAATCATGGCCCTGTTGTCAGCGTACAGGACCGGGGCAGAGCTAGGCCGCTCACCTAAGTCTGTGAGCAAGAAGGTTAGCCAACGGAGCTTCTGTGCCGCCATGGCACCGGCGTAGATCTCGGCCTCACAGCTGGACTGAGCAACAGACGACGAGTGAGTGGATCTCCAAGAGATAGCACCCGAACCAATGCTAAAACAGTAGCCCTGAGACGACCTGAGTGTCTCAGAGTCGTCTGCCCAAGAAGCGTATGTGTGCCCAGTGAGGACCACCGGCTTGCGTCCTCCTAGCACTAACCCCATGCCTGATGTACTTGCTAGATATCGCAAAACCCTCTTAGCGGCCGACCAGTGCTGTGCTCGTTGTCTGCCTGTGGCCACAAAGGGAGCTAGGATGCTGAGAGGGTAAAGTGGAGACACAACAAGGGGAGACCGCGGTAAAGACGCGCAGCCACAACCCACGGGAGAAGAACGTCCGGCACGTCGGCCTTCCGCTCCAGGGGAAACACCGTGGTGTAGCGCGTGTAGTCGTCGACGAGCACAAGAAAATAGCGCTCACCACGCGGTCCGGGGACGGGGGCTGGGCCCCAAACATCCAGGTGCAGGGTCTAAAGGGGAGCAGTAGCAGGGCGAAGCGAGGAGGAGTGAGGGGCACAGCGGAGCCGGCCCTTGACGCAAGGCGTGCACAGTGGCGCAGTCAAGGGGGGAAGTGCGGGGAGCGACTCGGGGAGGCCTCAGACAAGACCGTGCTGAGACATGTGACGCAGGCGCGGGAGAGCAGGGTGACCTAAGCGGTGGTGCCACACAAGGGACGGGTGTGCGAGGGACAGACACGAGCAAGCTGCAGCGACACCAACCGGGGGGGAAGCGGTGTCGAGGGTAAACAGACCGGACACCAGGTCCCGGGGGAACGTCGCAAGGGGGGAACCTGAGACTGCCTCGGTACAGACAGCGAACCGCTCGTGCCCAGGGAACGTAGTGGTGACGCCGAGGTCCTGAAGACGGCCGACACCAACCAGGTTCCTGGAGGACGAGGGAACGTGGAGGCGTGTAAGAGAGCTCGAGGGAACGGCTGGACAGGGAAGGGAAGTGGAGCTGCGAGCGACGACAGGACCCGCGGAGGGGTCAGCGAGAGCGACAACAGCAGGCGCAGCAAGCGGCGTGAGCGTGGAGCGGTCGCGAAAGAAACAGGAAGAAGCACCGGAGTCGAGAGTGAAGGACAGTGAGGCAGTAGCGGAGGCCGGGAACGGAGCCGGTGCAGAACCTAGGCTAGGCAAACTAGGCAGTCCTACGCCTGACGCAGCAGGGAAGGCTAAGCTACACAAAGGTGCTACGCCTAAACTAGAGTACACAGGGTAATAAGATCCAGCAACACTAGAAGCGTCAGCATACAAGGCATGCAAATTAGCACCTATCTGATCCATATCTAAATCAAAGATCGGCACGCCCTGGTGAAACAGGCTGTGCCACTCGGGGAGTCCGGGGCCGGGCCAAAGCGACAACGAAAGAGATCGTCGAGGCGGCGGAAACAGCGGGCGGTCGGGTGCGGGTGGCGGCACAGCGTACCGTGGAGAGGCCCGGTCTAAAGCTAGTACTGGCAGGTCCCACCAACGGAGCTGCCGGTAGACGCCAAGCTGTGCGGGCCGCCACCACGGCCACCCCCTACGGAGGTGCCGGGCGTCCCGGGGGGAGACGAGCCCACGGCTGGGGCTAGGACAGCTGCTGCGACGACTGCGACTGCTGCGACGGCTGCTGCGGCTGCTCCTGCTGCTGGGGCGACGGCTGCTGCTCCTGACTAGCTGAGGCAGTCCCCTCAGTAGAACCACTGTCCCCGGTACCACCACGACTACCACCAGCTCCACCACCACGCCCTCCCTGGCGGCCACGACTGGCGCGGCGCGAGCGCTGCTGCGGGTGTACTGCAGATGCAGTCTCGGTCACAGGGGTCACAGTGGCGATCGCAGCCGAAACGTCAGTAAACGTGCACTGGGAGGGGGCACAGGCGTGAAAGATAGAGACTGCCGGCGCACCGCTCGACTGAGCGATAGTGCGCTGGCGAGTCTCGATCTCGGTCAAGGCGGTGACAAAGTCTGGCAAGGTGAGATCACCCGGGTGCTGGCTAAGGATGTGGTCGCGTGCACTAGCAAGGCGGTCAAGCAGGCGCATAGCGATAAAGTAGAGGGTCATGCAGAAGGGGGGAGGGAGCGCAGTGAGCTGGGCAGCAGTGCTAGCAGTGCGGTAGCGAGACTCTAGGGCGCGCAGGTGAGTGGCAAGGTCAGCAACAGTAGGGAAGGAAGCAAGGTCTGGGAAAAGCATAGGGAAAAGCAGGCGGCTTGCAGTAGCGGAGGCAGGCATGGAATAGTGAGCAACAACAGCTTCTAAGTAAGCCTTGGCTGTATCAACTATAGTAAAACATGAACGCTCAGACACAGGGAGGGCGTGACTGATAGCGACCTGAGCAACTGCATCGCGAGAGTCCCAGACGGCACAGGTAAGTGCAGCAGCAGAGAAAGTCTCACGCTCAGCAGAGGTGGGGTCAGCAGGGAGGGGAGTAGGCGTAGGGGGGCGGGAGAGCAAGCCATCAGCATGGAGAACCAAGGAGTGCCCATCCCGGCGCTGACCTGTGAGTTGACGGCGGAGATCGGACTGCCAGGCGACGAAGTCAACCGCATGGCCCTCAGCGTCCAGGCGGAGGACGAAGTCAGCCATAGTGCAGGGTCAGCGACACAGGTACACAGCGGTACTACTCCACAGGACACAGCGGCACAGGGACACAGCAGCACAGCTCCAGGGGGACGTCGGCAGGACGCTCCAGCGCTAGCAAGCAGAAGACACGAGGCCGGAGACTCGAGGAACCGTGCCGAGCAGAAGACACAGAGCCGCAGGAGCCGGGCAGGCACTGGGAGCTGCGGGCCACAGGAGCCGAGTGAGCGTATCGGGGCCGGGCAGGTGCTGGGTGGGGCCGGGCGGGCGGTGTGGGACGGGCGGGCGGAACAGGCCGGGCAGGCGTTAGAAGGGGCCGGCTAGGAATGGGCGCAACGGCCAGGGGGCCGGCTAGGAGAGGGCGCGACGGCCAGGGGGCCGGCTAGGAGCGGGCGCGAACGGCCAGGGGGCCGGCTAGGAGCGGGCACGACGGCGAGGGTGCTGGCTAGGAGCGGGCGCGAACGGCCAGGGGGCCAGCTAGGAGCGGGCGCGACGGCCAGGGGGCCGGCTAGGAGCGGGCGCGAACGGCCAGCGGACCGGCTAGGAGCGGGCGCGACGGCCATGGGGCCGGCTAGGGGCAGACGCGACGGCCAGGGGGCCAGCTAGGGGCAGGCGCGACGGCCAGGGGGCCGGCTAGGGGCGGACGCGATGGCCAGTGGGGCTGGCTAGGGGCGGGAGCGACGTCCAGGGGGCCGGCTAGGAGCGGGCGCGAACGGCCTGGGGGGCCGGCTAGGAGCGGGCACGACGGCCAGGGGGCCGGCTAGGAGCGGGCGCGACGGCCAGGGGGGGGGTTAGGAGCGAGCGCGAACGGCCAGGGGGCCGGCTAGGAGCGAGCGCGACGGCCAGGGGGCCGGCTAGGAGCAGGCACGACGGCTAGGGGGCCGGCTAGGAGCGGGCGCAACGGCCAGGGGGGCGGTTAGGAGCGAGCGCGACCGGCCAGGGGGCCGGCTAGGAGCGAGCGCGACGGCCAGGGGGCCGGCTAGGAGCGGGCGCGACGGCCAGGGGGCCGGTTAGGAGCGAGCACGAATGGCCAAGGGGCCGGCTAGGGGCGGACGCGACGGCCAGGGGGCCGGCTAGGGGCGGGCGCGACGGCCAGGGGGCGGGCTAGGGGCGGACGCGACGGCCAGGGGGCCGGCTAGGGGCGGGCGCGACGGCCAGGGGGCCGGCTAGGGGCGGACGCGACGGCCAGGGGGCCGGCTAGGGGCGGACGCGACGGCCAGGGGGCTAGCTAGGGGCCGGCGCGACGGCCAGGGGGCCGGCTAGGGGCGGACACGACGGCCAGGGGGCCGGCTAGGGGAGGACACGACGGCCAGGAGGCCGGCTAGGGGCGGGCGTGACGGCCAAGGGGCCGGCTAGGGGCGGACGCGACGGCCAGGGGGCCGGCTAGGGGCGGGCGCGACGGCCAGGGGGCCAGCTAAGGGCGGGTCACGAGGGCGACTAGGGCCTAGGGCAGAAGCGTGGGCGGGCGAGAGGAACCTAACCTTCTCATGATACTATGTTAGAAAGAGAGAATGAATGACTAGTGTGAGAAACCTAGAACATGTACCTGTTGGGGTTGTACTCACCAGGAGCACACACCTATGGTAGCCTATAACTTCTACATACAGCATATGTCATCGCAAAAAGTGCAACGTTCACAGATCGTTTTCACCATTTGAGCTCGGGCATAAAGTCGGAAATCGCCCGCCAAGTGTTCGCGAAATGTTTTTTTCTCATTTCTTTGCACGTAAATGATTCGCGAGTCTTCTGCGGATGAGATGTTATGCGAATGAGTTGTTTTGTGAATGTTACACCTGAATAATAAACATGTTCTGGTGGCTTATATTGGCATAAATAATTGGTTTTTGTACACTAAAACTTCTACAAAGTTTGTAAAATTGTGCATAAGTAACTGAAATATTATAATAGATAAAATATGTGCAATTTGCAGAAAAAACTAACTCAACCCAACCCCAACCAACTCAACCCATATCTCACACGCCATTCGAGGTTCGGCGAGCCCTGTAACCAGGCTGGGTTACGCAGCTCCAATGGATTGCGAAACCCATATATCACGTCCTAACCCTATGCACCGCAAGGAAATTGAACAACCCCCTCGGGCATCAAAAGGGGCCATGCGATTGGTCGAAGCCAAACAACAATCGCAAGCCCAACCCACAGCCTGGTCCCTCGACAACAAAAACGACTAAGGGAAAGATGGTAGCAGATCTCGAATTCGGGATCTGTAATTTGCTCGACTTGCCCTCGTTTCCTCCTAGATCCATGCTCATGCGTAGCCATGCTAGAGAGTTGGTGGGGACTTAAAAGATAAGATCGAGGCGACACCGACGTCAGGCTAGTGAACGCGGATATCAATTGAGGTTCCTGGCGTGCGTAGCCTAGCCTGGACGAAATCACCAGCGCCTGAAAACAAGGGCTACAAACAAATGACGAATCCCCCGCTGCTAACGGCCCACCGTTGCGGGCCGCTATAGCTTCCTGCCACCTTCGACCACCTCGTACAAAAATGCCACCCGCGGCTTCCCACATCATGCTATCCCTGTCCTCGCGCTTCCTTGCTTCCCAAATCCCCGCTTCCCGCTTTTGAAAGCACGACCGCATCTCACCTTCACGTACTGCAGCATCTCGCTGTCCCTCGCTTCCTTCCACCCGCTTCCACCCGCGTCCCGCTATCGCTTGCTTCCCGAATCCCGCTTTCCCATGCTCCTCGCATTACCTTGCTCCCCGTATTCCCATGCTCCTCGCATTCCCATGCTTCCTTCACTCCCATTTTCCCCGCATTCCCTTGCTCCCCGCGTTCCCATGTTCCCCGCATTCCCATGTTCCCCGCATTCCCTTGCTCCCCGCATCCCGCTTTCCCATGCTCCCCGCATTCCCATGTTCCCTGCATTCCCTTGCTCCCTGCACCCCGCTTTCCCATCCTCCCTGCATTCCCATGTTCCCCACATTCCCTTGCTCCCCGCACCCCGCTTTCCCATCCTCCCCGCATTCCCATGTTCCCCGCATTCCCATGTTCCCGCATTCCCTTGCTCCCCGCATCCCGCTTTCCCATGCTCTCCGCATTCCCTTGTTCCCCGCAGTCCCATGCTCCCTGCATTTCCTTGCTCCCCACATCCCACATTCCCATGCTCCCTGCATTTCCTTGCTCCCCGCATTCCCATGTTCCCTGCATTCCCTTGCTCCCTGTTGGTGCAATCCTATGGCTTGCAATCGGCTTGTCGTCCTTGTTTGTGTGTGTGCATGCATGGCATGGAATGAATTGTGAGTCTATGTCAGTGCTATCTAGTGCTTGTGTGAATGTTTGAATGGTGTATCACAGTGTGGCTTGTGTCGGTCAAGATATTAGCGAGTGTTTACAACTCGCATGTCACGTCGTCGTTTGTGTGTCGCATGTGTTTTTTCTATTTTGTCGAGTGTGAAGTGTCCATCGTGTCGCAGGTGTGTGCAGCAAGCCCCCATCAACTCAAGAAGAATTTATCTTGCAGATCCAAGAACAAGAGCTCAAGATTTCAAGCCCAAGGGACGCGGATAAATATAAAATAGTGAAAATAGTAACGTTACTTCGTATAGTGTTACATTTCACTTGGTGTAGCCCCTTGGAGGGTTGGTTTCGAGACTCTTCATGGTTGGGGACTCTGTGGTGGTGTACCACCAACCTGGACCTCGGCTCTTGGGGTATGTAGAGGCTGGGAACCATCTCCCTCTCGAACTCTTCTTGCTAAGTTTGTACTCCTAAGACTATAGTGGCTGCTGTACCCCCTACCAGTCAAACCGCCATAGCGTCGTCAAATCTTCATGGAATCTTATGATTCAACTTGCTGCTGATAGGCGACAGCAACGCGCTCCAAATTCAATTTACAGATCACCGTTTGAGGCACGGTTCAGATCGCCATCAAGTTTTGAAGCTGTCTGACGGAATTCTGACTGTCCTGAATTTCTCTCATTTTAGGCACATCTGAGCCTATTGTGATTATAACAAGTGGTATCAGAGCCCCTTGGAGCAGTCTCGACCATGCCTAGACCTGAGGAAGGGGGTGGCAGAGGTGCTGGAGGCAGAGAAGACGCCCAAGCACAAGGTCAACACCAAGATCCACCCGTTGCTCCGGTGCAACCTAGCCTTGGACCCTCTAGGGATGAGCCTAGAGTATTTGGCCTTGACAAGTTCAACGGTGACAACTTTGCTGAGTGGTCCTTCAAGATGGAGAATATCTTTGACCACTATGATCTGCTGGAGGTGATGGAAGGAACGGAGAAGCGCCCCGAGAACGACCCGGAGAAGAGCCCGTGGGTGCGGAAGAGCGCACAAGGCTACCTTCTACTTGGGCAAGCGTTGGGGAGCAGCCAAATCCGTCACATCAAGCCTTTTCAGCGTGAACCAGCAAAGGGACCAAAGGCATGGGCTGCTCTCAAGGGTGTACACGCTCCTGCAACAGCGGCGGTGGCTGTGGTTTTGGAGCGGCAAATGGCGGCACTTCGAATTGACGAAGGCGAACCGGTGGAGGAAGGAGTGCAGAAATTCTTCGACTTGTTGACACGGCTCGAAGGAGCTGACCTGAACTACAGTGACCTTCAAAAGAAGACCAAGCTGCTGGCCTTACTTCCGGACTCATGGTCCTCGCTCATCATCAACCTTAATCGAGATCTGCCCCGTCTCTCACTCGAAGATGTGAAGCGGGAAATCTTACAAGAAGATTTCCGCCGTCGCGAATTGTCGGGTCCCGATGGTGCCGGAGTTGCAAGCATGGGCCGTGGGCACGGCCGTGGAAGGGGCAGAGGGCGAGGAGGAAGATTTGGCAGCAGTAACTTCAATGGAGGCCGTGGTAATGGAGGATATGGCAGCAACAACAACAATGGCTACGGGCGTGGGCGCGGACGATTTGATGGCGAATGCAACTTTTGCCACAAGACCGGCCACATGTGGAGAGATTGCTTCAGATTGCCTGATGGATGGACCCCTTCTCAAGGCCAAGAGGGCAGAGGAGCAAGGGGAGGAAGAGGCAGAGGTCGTGGAGGCCGTGGTGGTCGTGGAAGCGAAGCGGCAAGCATGAAAGGTGGAGACTACGACAAGGACTCGAGTGAAGATCGATACCCGGGCCAATTCTTCTTTGTCTCCACGCAAGCGGCAGCTGCAGCAGGAGGTGTGGAAGGCTTTGAGGAGCCAGCTACTGTGGGAAAGGTCACCCTTCACTCTCTGGACTTTTGGGTGATCGATAGCGGCGCCACCTATAGCATGACACCTTGTGCGGACTTGCTCACCGAACTCGAACCGTCGCCGGTCAAGCATGTTACATCGGCTTTGGGGCAGCGAGCAGAGGTGAAAGGCATGGGCAAGGCCATGTTCAAGGGTGCTGATGGGAAGATGGTGGGCCTCAAGAACGTGCTTTGGGTGCCCAACCTAGCAGCCAACCTGATCTCTGATCGGCGTTTGCAAAAGGCCGGCATGGACACATCTTCCAAGGGTTCCAAAACCTATACCGCGAGGCTTGGTGAGCGGAAGCTTTGGGACCTTCATGAGGACAGGGACATCTACAATGAGATGTGGCAAATCCCAGTGGTCCCCATGCCTAAGGAGAGGCAAGTGGCAGCAAGCGTCAGCACCAAGAGTGAAGCGGTTGGTGGCGGTGATCACGGAAAACAAAGTGACACCAAGAGTGACTCGAAGGAGTGCAACCTTGGAGAGACCAGCAAGGCGTGTGAACCCAAGGAGAGTGGTGCAGCAGCCAAAGGTGGTGGAAATGAGGAGGATAAGCCTAAGATCCGCAAAGCAGCAGCGACAAAGGAGAAAGGAGAGAGCTTGTGGGGCACGATTGCGAGTGCCGCTTTCTCCAACCCGACTTCCGCTACGGGAGAGTGTGATTGGCTGATCTTGCATCGGCGAATGGGGCATGTGGGATTGCCCATTTTGCAGCAGATAGTTAAGCAAGAGATGGTCAGTGGGATACGTGTCAAGGAGGAGCCCAATGAGGTGCTTGGCTGTCCAACATGCATGCAAGCCAAGTTCACCCGCTACCCGTTCCATAGCTCGGAGACAACGGCGAAGGCACCACTTGATGAGGTGGTGATGGATGTGGTGGGCCCCTTGAAGCTTGGAGCTGCTTGAGCAGAGTAATTCCTCACCATTGTGGATGTCTACACTCGCATGACCTGGGTGTATGTGCTGCCCAAGAAGAGTGACGTAGCTGAAACGGTGAAGACCGATTGGTTGCCGATGGTGGAGCGGCAACAAGACCGACTTGTGAAGGCAATTCGCACTGACCGTGGGGGAGAGTTCCTGAGCAAGGATTTCTCAACTTGGCTGAAGAAGCAGGGCATAAGGCACTCTCTTACCATGCCCTATTCTCCTGCAATGAACGGTATCGCCGAGCGTGCGAATTGGACACTCACGGAGACGGCTCGAGGACTTCTCATTGAAGCCGGTCTACCCAATTACTTTTGGCTGGATGCGGTGCGTCATGCTTGTGTGGCCAAGAACAGAGCCTTGACTCACGTGGGAGAAGACAAATGGGTGCCCTATGTGGAGTGGATTGGAAGGAAGCCGAAGGTGGATATGCTTCGGGTGTTCGGGTGCATGTGCATGGCACTTGTGCCTAAGAAACTTCGGCACAACAAACTTGATGCCAAGGCAACATGGGCCGTGCACCTGGGCATGGCTCAAAACAGCAAGGGATGGCTTCTTTGGGACCCATTTACCAAGAAGTTCTTGGTGAGCAGAGATTGCAAGTTCATGGAGAACTTATCGTACAAGGAGTGGAAGGCGGAGAACCAAGCGAAGATTGGTGTGCGGCTTGGAGAGGTGAAGAGTAACGGCTTGGAGCATGTGGAGCTGCCCTTGGAGCTGAGTAGCAGCAGCACAGTCACGAGGCAATCTCCTCAAATGAACGGGGATGAGGAGGAGGAGGAGGTGCAGCAAGGTGATGAGCGTGCTACAAGCCCCCCAATCACTTCCGCCTCGTGCTACAAGTGCTCGTGGGAACCGAGCAGATTTACCGCAACGCCATGAGAGCATTCAAGTCCCTGCAGCAGAGGAGGAAGGAAGGGGGAGAAGGAAGACTCAGCCCCCCAATAGGTTGAGCTATGACCGGCTTGGAGGACTAGTCAACTCAAGCTTGACCGGTTCGGCTCTCATGCTAGGCGATGATGCGGAAGATGAAAGCGAGGAGTGCGCCTTTGCCTTCTTCTCTCCGGTGGAGATGCCAGGGGAGCCTACAAATCCCAAGGAGGCTTGGGAGGGCCCTAATGGGAAGGAGTGGAAGAAGGCCTCAGATGAAGAAATGGGGAGCATCATCGAGAACGACACGTTTGACTTGGTGAACCTACCTCCGGGGCGGAAGGCGATCTCTTCCAAATGGCTCTTCAAGCGCAAGACCGACGCCGACGGCAACATCGAGCGCTACAAGAGCAGACTTGTAGCCAAGGGGTATCAGCAGCAAGAGAAGAAGGACTACAATGAAGTATATGCCCCTGTGGTTAAGGGTACAACCCTTCGAACTCTCTTTGCCGCGGCGGCCATCAAAGGATGGGTGGTTAAGCAAATGGATATTGTAACGGCCTTATTCAACGGAGTTTTGGAGGAAGAGACTTACATGGAGCAGCCACAGGGGTACAACGATGGGAGTGGCAGAGTGTGGAAGCTGAAGAAAGCACTCTATGTCCTCAAGCAAGCCCCTAGGCAATGGTACATCAAGCTGCGGGAAGTCTTGGAGGCGATCGGCTTCACTCCCTCAACGGCCGATCAATCCTTGTTCATGCTTGGCGAGGGGGAGCAGAGGAGCTTCATGGTGGTTTATGTGGATGACATCCTCATATTCTCACCCTCCTCTGACCTTGTGAAGGAGGTGATGCTGAAGCTTCAAGACAAGTTCAAGTGCAAGACCCTTGGTGACGTCAACTACTACCTTGGGCTTCACATTGAGCGAGATGTGGAGAAGCGGTGGATGCGAGTGCATCAAAAGAAGTACTTGGAGGCCTTGGCTGCCAACTTTGGGAAGATTGAAGGTCATGTGGCTACTCCTCTTCCCTCAGGGTTCAAGTGTGTGAAAGGACCAGCGGAGGAAAGTGTTGGTGAAGAGGTGAGGCGCCGTTTTCACTCCTTGGTGGGCAGCCTCATGTATGCGGCCGTTCACACAAGGCCGGATGCAGCCTTTGCTACCGGGCAGCTGGCTAGGGTTGTCCAATGCCCTAATGAAGAGCAGGTAGCTGCTGGAGAGAGGGTGGCCAAGTACCTTGGCCAAACAGCAACTGTTGGACTGCAATACTCCGCGGCGGCACAAAGGCGTCAAAAGGGTGCGGATGGAGTCGAACCCGGGAGGCTCTATCTCACCGCCTTCTCTGATGCATCTTGGGCATCAGAACCAGAGGACATGACAAGTGTGGGAGGCTTCATCTGCTGTATTGGTGGAGGGCCAACAGCTTGGGAGAGCAAGAAGCAAGTGGACCAAGCATTGAGCTCGGTGGAGTCCGAGTACATGGCACTCTTCCGTGCCATAAGGGAGGTTGTGTGGCAGCGGCGTTTGCTAGCTGAATTGGGGGAGGAGCAGCAAGGACCTACCCCACTCTACTGTGATAGCCAAGGTGCTATTTCATTGGCTAAGAACCCCGTTCTTCATGGCCTTACCAAGCACATGAAGGTGAAGTGGCATTGGGTGAGGAGCATGGTACCCGCGGGTAAAGTGGAGTTGCACTACGTGAAGACGACGGCGCAGCCAGCTGATATGATGACCAAGAGGCTGATTGAGCAGCAGCATTGGCAGTGTTGCAAGCTTGCTGGGATGGCTCTGAACTAAGAGGAACAGATTCGAAGGCCAACAATCCGAGGGGGAGTTTGTTGGTGCAATCCTATGGCTTACGCTCGGCTTGTCGTCCTTGTTTGTGTGTGTGCATGCATGGCATGGAATGAATTGTGAGTCTCTGTCATTGCTATGCAGTGCTTTTGTGTATGTTTGAATGGTGTATCACAATGTGGTTTGTGTCGGTCAAGACATTAGCGAGTTTCTACAACTCGCATGTCAAGTCGTCGTTTGTGTGTCGCATGTGTTTTTTCTATTTTGTCGAGTGTGAAGTGTCCATCGTGTCGCAGGGGTGTGCAGCAAGCCCCCATCAACTCAAGAAGAATTTATCTTGCAGATCCAAGAACAAGAGCTCAAGATTTCAAGCCCAAGGGACGCGGATAAATATTAAATAGTGAGAATAGTAACGTTACTTCGTGTAGTGTTACATTTCACTTGGTGTAGCCCCTTGGAGGGTTGGTTTCGAGACTCTTCATGGTTGGGGATGATGGAAATCGTGCAAATCTGGAGAGAACTAATTAGAGATTAAGTCTGACGACCTCAACGAATCATTGCGTGCTGCTCAGGTAACTTCTAGAAATGAGCTTATACGCGTTGGAAAGGTCTTAATCTCTACTTTCCAGAATGGTAAAGCACGTTCATAACCAAGATCTGAGCCGCCGATTATGACGAAATCAGTGTGAGGGGGTCTTCTGGTAATTTGGCTAGGCAGCCATGAATCACCTAGTAAAAACGAGAAGGGAAGCAGTTCGATCTGGAAAAGTTGCAGTATTTGATGATCAAACAACACCAACCCTCGCCCTGAACCAAACCCTAACACTCCCAAGTGCCACAGCTGCAACATCAAAGATGTTGTAGTGGGTATGGGGTAGTATGGGTTGGAAAGGTAACGGGATCAAACCTAGCCAACCAACCCAATTCTTTTGCCCAAATCCCAATAGCCCACAGCCAGCTAGAGCAAATCACACCACAGAACACTACACATTTATCAGGGGACTCTGTGGTGGTGTACCACCAACCTGGACCTCGGCTCTTGGGGTATGTAGAGGCTGGGAACCATCTCCCTCTCGAACTCTTCTTGCTAAGTTTGTACTCCTAAGACTATAGTGGCTGCTTTATCTCTTGCCAGTCAAACTGCCATAGCGTCGTCAAATCTTCATGGAATTTCATGATTCAACTTGCTGCTGATAGACGACAGCAAGACGCTGCAGATCTTGTTTACAGATCACCGTTTCATTTAGCGACCAAATCGTTATCGATATTTGAAGCCGTCTGACGGAAATCCGACGTTGCTCTCTATCTCTCTATCTAAGCCTATTGTGATTATAACAGGTGTCGGTGGCCTACACGGCGGCGAATGGAAGGCGAAGTCAGCAGTGGCGATGAGGGCAGAAGCAATGGTGGGGATGGGGGTTTAGGCCGCACGGCCCGCAAGCGGCGTCGGCGCAGACCGGCGTTGACAGTTCGGCGCTGCCCGGGATGTCCCTTGCCCTCGTGCCCGTCGCCGGGGCACCACAGAGCTTTGCCCTTGGCTCCATCAATGCCGACAACGAGTGGGATGGCACATGGCACCGGGATTTTAGCATGGACGACAAGGGGTGGGAGAGGAACCGGATTCCGGACCCCGCTGTAGGGGGGAAGGGCGGACAGCGTGACAATGACCCGGATTATGGCCCGGGAGAGGAGGAGATGGAGGCATGCGAGTCCGGGGACGATGGCCCACGCCCTGGAAAAAAGGGGGGTGGGAAGAAGAGCGGGAAGGGTGGCGGAGGGGGGCGTGGGAAAGGGGCGGGTGCTGACCTAGGGGCCATGGACGCAGGCGCTGCTGCTGGTGTGGGGGAGGATAGCGAGGAGCCTGGAGTGGCAGGGGGTGTGGGGGGGGCAGCAGAGGCCATGGAGACAAGGGCCGGGCAGGGTGCGAGCGGTGGAGAAAGGGGCAAGCAAGGGGCCAAGCGTAGTAAGGGGAAGGGAAAAGCACGGTCTGGGTCTGGGGGGGGACTGGGGGGGCTGGTGCGGGGCACCCTAAGTGTGGTAGAGAGGGGGAGGTGGAGGAGGAGGAGGAGGGCATCGGGGGCAGGATCCCGGGCCTCATGCAGGGTATGTTCGACGTGACCAACGACCCTCTTAAGCATGCATGTAGGTGCTGCGAGCAGACGGTTTACTAGGCAAGCAGCTGCACTGGCAGCGCCTGGAAGCATGCCCGCCTTTATCACCACCCCCACCTCCAGATCTGGCACCGTCTGTACCCAGACCCCAAGAAGCAGCCGGGTTTGGAGTTCCCCCTCAAGGGGTATCCGAACGTGCCACATCAGCGGGAGGCCTGGCCGCATGCTGACAGCTGGCCGCGGCTTCCTGCGGGTCCGGCGCCGGCGCAGGCGGATGCTGGAGCGGGGCAGCTGAACTTACACAAGTTCATGGCACCTCGACTGTCCTTGCAGCGACTGCGACAGGCGCTCGTCGAGCTGTTTGCTGACGCCGACCTGGCGTATCGTCTCGTCGATCGTCCATCGGTGAGCCCTCGCATACTCTACTTGTGAATTTCAAATTCCATTTTTGAGTGGAGTGTAGACTTGTCACATCCATGATATCAATCCGCCAAAAGCCTCATACTGCCTAGCTGCCACCAATTTCTCCGCCCATCCCTCTTCCATGTCCAGCGGTTCTGCTCGCTGCTGAACCCACAAGATGCGAACATGCTCGGCAGCCGGTTTCGGCTGGCACGTGACATGTTGACGCACGGGAATGCTGCACGCGAATGGCTGCAGCAAGAGGTGGCCGGTGGCGGGGCAGCAGGGAAGGTTTCCTTCACCACTGACATTTGGACCAGCCCCAGCAAGCAAGCCTTCATGACCGTCATGGGCCACTACATCACATCAGACTTCAGGCTGCGGCAGGTGACTTTCGAGTTCAAGCAGCTCCATGGGTCGCACACGGGAGACCTCGTTGCGGACGTGTTCGAGAAGGTCCTCATCGAATGGGGATTGCTGTCTGAAGTGTTTGGCGTGATGACGGACAACGCCGAGAAGAACGTCAAAGCTTTCAAGATCCTGGCCGGCGACAAGACGTACCCCACTGCCTGCACCGCTAACCCAATCTTGATGAAGGACATGCACTTCAGGTATGCCACTTGAAACATTGTTTTTGCATGTGCTCAAAGAGCTGCCCCTCATGTCCCAAGGGAACCAACAAGATAGGATGACTACAGTCCCCTCAATTCTCCCCCCGCCCAACACCTCTTGCCCCCCCCCCACACTCCATCCACCCTGGCCTGCAAGGTGCCTTGCGCACATTTTGAACCTGGCTGTTCAAAAGGCACTGGGAGTAGGGGCGGTCGTTGAGCCGTTGAAGCGTCTCAGAGACCTGGCTACGCATCTCGGGTGGTCTATCACACGTTCTAAGTGCTTTGAGGAGGACCAGCGTAGAGTGGCAGAGGTCCCGGGGGGGGGGGGACCTTGCGACTCATGACGGACATGCCCATACGCTGGGGCTCCTCCTATGAGATGCTCAGGCGCGCGATTGACCTGAAGACGGCCCTCACGCTCTACCTGTCCCATCCTGAGGTGAGCGCGACAAGGCATGGCACATGGCCCATGGCATGGCACATGATATGGCATGGCATGGCACATGGCATGGCACATGGCATGGCATGTGGCATGGCACATGGCATGGCATGGCACATGGCATGGCATGGCCTTGCACATGGTGCATGGCCACATGGTGCCCCTAAACCCGAAACCACTGCTCCCCTCCTCAACTATTTCTACACCCTTCCCATTGTCGTGCCTGCTGTCTTCATCAGCCTGGTACCTCCAAACAGGTGCCCAACAGTAATGGCAGGTTCCACCTGAGGGACGACCACTGGGAGACGCTGCTGGAGGTAGCGGCTTTCATCAAGCCGTTCCACTCCCTTACCACGACGGCTGAGGGGTCGCTGTACCCCACAGCCACGGCGGTTGTTCCCCAGTACAACCGCCTAATCGACAACCTCGAGACAATGTTGATGGAAATCGTGCAAATCTGGAGAGAACTAATTAGAGATTAAGTTTGACGATCTCAACAGAACATTGCGTGCAGCTCAAGTAACTTCTAGAAATGAGCTTATACGCGTTGGAAAGGTCTTAATCTCTACTTTCCAGAATGGTAAAGCACGTTCATAACCAAGATCTGAGCCGCCAATTATGACGAAATCAGTGTGAGGGGATATTCTGGTAATTTGGCTAGGCAGCCATGAATCACCTAGTAAAAACGAGAAGGGAAGCAGTTCGATCTGGAAAAAGTCCGAGTATTTGATTGTCAAACAACACCAACCCTTGCCCTGAACCAAACCCTAACACTCCCAAGTGCCACAACTGCAACATCAAAGTGTTGTAGTGGGTATGGGGTAGTATGGGTTGGAAAGGTAACGAGATCAAACCTAGCCAACCAACCCAATTCTTTTGCCCAAATCCCAATAGCCCACAGCCAGCTAGAGCAAATCACACCACAGAACACTACACATTTATCAAATGTACCACAGCAGGACGACTACCCATGTGATGAGGGACATGGCATGGGAGGCGCTGGAGGTCCTGAAGAAGTACGAGTACGGGGTGGCGAAGGAGCTCGCGGTGGCTACCATGCTAGACCCCCGCTATAAGCACTACTTCAGGCTTCCACGGTGGGAGGTGGTGAACAAGGATCTGGCCACCGACACAACAGGCACTACTAGAGCGGTGCCGGTGCTGGACGAGGCAAGTGTCGCAACGCTGGTTCGGAAGCGGCTCGAGAAGTACCTGTCTAACCAGCAGGGCTCCGGGGAGACGGCGGGGACCGAGGAGACCAGTACGGCTACTGTAGGGAAGGGGGACAGCGGCGCGGCGGGTGAGGGTGGGGGGTCGGCGGGGGCGGAGGGGGATGATTTGGCGGATGAGCTATTCGCCACCATGGACGCGCAGGCGGCAGCAGCGGGGGTAAAGCCACCAGATGAGGTTGAGAGGTACCTTGGGGAGGAGAGGCTTAAGGCGGGTTGCCCCCTTAGGTTCTGGCAAAGCAGGGTAGACTTGCCAGGCCTTCGGGCCATGGCTCGCGACTACCTGGCAATCCCAGCCACATCTGCTGCCAGCGAGAGAGCGTTCAGTCTGGGGAGGAACGTTGTGTCCTGGTAGCACCACCGGTTGAGCGCCGCCCAGGTGCGTGCATCCATGACCATCAAGTCATGGATGTCAGAGCACCAGGGCGCGCAGCTCCTGGGGCCGGTAGCTGCGCAGGCACTGAAGGAGCCGTGCATCGAGGGTGAGGATTTTGGACTGTGATAACACTTTTGGTTGAGTGGGAAGATAGTGGTTCGATGGTCGTGGCCGGTGGTTGAGTTGCGCCTTGGCTATGTGGGTTACCGTGCATCCCGTAACTTGCATCCTCCACCTAATTTTTTATTGTGCACTACAGTCTTTGTTTGGCACCGGTGTCCAACCTTGACGAACCCAGCATTGGGCTACGGGGTCTGCAAGACTGATCAGTTAACAAGCTTTCTTTTGCATTCACATGGCATCCTAAGTTAGGTTTCCAGGACTCAATAAGCAGCCTTCAACACAAGATACGCATGAAAGGGTGGAAGCAACTGTGTGCCATGCACCTAATGCCTTTAATTAATATATATGTTAGAAATATCTCAAAGGACTTAAGCGTTTCTAAAGTGTAACACTACACTCGAGGAAGATCACAACGGGTACGCGAGTCAACGGAGGTTACTCGAGGGGTGGACAAAGAACGCGAAGGGACTTGAAGGGTCGCAACTGGAGGTTGCGACTGACCGTTACAACAGCATGGATGGTAACCGAAGCGACAATCGAATCGCTGTGCGACTCGATAACCGCTCCTGCAACTGTATTCTACAACTGCTTTACTTTCCTATTTTTCTATATATATTGCTGTATGCTTGCCTCTTTAATCATCACTTGTTCTCATATACTAGTACAAGGGTTCAAATACCTCAACTTCCGCTGCACTACTCAAGTCTCATTCTTCAACTGGGACTTAGTCTCTGGAAAGATCCTAAGGGCTTTTTCTCAGCTCAACATGGTATGAGAGCGGTCAGAGACCAAACTCCCAGCAACTACGCCCTATCTACAATCTGCAATTCAACGACTTCATTGATTACAAGTCATGGACAGCAAGGGCAAGAAAATCTCTACGGGCTCACCCAGCGCCCAAGACATTCAACCCGGCAACTCTGGATTGCACACTTCAAGACTACAAACCGAGACCGGCGATGCTCAAGAAACAATAGGAAGAGCACCGGAAATGGTGACCCCATCACCCTCTTCAAGCGTGGATCCGAACCTTATGGAAAGGTTCTTCAGCTTCATGTCGCACTTCGACCAGCAGCAGCAGACAAGGACACCTGCGCATTCAACACAGAGCAACAGAGGAAACATGGGATTAGCGCCGATGAGCCTCGACAATTCATCGTTCGGGCGACACAATCAAGCACCTACCTTTGCGCCTTATCACTCTTCACCGGGGACGTTCGAGTTCATGCCGCCCCGTGCCCAACCAACAGCAGCTGCATCACAACAAACACCAAACGAGATTTTAAGTCTCCAGGCGCAGTTTTCATACGTGATTAAACTGCAGACATCATCACCATTCAACGGACACGATTTCTTTACCTGGAGTTTTGAGTTCGAGCTGCTGATGGAGGCTGCGCATCTCCTGGGATACTTCAACGGGTCCCTGCCATTCCCAAGCAACGGCACTGCAAAGGAGCAAGAAATTTTTACTTATCAGTCGCTGCTAGCGTACACAGTTCTCCTGCGGAACCTGTCACCACAAGAACAGCAGAGCATCAGAACATATCGGAGCTATGGAAACTCCGCGAAACTCGCATGGCATCATCTCAAGTGTCTCTATCAAGCAAACGACAGCGTGACACAAAGCAGACTCATGCAACAACTGACAACAATACAGATGAAGACCGGGGAAAAGGCGATGCAGTATATGAGTCGCTGTCAGACCCTCCGCGACCGCCTGCTTCGGTGCGGAGGAACAATCACTGAAGAAAGCTTCGTGACGCTTGTCCTCGTCGGGCTCGGGCCAGAATGGAGAACCACACGCTCGCTTCTTCGCGCCCACGGAAGAATCTCGGAGATGCACCTCTGCGCCGAGCTGCACGCTGAACAACATGAGATGGACCTGTTCGAAGAAAGACAACCAAGGAAGCAGCAGCAGTTAGTTTTCTACACTCAACGAAGGAACGACAACAACTACAATCGACGCGGCAAGCAAAATCAACGCGACAACAGAGGACTCACCTTCGTGCCGCCGTTCTGCCACAACTGTCAGACTTCCGGACATTCCAAAGTCAACTGCACACGTCCTCGTGTGTATCGTCCAGTAGACCCACACGTCGCCTCCACTCAAGAAAGCCCTCCAAGGCGCTCTTCCACATCTGCACAAGGGACACCGAACATCATTAACTGCATGGTACACATCGACAACTGTGCACCCAAATCACCACCCACTTACGCACCAGACGAAGAAGAACTTCCGCCGCCGCGCTCACAAGGACTTCAGGTCAACCCGACATACGCTGCAGTCGCCAACGCCGAACCCACCGGGCGAAACACCTGGTTCTTGGACAGCTGCTGCGGTCAACACATGTGTTCTTCCGGACGCTTCGTGCAACGAGAGCGACGCCTCAACCGTGACGTCATCATCACCGTCCCCAACAACGAGAACCTGAAAACAAACAGACAAGGCGTGGTTCAGTTACAATCCATGGAGACAAACGTTATACTTCAACTCAACAAGGTCCTCATCGTCGACAACTTGGGATACAACTTACTAAGCGTAAGCCGGCTAATGGCAAAAGGGATTCACCTGGAGTGCGACTCCTACTCCAACGAGTTTCGCCTTTACCACGGGAAGGGCGGTCTCTTCATCGGTCGTGCTCTCCTGAAGTCCGGCGTCTTCGTGTTGGACTTCGTCCCCGACCTCGGTACCGCCGACAGTGACGGAATCGTGTCGTTCGCCGCCTGGACACACCCGCCGGATCTTGACCCCGACTTCGACCCTGACGGATTCTGGCACTCCAACACCATACCTGCAGCAGAGAGAACACGAGCATTAGTAGTCATCAGACAAGAACGGCAAGTACCAGCAAGTGTCCCTTCCCAACCATCACCTGCAGTAGCAGCAGCAGGACCCAACCGAGTACCACCACCAGCGATCTGAGGACCGCCAACCGAAGCAGATCAACTTATGCCCATCACACGAGAAGTCTGTCGAAGTCCCGCCACAGTCGTCGCGTTCTTCTCCAACACCGACATATACCACCGCTCGCCCGGCCATCGCGCTCCCGACGACATCTGGCACCAACAACTCGGGCACCCTGCAAACAGTACAATACTGCAAACCATCCAAGCCGAAGTGTTAGAACGCAACGCTCTCCTAACAACGAGCGGCCAAGAACTTCGACGACCACGCGCACGGTGCTTTACGTGTCCCGAAGCCGATCTTCCCCACCAGTCTTTCCCATCTCATCACAACCCAAGCGCACCTGCATACGCACCGATGGAAAAAGTATACAGCGACACTTTTAACATGCCTCGAGAAGACAGTGAAGCCGACTTCAACTATGTCATCACGTTCATCGACGCAGCAACAAGATACGTCTGGCACTACAACCTCAAGACGCGCGATCAAGCCTTCGACGCCTTCACAACATGGCTACCCATCGCCGAACGAGAATCCGGAACCAAGCTCAAGAGCTTCCAGTCAGACGGTGCACTGGAATACCAGTCACAACGCTTCAGGACCTATCTGGCGGAAAGAGGAATCAGACGCCTGGTGTCTCTGCCCTACGCTCACCAGCAGCAGGGGGTCGCAGAACGCATGAACCGGACCTTGCAGACGACGATGCGAAAGCTGCTCCTTGGGATGAGACTGCCCACCACACTGTGGCCAGACGCGATGACACATGCAGTCCACCTGCACAACCTGTTGTCCTCGTCATCGCTTCCCAACAACGCATCATCGTACCTGCTGTGGACACAAAAAAGGGGCAGTACAAAATTACTTCGAGTTTTCGGCTGCATGGTACAGTACAGACCCCACACAGCCCGAACAGGACGCTTCACTCAATGAGCTCGATGGGGACTACACCTCAGCATCGCAAAACATTTTCACGCATGGAAAATCCTCGACATACAAGACAAAAATACGGTGGCATCACGTGATGTTCTCTTCTACGAGCGACTGACGCTGCAGCATTACCTGGACAACATTGCCACCACGCACGGCCCCACCGACGGCTTTGCGGGCCTTTGTTCCTTCGCCGACCGTGCTGCCGAGGCTGACGCAGCAGAAGAAGACGTACCGGGAGCCTCGGAAGCTGCCGGACCACTCCCTTTCTGTTCCGTACCTGTTCCACTCGACGAAGACAATCCTCTCGATAGTAACAACCTCGACACCCTTTACCACTTCGCTGACCAAGGTTACATTACACCCCACCCGGTCGACACAAATGTTTCAGAACGCATCGGCCCCAACTTCTTACGTGATCCAGAAGACGGTGACGAAGCAGCCTATTCCGCGAATGAAAATTCCCCTCGACACACACCCACGGGACTGCAAATCCTCGGCCTCTGGGTCTCCGTCCAGCATCCGCCGCCGCCATCTCCGCGCGAGCCCTCGACTCTGTCGCAGGCTCTGGGGGGGGAACATAAGGCAAAATGGAAGGAGGCAATGGAAACGGAGCTAAAGGCTCTGCAAGACCGAAATACATGGAAGCTGGTACCTGCAACAAGCAAACGCGGGAAGAACGTCCTCTCGAGAAAATGGGTGTACCGCATCAAGACCAACGCGGACAGCTCCATCGAACGATTTAAAGCTCGATGGGTCATACGAGGCTTCGATCAACGATACGGAACCGACTACACAGAAACCTTTGCCCCAGTCTCCCGTCACACCTCCCTGCGCATCTTACTCGCCGTCGCGGCCACGAAGAAACTACCACTGCGCCAAATCGACGTCGCAAATGCCTTCCTGTACGCACCTGTGGACGCCGAGATCTTTGTCGAGCAGCCCCACGGATTCATCGACGACCCTACAAAAGTTTGCCAGCTGATGAAATCCCTCTACGGGATCAAACAAGCTCCGCGGCTGTGGCAGCAGCATCTTCACGGCCGCCTCGTCAGAATCGGTTTCCTACAACTGCCGCACGACCAAGGCATGTATCGACTACAGTAGGAAGAAGCCTTTATCCTTCTCATCGTTTACATCGACGACCTGCTCTACATCGGCTCCACTACCGACATCGCCACCTGGTTCGAAGGGGAGCTGAAAAAGGACTTAACACTCACGGCGTCCGACGCACTGACCCAGTACCTGACGGAAATCGTGCAAATCTGGAGAGAACTAATTAGAGATTAAGTAAGACGATCTCAACAGGTACGCGAGTCAACGGAGGTTACTCGAGGGGTGGACAAAGAACGCGAAGGGACTTGAAGGGTCGCAACTGGAGGTTGCGACTGACCGTTACAACAGCACGGATGGTAACCGAAGCGACAATCGAGTCGCTGTGCGACTCGATAACCGCTCCTGCAACTGTATTCTACAACTGCTTTAATTTCCTATTTTTCTATATATATTGCTGTATGCTTGCCTCTTTAATCATCACTTGTTCTCATATACTAGTACAAGGGTTGAACTACCTCAACTTCCGCTGCACTACTCAAGTCTCATTCTTCAACTGGGACTTAGTCTCTCGAAAGATCCTAAGGGCTTTTTCTCAGGCCAACAATATACAAATGGTGTTTTAGAAGGGACAAGAACCATGTGCCCCTTATGCAGGGTGCACCTGTTTGAGGACCCCCGGGTGGTGGTCTCCAAACTGTTAAACACAACCTGGCCCGTCGTTAAGACCTCTAAAACAACGACGGGTCCAAAAACCCGATTTTGCCAAGTTAGAACCCGACCCGACCCGACCCGAAATCGGGTTCCCCATAACCCGACCTACTAAACACGGGTCGGGTTGACCATGCCCGACCTCTGACCCGACTTGACCCGACCCGACCCAACCCGAACCCGACATCGGGTAGGACAAAGTCAGGTCGGGTCGGGTCGGGTCGGGTTCATGCTCATCCCTACTCTCCCGTGCCCTCTCTGCTCCTCTCCGCTGCTCTCTCTGCTCCTCTCCGCTGTCCTCTCTGCTCCTCTCCGCTGCCCTCTCTGGTCATCTCTGCTGCCCTCTCTGCTCCTCTCCGCTGCCCTCTCTGCTCCTCTCCGCTGCCCTCTCAGCTCCTCTCCGCTGCCCTCTCTGCTACGCTCCGCTGCCCTCTCTGCTCCTCTCCGCTGCCCTCTCTGCTCCTCTCCGCTGCCCTCTCTGCTCCTCTCCGCTGCCCACTCTGCTCATCTCCGGTGCCCTCTCTGCTCCTCTCCGCTGCCCACTCTGCTCCTCTCCCCTGCCCTCTCTGCTCCTCTCTGCTGCTCTCTCTGCTCCCCTCCGCTGCCCTCTCTGCTCCTCTCCGCTGCCCTCTCTGCTCCTCTCCACTGCCCTCTTTGCTCCTCTCCGTTGCCCTCTCTGCTCCTCTCCGCTGCCCTCTCTGCTCCTTTCCGCTGCCCTCTCTGCTCATCTCCACTGCCCTCTCTGTTCCTCTCCGCTGCCCTCTCTGCTCCTCTCCGCTGCCCTCTCTACTCCTCTACGCTGCCCTCTCTGCTCCTCTCTCCCTGCCCTCTCTGCTCCTCTCCGCTGCCCTCTCCGATCCTCTCCGCTGCCCTCTCTGCTCCTCTATGCTGCCCTCTCTGCTCCTCTCCGCTCCCCTCTCTGCTCCTCTCCGCTGCTCTGTCTGCTCCTCTCCGCTGCCCCCTCTACTCCTCTCCGCTGCCCTCTCTGCTCCTCTCCGCTGCCCTCTCTGCTCCTCTACGCTTCCCTATCTGATCCTCTCTGCTGCCCTCTCTGCTCCTTTCCGCTGCCCTCTCTGCTGCTCTCCGCTGCGCTCTCTCCTCCTCTCCACTGCCCTCTTTGCTCCTCTCCGGTGCCCTCTCTGCTCCTCTCCGGTGCCCTCTCTGCTGCTATCCCCTGCCATCTCTGCTCCTCTCCCCTGCCCACTCTGCTCCTCTCCGCTGCTCTCTCAGCTCCCCTCCGCTGCCGTCTCTGCTCCTCCCCGCTGCCGTCTCTGCTCCTTCCCGCTGCCCTGTCTGCTCCTCTCCGCTGCCCTTTCTGCTCCTCTCCGCTGGCATCTCTGCTCCTCTCCGCTGCCCTCTCTGCTCCTCTCCGCTGCCCTCTCTCCTCCTCTCCGCTGCCCTCTCTGCTCCTCTACGCTGCCCTCTCTGCTCCTCTCCGCTAGCCTCTCTGCTCCTCTCTGCTGCTCTCTTTGCTCCCCTCCGCTGCCCTCTCTGCTCCTCTACGCTGCCCTCTCTGCTCCTCTCCGCTAGCCTCTCTGCTCCTCTCTGCTGCTCTCTTTGCTCCCCTCCGCTGCCCTCTCTGCTACGCTCCGCTGCCCTCTCTGCTCCTCTCGGCTGCCCTCTCTGCTCCTCTCCGCTGCCCTATCTGCTCCTCTCCGCTGCCCTCTCTGCTCCTCTCCGCTGCCCTCTCTGCTCCTCTACACTGCCCTCTCTGCTCCTCTCTCGCTGCCCTCTCTGCTCCTCTCCGCTGCCCTCTCCGATCCTCTACGCTGCCCTCTCTGCTCCTCTCTGCTGCCCTCTCTGCTCCTTTCTGCTGTCCTCTCTGCTCCTCTCCGCTGCCCTCTTTGCTCCTCTCCGCTGCCCTCTCTGCTCCTCTCCGCTGCCCTCTCTGCTCCTCTCCGCTGCCCTCTCTGCTCCTCTCCGCTGCTCTCTCTGCTCCCCTCCGCTGCCCTCTCTGCTCCTCTCCGCTGGCCTATCTGCTCCTCTCCGCTACACTTTCTGCTCCTCTCCGCTGGCCTATCTGCTTCTCTCCGCTAGCCTCTCTGCTCCTCTCCGCTGCCCTCTTTGCTCCTTTCCGGTGCCCTCGCTGCTCCTCTCCGGTGCCCTCTCTCCTCCTCTCCGCTGCCCTCTCTGCTCCTCTACGCTGCCCTCTCTGCTCCTCTCCGCTGCCCTCTCTGCTCCTCTCCGCTGCCCTCTTTGCTCCTCTCCGCTGCCCTCTCTGCTCCTCCCCGCTGCCCTCTCTGCTCCTCTCCCCTGCCCTCTCTGCTCCTCTAAGCTGCTCTCTCAGCTCCCCTCTGCTGCCATCTCTGCTTCTCCCCGCTGCCCACTCTGCTCCTCTCCGCTGTCCTCTCTGCTCCTCTCCGCTGCCAACTCTGCTCCTCTCCGCTGCCGTCTCTGCTCCTCTCCGCTAGCCTTTCTTCTCCTCTCCGCTGCCCTCTTTGCTCCTCTCCGCTGCCCTCTCTGCTCCTCTCCGCTGCCCTCTCTGCTGCTCTCCGCTGCCCTCTTTGCTCCTCTCCCCTGCCCTCTCTGCTCCTCTCTGCTGCTCTCTCTGCTCCCCTCTGCTGCCCTCTCTGCTCCTCTACGCTGCCCTCTCTGCTCCTCTCTCGCTGCCCTCTCTGCTCCTCTCCACTGCCCTCTCGGATGCTCTCCACTGCCCTCTCTGCTCCTCTACGCTGCCCTCTCTGCTCCTCTCCGCTGCCCTCTTTGCTCCTCTCCGCTGCCCTCTCTGCTCCTCTCCGCTGCCCTCTCTGCTCCTCTCCCCTGCCCTCTCTGCTCCTCTCCGCTGCTCTCTCAGCTCCCCTCTGCTGCCGTCTCTGCTCCTCCCCGCTGCCCTCACTGCTCCTCTCCGCTGTCCTCTCTGCTCCTCTCCGCTAGCCTCTCTGCTCCTCTCCGCTGCCCTCTTTGCTCCTCTCCGCTGCCCTCTCTGCTCCTCTCCGCTGTCCTCTCTGCTCCTCTCCGCTGCCCTCTCTGCTCCTCTCCGCTAGCCTCGCTCCTCCTCTCCGGTGCCCTCTCTGCTGCTCTCCGCTGCCCTCTCTGCTGCTCTCCGCTGCCCTCTCTGCTCCTCTCCGCTGCCCTCTCTGCTCCTCTCCGCTGCCCTCTCTGCTCCTCTCCCCTGCCCTCTCTGCTCCTCTCCGCTGCTCTCTCAGCTCCCCTCTGCTGCCGTCTCTGCTCCTCCCCGCTGCCCTCACTGCTCCTCTCCGCTGTCCTCTCTGCTCCTCTCCGCTGCCATCTCTGCTCCTCTCCGCTGCCCTCTCTGCTCCTCTCCGCTGCCCTCTCTCCACCTCTCCGCTGCCTTCTCTGCACCTCTATGCTGCGCTCTCTGCTCCTCTCCGCTAGCCATTCTTCTCCTCTCTGCTGCCCTCTTTGCTCCTCTCCGCTGCCCTCTCTGCTCCTCTCCGCTGCACTCTTTGCTCCTCTCCGCTGCCCTCTCTGCTCCTCTCCCCTGCCCTCTCTGCTCTCCTCCGCTGCCTTCTCTGCTCCTCTCCACTGCCCTCTCTGATCCTCTCCGCCGACCACTCTGCTCCTCTACGCTGCCCTCTCTTCTCCTCTCTCGCTGCCCTCTCTGCTCCTCTCCGCTGCCCTCTCGGATGCTCTCCACTGTCCTCTCTGCTCCTCTCAGCTGCCCTCTCTGCTCCTCTCCGCTCCCTCTCTGCTCCTCTCCGCTGCTCTCTCTGCTCCTCTCCGCTGCCCAGTCTGCTCCTCTCCGCTGCCGTCTCTGCTCCTCTCCGCTGCCCTCTCTGCTCCTCTCCGCTGCCCTCTCTGCCCCTCTCCGCTGCCTTCTCTGCTCCTCTCCGCTGCCCTCTCTGCTCCTCTCCGCTTCGCTCTCCGCTCCTCTCCGCTGCCTTCTCTGCTCCTCTCCGCTGCCCTCTCTGCTCCTCTACGCTGCCCTCTTTGCTCCTCTCCGCTGCCCTCTCTGCTCCTCTCCGCTGCCCTCTCTGCTCCTCTACGCTGCCCTCTCTTCTCCTCTCCGCTGCCCTCTCTGCTCCTCTCCGCTGCCCTCTCTGTTCATCTCGGCTGCCCCCTCTGCTCCTCTCCGCTGCCCTCTCTGCTCCTCTCCGCTGCCCCCTCTGTTCCTCTATGCTGCCCTATATGCTCCTCTCGGCTGCCGTCTCTGCTCCTCTCAGCTGCCCTCTCTGCTCCTATCCGCTGCCCCCTCTGCTCCTCTCCGCTGCCCTCTCTGCTCCTCTCCGCTGCCCTCTCTGCTCCTCTACACTGCCCTATCAGCTTCTCTCTGCTGCCCTCTCTGCTCGTTTCCGCTGCCCTCTCTGCTGCTCTCCGCTGCGCTCTCTGCTCCTCTCCGCTAGCCTCTCTGCTCCTCTCCGCTGCCCTCTTTGCTCCTCTCCGGTGCCCTCTCTGCTCCTCTCCGCTGCTCTCTCTGCTCCTCTCCGCTGCCCTCTCTGCTCCTCTCCGCTGCCCTCTTTGCTCATCTCCGCTGCCCTCTCTGCTCCTCTCCGCTGCCCTCTCTGCTTCTCTCCGCTGCCCTCTCTGCTCCTCTCCCCTGCCCTCTCTGCTCCTCTCCGCTGCCCTCTCTGCTCCCCTCTGCAGCCCTCTCTGCTCCTCTCCGCTGCCCTCTCTAGTCCTCTCTGCTGCCCTCTCTGCTCCTCTCGGCTGCCCACTCTGCTCGTCTCCGCTGCCCTCTATGCTCCTTTCCGCTGCCTTCGCTGCTCCTCTCCGCTGCCCTCTCTGCTCCTCTCCGCTGCCCTCTCTGCTCCTCTTGCGCTGCCCTCTCTGCTCCTCTCCGCTGCCCTCTCCGCTCCTCTCCGCTGCCCTCTCTGCTCCTCTACGCTGCCGCTTCTGCTCCTTTCTGCTGCCCTCTCTGCTCCTTTCCGCTGCCCTCTCTGCTGCTCTCTGCTGCCCTCTCTGCTCCTCCCCGCTAGCCTCTCTACTCCTCTCCGCTGCCCTCCTTGCTCCTATCCGCTGCGATTCTCTGCTCCTCTACGCTGCCCTGTCTGCTCCTCTCCGCTGCCCTCTCTGCTCCTCTCCGCTGCCCTCTTTGCTCCTCTCCGGTGCCCTCTCTGCTCCTCTCCGCTGCCCTCTCTGCTCCTCTCCGCTGCACTCTCTGCTCCTCTCCCCTGCCCTCTCTGCTCCTCTCCGCTGCTCTCTCTGCTCCCCTCCGCTGCCCTCTCTGCTCCTCTCGGCTGACCTCTCTGCTCCTCTCCGCTGCCCTCTCTGCTCCTCACCGCTCCCCCTCTGCTGCTCTCCGCTGCTCTTTCTGCTCCTCTCCGCTGCCCTATCTGCTCCTCTCCGCTGCCCTCTCTGCTCCTCTACGCTGCCCTGTCTGCTCCTCTTTGCTGCCCTCTCTGCTCCTCTCCGCTGCGCTCTCTACTTCTCTCCGCTGCCCCCTCTGCTCCTCTCCCCTGCTCTCTCTGCTCCACTCCGCTTCCCTCTCTGCTCCTCTTTGCTGCCCTCTCTGCTCCTCCCCACTGCCCTCTCTGCTCCTCTCCGCTGCCCTCTTTTCTCCTCTCCGCTGCGCTCTCTGCTCCTCTCCGCTGTTCTCTCTGCTCCTCTCCACTGCCCTCTCTGCTCATGTCCGCTGCCCTCTCTGCTCCTCTCCGCTGCCCCCTCTGCTCCTCTACGCTGCCCTCTCTGCTCCTCTCCGCTGCCCTCTCTGCTCCTCTCCGCTGCCCTCTCTGCTCCTCTACGCTGCCCTCTCTGCTCCTCTCTGTTGCCCTCTCTACTCCTTTCCGCTGCCCTCTCTGCTGCTCTCCGCTGACCTCTCTGCTCCTCTCCGCTAGCCTCTCTGCTCCTCTCCGGTGCCCTCTTTGCTCCTCTCCGCTGCCCTCTCTGCTCCTCTCCGCTGCCCTCTCTGCTCCTAGCCGCTGCCCTCTCTGCTCCTCTCCCCTGCCCTCTCTGCTCCTCTCTACTGCCCTCTCTGCTCCTCTCAGCTGCCCTCTCTGCTCCTCTCCCCTGCCCTCTCTGCTCCTCTCCGCTGCTCTCTCTGCTCCCCTCCGCTGCCCTCTCTGCTCCTCTCCGCTGCCCTCTCTGCTCCTCTCCACTGCACTCTCTGCTCCTCTCCGCTGCCCTCTCCGCTCCTCTCCGCTTGCCTCTCTGCTCCTCTCCGCTGTCCTCTTTGCTCCTCTCCGGTGCCCTCTCTGCTCCTCTCCGGAGCTCTCTCTGCTGCTCTCTGCTGCCCTCCCTCCTCCTCTCCGCTGCTCTCTCAGCTCCCGTCCGCTGCCGTCTCTGTTCTTCCCCGCTACCCTCTCTGCTCCTCTCCGCTGCCCTCTCTTCTCCTCTCCGCTAGCCTCTCTGATCCTCTCCGCTGCCCTCTTTGCTCCTCTCCGCTGCCCTCTCTGCTCCTCTCCGCTGCCCTCTCTGCTCCTCTCCGCTGCCCTCTCTGCTCCTCTCCCCTGCCCTCTCTGCTCCTCTCTGCTGCTCTCTCTGCTCCCCTCCGCTGCCCTCTCTGCTCCTCTCCACTGCCCTCTCTGCTCCTCTCCGCTGCCCTCTCTGGTCCTCTACGCTGCCCTCTCTGCTCCTCTCTCGCTGCCCTCTCTGCTCCTCTCCGCTGCGCTCTCCGATGCTCTCCACTGCCCTCTCTGCTCCTCTACGCTGCTCTCTCTGCTCCTCTCCACTCCCTCTCTGCTCCTCTCCGCTGCTCTCTCTGCTCCTCTCCGCTGCCCTCTCTGCTCCTCTCCGCTGCCCTCTCTGCTCATCTCCGCTGCCCTCTCTGCTCCTCTCCGCTGCCCTCTAAGCTCCTCTCCGCTGCCCTCTCTGCTCCTCTCCGCTGCCCTCTCTGCTCCTCTCCGCTGCCAACTCTGCTCGTTTCCGCTGCCCTCTCTGCTGCTCTCCGTTGCGCTCTCTGCTCCTCTCCGCTAGCCTCTCTGCTCCTCTCCGCTGCCCTCTTTGCTCCTCTCCGGTGCCCTCTCTGCTCCTCTCCGCTGCCCTCTCTGCTCCTTTCCGCTGCACTCTCTGCTCCTCTCCCCTGCCCTCTCTGCTCATCTCCGCTGCCCTCTCTGCTCCCCTCCGCTGCCCTCTCTGCTCCTCTCCGCTGCCCTCTCTGCTCCTCTCCACTGCCCTCTCTGCTCCTCTCCGCTGCTCTCTCTGCTCCCCTCCGCTGCCCTTTCTGCTCCTCTCCGCTGCCTGCTCTGCTCCTCTCTGCTGCCATCTCTGCTCCTCTCCGCTGAGCACTCTGCTCCTCTCCGCTGCTCTCTCTGCTCCCCTCCGCTGCCCTCTCTGCTCCTCTCCGCTGCCCTCTCTACTCCTCTCCGCTGCCCATTCTGCTCCTCTCCGCTGCCCTCTCTGCTCCTCTCCGATGCTCTCTCTGCTCCCCTCCGCTGCCCTATCTCCTCCTCTCCGCTGCCCTCTCTGCTCCTCTACGCTGCCCTCTCTGCTCCTCTCCGCTGCCCTCTCTGCTCCTCTCTGCTGCCCTCTCTGCTCCTCTCCGCTGCCCTCTCTGCTCCTCTCCGCAGCCCTCTCTGCTCCTCTCCCCTGCCCTCTCTACTCCTCTCCGCTGCTCTCTCTGCTCCCCTCCGCTACCTTCTGTGCTCCTCTCCGCTGCCCTCTTTGCTCCTCTCCGGTGCCCTCTCTGCTCCTCTCCGCTGCCCTCTCTGCTCCTCTCCGCTGCACTCTCTGCTCCTCTCCCCTGCCCTCTCTGCTCCTCTCCGCTGCTCTCTCTGCTCCCCTCCGCTGCCCTCTCTGCTCCTCTCCGCTGCCCTCTCTGCTCCTCTCCGCTGCCCTCTCTACTCCTCTCCGCTGCCCTCTCTGCTACTCTCCGCTGGCCTCTTTGCTCCTCTCCGCTGCCCTTTCTGCTCCTCTCCGCTGCCCTCTCTGCTCCTCTCCGATGCTCTCTCTGCTCCCCTCAGCTGCCCTATCTCCTCCTCTCCGCTGCCCTCTCTGCTCCTCTACGCTGCCCTCTCTGCTCCTCTCCGCTGCCCTCTCTGCTCCTCTCCGCTGCTCTCTCTGCTCCCCTCCGCTGCCCTCTCTGCTCCTCTCCGCTGCCCTCTCTGCTCCTCTCCGCCACCCTCTCTACTCCTCTCCGCTGCTCTCTCTGCTCCCCTCCGCTGCCCTTTCTGCTCCTCTCTGCTGCCTGCTCTGCTCCTCTCCGCTGCCCTCTCTGCTCCTCTCTGCTGCCCTCTCTGCTCCTCTCCGCTGCTCTCTCTGCTCCCCTCCGCTGCCCTATCTGCTCCTCTCCGCTGCCCTCTCTGCTCCTCTACGCTGCCCTCTCTGCTCCTCTCCGCGGCCCTCTCTGCTCCTCTCTGCTGCCCTCACTGCTGCTCTCCGCTGCCCTCTCTGGTCCTCTCCGCTGCCCTCTCTGCTCCTCTCCCCTGCCCTCTCTACTCCTCTCCGCTGCTCTCTCTGCTCCCCTCCGCTGCCTTCTGTGCTCCTCTCCGCTGCCCTCTCTGCTCCTCTACGCTGCCCTCTCTGCTCCTCTCCGCTGCCCTCTCTGCTCCTCTCCGCTGCCCAGTCTGCTCCTCTACGCTGCCCTCTCTGCTCCTCTCCGCTGCCCTCTCTGCTCATCTCCGCTACCCTCTCTGCTCCTCTCCGCTGCCCTCTCTGCTCCTCTCCGCTGCCCTCTCTGTTCCTCTCCGCTGCGCTCTCTTCTCCTCTCCACTGCCCTATTTGCTCCTCTCAGCTGCCCTCTTTGCTCCTCTCCGCTGGCCTCTCTGCTCCTCTCCGCTGCCCTTTCTGCTCCTCTCGGCTGCCCTCTCTGCTCCTCTCCGCTGCTCTCTCTGCTCCCCTCCGCTGCCCTATCTGCTCCTCTCCGCTGCCCTCTCTGCTCCTCTCCGCTGCCCTCTCTGCTCCTCTCCGCTAGCCTGTCTGCTCCTCTCCGCTGCCCTCTTTGCTCCTCTCCGCTGCCCTCTCTGCTCCTCTCCGCTGCCCTCTCTGCTCCTCTCCGCTGCGCTCTCTGCTCCTCTCCCCTCTCCTCTCTGCTCCTCTCCGCTGCCCTCTCTGCTCCTCTCCGCTGCCCTCTCTGCTCCTCTCCGCTGCCCTCTCTGCTCCTTTCTGCTGCCCTCTCTGTTCATCTCCGCTGCCCTCCCACGTGCCTCTAAGAGGGACCTGCAGACCGGCTGGAGAGGGTTCAGAACGGGGGAGGAGAGAAGGTGTTGGGGGAGTCGATTTAGGCGAGCCCAGTGGGAGAGGCAACCGGTGGAGGAAACGCAATATGCACCTCGTAAAAGGGCCCTAGCTATATTCACCTAGAGTAAGCCGCGTAGGAGCAAAAGGCGCCGAGGAAAAGCCGCCTACGAAAAGGCACGTGGTGAAAGGCGCCAAGCGTTCGGCGTTTAACGGAAGGCGCCTATCGAAAGGCACCTATCAAAAGGCGCCTATCGTAAGGCATTTAACGAACGGCGCTTAACGAATGGCGCCGATCGAAAGGCCCCTAACGGAAGGTGCTTACTGAAAGGCGCCGATCGGAAGGCCTCTAACGAAAGGCGCTTACTGAAAGGCGCCGGTCGGAAGGCCCCTAACGGAAGGCGTGTACTGAAAGGCGCCGATCGAAAGGCCCCTAACGGAAGGCACCTAACGAACGGCGCCAATTGAAAGGGGCCGATCGAATGGCGCCTAACGAAAAGCGCATAACGAAGATCGTCTATCAAGAGGAACATCATTCCAAAGTTGGAAGAACTGACGGACTTCTAAAGTAGGTCGCGCACGAGCGCTGAAGAACTGTTGGACTCCTAAAGATGGTCGCACACGAGCTAAGAACCGGCGGACTCCTTAAGAAGGTCGCACACTGAAGAACCGGCGGACTCCTAAAGAAGGCACGCGACCTGGTGTCTCTAAGGTGTGGAACACGACGCCTCGCGTTGTGCTGCACAAACGCGTCTAGCGTTGTCCTCTCTGGAAGGACCATGAAGGCATGCTGGCAAACGCAACTTGCGTTGAACCTCACCCTGTTATCAAGGCCACGTTCGGAGCATACACGTACAGTTGCTAGGAGATGCCAAGTGGAGCGAGGCTGTCCAATGTCCATCCACGTCACGGGGGATTGTTTCTCCAGAAAACTCGGATCTTCATTGTCCTTCCGCTCCCTCCCCACCCCACTCACCCCGGAGGCCTTCCTGCGCCCAGCTTCCTTCGCCTGCGTACCTTTTCTAGCCTCCTTTGCCCCGTACCTAGATCTGCCTAGTAGTACCTTCCTGCGCCCAGCTTCCTGCGCCCAGCTTCCTGCGCCCAACTTCCTGCGCCCAACTTTCTTCGCCTAGCCTTTGCCTGGCTCTCCACAACTCCGCGGAGATTATGTGGTAGTGCTCTACTAGTAGTACGCATGAAGACACACAAACCCGACTTTTGAACGCCATCACTACAAGCCAGCACTAAGCCCCGGCCGATGGTCTGTTTGTCGTCACCAATCACATACATTGGTAGCTTAGGAGCACTGCAGCATCCGGGTGACAACCGCCTCCTCTGCTATCGGAGCTAATGGTGCGTGAGCGCCGCGTGCAGCGCGCGCTGGCACTCGCGTGGTGCCTCGTGGCTGTCCTTGTGACGCTCGCCATAACGGTCAATGCTGTTCCGTTCAATGCCACACAAGGTGAGGCAAGCTCCTCCCACTGCTTGCCACGTGTTATAAGCTTGAAGCTTTGTCGCCTACTCATTCACTGATTACGTCCGCAGTTGCATGATATCAACGAATACTTCTCCAGGTGGCCCCCTCATTGCAGCACTCGTACCGCAGGTCACGCGCCTCCCTTCCCAGTATCCGCATGTTGGCAAGCTTTAGCTTGGTCCCAAAACCCAGACCTGCATGTACCTGGGGCAAAAACTCCGACTCCCCAGACTACTTATTCCTCAACCCAATCACCAGACAGCTGATTCGCAGCCGTGATATTGTCTTCGATGAGACACGCCCATTCCACTCTGCGACCACGGGCGAGCCTCCTCCACCTACCCCGACGCTT
Organism: Closterium sp. NIES-67; assembly: GCA_027943415.1. Taxonomy (NCBI): domain Eukaryota; kingdom Viridiplantae; phylum Streptophyta; class Zygnematophyceae; order Desmidiales; family Closteriaceae; genus Closterium; species Closterium sp. NIES-67. The sequence goes on from BQMB01000249.1 coordinate 412,440, forward strand.
GTTTGGGCAGACTTCGATGCCCCACCTCCGTCCGCTACCCCTTCTCCGGGGCCTTGTTTGTCCGGCGTGTCCCACCCAGCCTCCCAAGTATCCTCCGCAATGGCACCTCCTCCTGCTCCGCCTTCCCCGCGCGTTGAGCCCGGCTCACCACTCTCCTATCGGAGGCGCCCAGTCCCTCCGGTCCCACCGCAGCCGCTTTCGACTCCGGTCTCTAGTCGCACTCGTTCCAAGGGACCGGCTCCGCCTCTCGCCTGGGGACCAGCCGCCTTCTCTATCCGGTGTTCGGTCACCCCGCCTCCTCCTGCCGGGGGTGATGTCCCCTCCATCCGTATTCCCCCCCGTGCACTTCTGGAGGACAGGCATGAGGAGCTGTTTGACCTTCACGCGGTCTGCCAATTTCTCTCTCACATCTTCCCGGACATTACTGACTGCCCTTCCCTCAACTTCACCGAGAACCCGACCATTCCGACTCCTCGCACAAAAGAGGAAGCTCTCTCGGGGCCTTATAAGAAGGAGTGGAAGGCCTCAATGGATGTGGAGAACGAGGCGTTCATTCGCAACAACAGCTTTGACGATGTTGTTCCCCCTTCCGGTGTCAACATCGTCGGCGGAAAATGGATCTTCCGAGTCAAACAACTCCCAGGCGAAGCTCCACTGTTCAAGGCACGATACGTGGCGAAGGGTTTCACCCAGAAGGAGTATCTCGACTTCTTCGAAACATTCTCGCTCACCGCCAAGCTCCTGACTGTGCGCGCTCTTCTTGATATAGCCGCTCGCGGCAACTTCAAGATCAAGTCCATGGACGCCTCCTCCGCCTTTCTCCAAGGCCAGCTCAAGGAGGATGTTCACATGGAACGCCCACCGGGGTTTCCTGGCACTTACCCTGCCAACACAGTGTGGAAGCTGAAGCGCCCAGAGTATGGCCTCAAGCAGGCTCTTCGTGAGTGGCACAACAAGGTGAAGGAAGTCCTCCTCGCACTTGACTTCCATCCCTCTGCCTCAGATTCCAGTCTCTTCGTTCGTCACTCCTCCGAGCCCTTCTACATCCTCGTCTACGTTGACGACTTCATTCTAGCCGCCAGAGATCCAGCCGACATGGCAGCAGTCCAGTCTGCTCTCAGCTCTGCCCTTCTCATGAAGGATCTTGGTGACCTTAAGAACTACCTGGGGATGGAGATCACTCGTGACCACCAGGCTTGCACGATCACCCTCTCCCAGGAGTCCTACATCGACAACCTTCTCAAGAGGTCACAGTGATCTGAGTGTGCTGGGAAGATCGTGGTGACGCCTGCCCGTTGGAGCTCGTGTTGGGCCACGAGATTGTGGCGTAGTGTGGGAACACACATGCCGGTGACACTGCCCAAAGGAAAAGCTGGGCACGGAACTGTGGAGGAGCCCTTGGTGTGTGTTGTGAAATTGGAGTCTGCTCCTAGTAGACCGATTGGTGTCTCGTATGGCTTGAAGGAGTGTTCTTCCTTGAGAACCGTGTGAGTGGCCCCACTGTCAAGGGTGAACTCTATTGTGGCTGAGGTGCTTTGTGAGCCGGGACACTGCGAAATTGTCTCATTAATCATGGCAGTGCCAGGGAAAAACATGTTGAGGCGCACATCAGGAGGTGCAGCCACAGCAGCCTGCACTGATTCCTGCGCTTCGATTTGATTGACCTTGCGAGGAGCACAATTCACCATCCAGCTTGGCGGCTTCGAGGTGGTCCCATTGACGGCATACCAATCGTCATCCTTTTTCTTGAAGCAGGAGGCAAGGGCGTGGTTGGTGCCGCCACACACCTGGCTGTTAGAAATAGACTGCAAATACCACTTTTGTATTTGTACTTTTATATCCTAGTTTAGGTTATGAATGTTCTAGTGGTTTGGGGTGTACTCACAAATCCCAACCTCACCCAATTGTGATCCCCCCAATCTCCAATTACCCAATTGGAGATTCCGGAGATCACAATGGGGAATTCCCTCCGATTCCCCCCTTCATCCATTCACCCTCACCTTGCCATGTACTTATAGAGCCTTGGGCTCCTTACCTAATCAATCATTTCAACTCTATTTCTTACATGGTATCAGAGCGACCTATCCGCACATGCGGATCAAGGTGCTAATCTGAACGTGCCCGCGCTACGCGCACTTCATCGTCGCGACATTCGTTTCGAGTCGTCGGAATTTCGACGTGCTCCACTCTGCAGTCGCGCCTCTCATCGTCGACCGCCTTCGCGCTCGACCTCGTTGAATTTCTCATCTCTGAAGCGTTCACGCTTCTCGTCGTCGATTTCCTCATCGGTTCTCCTTGGTCGAATATCAATTTCGACCATTTCTTGAAACTCGTTCTCGAGTTTCCCCTCAGACCCCGCCAGAATAGGCGAACTCCCCTCGCGAAATCGCCTCCACGAACGTCTCGCGTCAAGCAAGAGCAGGTACACAGGTTGAAGCGGAGCGGAGCTGGTTGCGGAGCTGGTTGCGGAGCTGGTTGCGGAGCTCTGTAGCTGCGGGACAGGGCCTGGGGGTGTGTGGGGGGGTGTGTGGGTCCGAGGTTAGACATAGGCTCAGATGAAGTTTCAAGTCGCCGACGCCATTTCCTTCTTAGCGGCATTTTGATACAGCCGTCTGAGTGATTTTCAGCAATTCTCGTCGACCAATTTCGAGAAGTAAGCCGATTATGGCTTACTCTACCACTTCACTCGCCAACCCGATCCCGCTCCTTCGTCTCGAGCCGGACGGCACATGCTCCAACTACAAGGCTTGGCGCTATGGTGTCGACAAGCACCTCCTCGATCGCGAGGTGAAGGGGCTCGAGCTCACCGACGTCCTTCTCAACATCGGTGACGGCAAAGAGCTTTGGGGTAAGTACCAAGCGGTGTTCGGCACCATGCGCATGGTAAGAGGAAATACCTGCGTCAATCAGATTGCTCAGCTATCTACTCCTGAGCTGGCAGCTGGCCGAGGCTGCTTGGAGAACGGCTCTTCTCCATGGCCCAGAGTGTTAGAAATTGACTGCAAATACCACTTTTGTATTTGTACTTTTATATCCTAGTTTAGGTTATGAATGTTCTGGTGGGTTAGGGTGTACTCACAAATCCCAACCTCACCCAATTGTGATCCCCCCAATCTCCAATTACCCAATTGGAGATTCCGGAGATCCCAATGGGGATTCCCTCCAATTCCCCCTTCATCCATTCACTCTCACCTTGCCATGTACTTATAGAGCCTTGGGCTCCTTACCTAATCAATCATTTCAACTCTATTTCTTACACTTGTCGACACCATAGCGCCAAGCCTTGTAGTTGGAGCATGTACCGTCCGGCTCGAGACGAAGGAGCGGGATCGGGTTGGCGAGTGAAGTGGTTGAGTAAGCCATTGTCGGTGTGCAGCTCGGCACTTCTGGAAATTGGTCGACGAGAATTGCTGAAAATCACTCTGACAGCTTTATCAAAATACCGCTAAGTAGGAAATGGCGTTGGCGAAAATTCTTTAAAACGCCGACTTGAAACTGAATCTGAGCCAATGTCTAACCCCGGACCCACACACCCCTCCACACACCCCCAAGCCCTGTCCCGCAGCTACACTGCTCCGCAACCAGCTCCGCAACCAGCTCCGCAACCAGCTCCACAACCAGCTCCGCTCCGCTTCAACCTGTGTACCTGCTCTTGGTTGACGCGAGAGGTTCGTGGAGGCGATTTCGCGAGAGGAGTTCGCCTATTCTGGCGGGGTCTGAGGGGAAACTCGAGAACGAGTTTTAAGAGATGGTCGAAATTGATATTCGACCAAGGAGAACCGATGAGGAAATCGACGACGAGAAGCGTGAACGCTTCAGAGATGAGAAATTCAATGAGGTCGAGCGCGAAGGCGGTCGACGATGAGAGGCGCGACTGTAGAGTGGAGCACGTCGAAATTCCGACGACTCGAAACGAATGTCGCGACAATGAAGTGCGCGTAGCGCGGGCACGTTCAGATTAGCACCTTGATCTGCGCGTGCGGATAGGTCGCTCTGATACCATGTAAGAAATAGAGTTGAAATGATTGATTAGGTAAGGAGCCCAAGACTCTATAAGTACATGGCAAGGTGAGAGTGAATGGATGAAGGGGGGAATCGGAGGGAATCCCCATTGAGATCTCCGGAATCTCCAATTGGGTAATTGGAGATTGGGGGGATCACAATTATGTGAGGTTGGGATTTGTGAGTACACCCCAACCCACTAGAACATTCATAACCTAATCTAGGATATAAAAGTACAAATACAAAAGTGGTATTTGCAGTCTATTTCTAACACCCACACACCCGCAGGCCCTGTCCCGCAGCTACACAGCTCCGCAACCAGCTCCGCAATCAGCTCCCCAACCAGCTCCGCTCCGCTACAACCTGTGTACCTGCTCTTGGTTCACGCGAAAGGTTCGTGGAGGCGATTTCGCGAGAGGAGTTCGCCTTTTCTGGCGTGGTCTGAGGGGAAACTCGAGAACGAGTTTTAAGAGATGGTCGAAATTGAGATTCGACCAAGGAGAACCCAGGAGGAAATCGACGACGAGAAGCGTGAACGCTTCAGAGATGAGAAATTCAACGAGGTCGAGCGCGAAGGCGGTCGACGATGAGAGGCGCGACTGCAGAGTGGAGCACGTCGAAATTCCGACGACTCGAAACGAATGTCGCGACGATGAAGTGCGCGTAGCGCGGGCACGTTCAGATTAGGACTTCGATCCGCGTGTGCGGATAGGTCGCTCTGATATCATGTAAGAAATAGAGTTTAAATTATTGATTAGGTAAAGAGCCCAAGGCTCTATAAGTACTTGACAAGGTGAGAGAGAATGGATGAAGAGGGAATTGGAGGGAATCCCCATTGGGATCTCCGGAATCTCAAATTGGGTAATTGGAGATTGTGGGGATCACAATTGGGTGAGGTTGGGATTTGTGAGTACACCCCAACCCACTAGAACATTCACAACCTAAACGAGGATATAAAAGTACAAATACAAAAGTGGTATTTGCAGTCTATTTCTAACAGCATGGTGTTCAGTACCATATGCATCGTAAGTGGCAATCCTTGCGTCAATCACATAGACT
>BQMB01000249.1:422500-508673 GCA_027943415.1 Closterium sp. NIES-67
GAGCGCTCTGATGCCTTCTCTGCTCCTGGCGCATGCTCCCGCCCTCTCTCTCCTCGCCCCGCCACCTGTCTGCCAACCAGGAGCGCCCCTACTCCCGCCAACGCAGCGCATACTCCTCCCCGCTCTCTTGTCTCGCCCTGCCACCCGTCCGCCAACCAGGAGCACACCCACGCCATCCGCGAGGGGCATGTCAATCAGAATCGGCCCTCTTGCCTCTTCCTTCAGTCGCTCCCCTCTCTCTCTCTCTCTCTCTCTCTCTCTCTCTCTCTCTCTCTCTCTCTCTCTCTCTCTCTCTCTCTCGCTTCCTTACTCTCTTCACTCGCTCCCTTCCCACTCTCCCACCTCTTTCTCACCCCTCAGGAGCGGACATATGCAATCCGCAAGGCGCATGTGAATATGCCCTCATCTCCCTTTCTCTTCCCTCACTCTCCTCCCACTCCCTCTCTGCATTCCGACGAATCAGGAGCACACTAACGGTATCCGTCCGCAAGGCGCATGTCAACTCGAACAGGCCCTCGCACCTCCATCCCTCACTCGTTCTGTCTCTCCTCGTCTCCCACCCCATTCCGACCAATCAGGAGCGCACCTACGCCATCCGCAAGGCGCATGTCAACGTGGACAAGGCGCTCAAGGCTGCTGAGGTGGTGCTGGAGAAGTATGACGTGGCGAGGCAGGTGAGATGACGTGGCAAGCTGGGTGGGTGGGAGAGGTGACATGTAGGTAGGAATCTGACTTGGTATGTAGGTGTATGGTCCGAAAGAATGGATTGGATGGCTGGAATTAAGTGAGTGTTCCAATGGTAACGAGGTAACGAGGGAACGAGGTTATGGCACGGCACGTGAAGGCGTTGAAACATGGTAGTTGGTAGATGGGCCAACTGCCTGCAGTGTGAAGATTTGGTACCAAGTTGATTTTAGATGGGCCAACTGAAGGTAGGGGGTGAACTTGTCAAGTGAAGAAGGGTAGGGGGGTGCCATCACCTCTCCTCAGGAGGGCCCTAAGAACGGCCTAGAGCCCTACCGGGCAGCCATCGCCTGCCTGCACGAGAACGTGGCGTGCTTTGATCCGCACGCACCGGTGGCTGCGCACCGCACGGCACGTACCAACACTTTTCCCCGTTGCCGTCCTTGTTGCCCCCTTTCCCCTATGCTCCCTCGCTGGCCTGGCAGGTGGAGCAGCGCATCAAGGAGGGCCCCAAGAACGCCCCAGAGAGCCCTTCCTGGCGTTGTGCGCCTACCCGAAGGAGGGAGTGGCATGCTTTGAGGCACGCGGCTCTTCCTCCTCCCCACCCTTGTTCTCGGGTTCGCATTTGCCCGCAGGTGGACCAGCGCATCGAGGAGGGCCCCACCCCAAGAGTGGTGTCCTTTGAGGCGCGCCGGTCGTTCAAGAGCTTAGAGGCGGCCCTGGCGCACTCATATCCTCCAACCTCTGCCTCTCCGACCCTCTGCTTCTCCGACCCTCTGCCTCTCCGCCACCCCCTGTCTTCCTCTCGTTGGCAGGTGGAGGAGCGCCCCAAGAACGCCCCAGAGCCCGTCGAGGCACATCGCGTCTCCCTCGACCCTGCGATCCCCACCTTTCTCCCTTGTTCGCCTGTGCTGGCAGGTGGAGGAGCGCATCAAGGAGGGTCCCAAGAACGCCCTGGAGCCGTACCTGGCAGCCATAGCCCGGCTGCACGAGGGCGTGGCGTACTTTGAGGCGCACCGCACGTTCAAAAGCGCAGAGGCGGCCCTGGCGCACTCCAAGGCGCTGCTGAGAGAGGCGCACCACCGGCTGGAGGACGGGCTCAGGCAGCAGCTGCTGCAATTCACGTGCGTTGTGGGGGGGGAAGGGGGGGACAGGGGGGAAGGGGAGGGGGAAAGAGAGGGAAAGAGGGGGAGAGAGGGAAAGAAGGGGCGATAGGGAAAGAAGGGGAGAGAGGGAGGGAGGTGGCTTGAAGGCGCTGGTGTGGGAGGCGCAGCACCGGCTGGAGGACGGGCTGTGGCAGCAGGTGCTGCAGCTCACGTGAGCGAGGGGGGGAAGGGGAGGGCGAGAGAGGTGCATTGAAGGCGCTGCAGAGGGAGGCGACAGCTGCTGCAGCTCACGTGGGTGGATGCTGTTCGGGGGGGGGGGAGGGCGGAGGTGGGGGAGGGAAGGGAGGGAAGAAGGAAAGGGCAGTTGGAAGTGACAGGAGTGAGGGAGGGAACATGGATTTCGTCTCATAATCAGCCACGTCTACTGGTCAGACTCTTCTCACGAACCGGGTACTCTCTGCTCTCGTCCCCCTCGTGGAGGGACGAACTTTGGGTTTCTCTTTCGTGCTCTCTCCTGTCATGCTCTCCTGTCATGCTCTCCAGTCATGCTCTCCTGTCATGCTCTCCTGTCATGCTCTCCTGTCATGCTCTCCTGTCATGCTCTCCTGTCATGCTCTCCTGTCATGCTCTCCTGTCATGCTCTCCTGTCATGCTCTCCCTGTTCTTTCCACCCACCTCCTCTCCCCTCCCCCCAGCCACCAGCAGCAAGGAGGGAGGCCGATCCAGCGACGCTCTTGGGCACGAGCAGGCAGGAGCAGGAGGGGGGCGGACCCGGAATCCCCCCTCATTCCCTCCGCATTCTTCCTATCCCACCCGCCTTTCCCTCCCCCCCCCCTGCCCTCTCCACCTCCACCCTCTCCCACCATCAAGGTGGGGTAGGCGGAGGACGGATCCGGATTCCCCCTCCATTCTCTCCTTTCATGCTCTCCCTGCCGCCCCCCTGCCCTCTCCCCTCTCCCTTACCCCCTCCTCCCCCTCCTGCCGTCCCACCCTCCCCCTTCCCCCCGCCAGCAAGGAGGCGGACCCAGCGAAGCTGCTGGACGCGAGCAAGCAGGAGGAGGAGGAGGGGGGCGCGGGGGAGCGGGAGGGGGGGGGGCTGCCAGTGCTGCTGGCGGACGGCAAGGCGGGGGAGAGGATCCGCGGGCTGGCAGAGGCGCTTATCCGCATTGGGCGAGCTGAGAACTGCTTGAAGATATACACGTGAGTGGGCTTTAACATCTGCATGCGGGCACAGATGCACATGAAGGCATCAGGAAGGGTGAAGGGGGCTTTGGTTCGGTGCGGCTGCCAGTGCTGCTGGCGGATGGCAAGGCGGGGGAGAGGGTCCGCGGGCTGGCAGAGGCGCTCAGCACGATAGGGCGGGCCGACAACTGCCTCAAGATCGTGAGTGGGGATTTAGGTATGTGCAGGTAAGAGTCGCCGTTAGTGCTACTAATGGATGGGAAGGCGGGGAGGGGTTGTGAGGGCTGATAAGTGTTTGAAGTTATGTGCGTGATTGATTCGTCCGCTGCCTTGCTGTTTACACCTGCCTTGTGTTTGCTCCGTCGCCCCTCTAGTGCACACCCCATGCACCTCGCTTTTTATAATGTCGAACTGGCGATGTGCGGGAAAAAACGCCAGCTCGCAATTTGTGGCAAAGTTTTCCAGTTTTTTTTTTTTTCCGCGGGCAGCCCGCGGAAGCGTATCGCGTATTTCCAAGCATATCGCGTATTGCGTACATACGAAAGTGTATATACGTGATACGCTGACCCCCCCCAAGTGTATTTTCCAACTTAGGTGCGTGGCGCTATTGTGGAGGGGGCCTGAAGCCTTTCGCAATGGAGAGGCTCATGCGCGAGAAGATGGACGCCATGGCGTGTGGGGGGGGGGGGTGGGGGGGGCTCCTCCCCCCTCTCTCTCATAAGCTCCCTATCAGCCTCTCTGCTTCTCCGCCACCCCCCCACACTCCCTCTCTCTAGCAGCGAGGTGCATGGCACCATGGTGTGGAGTCGAGTCTGAAGCGCATCGTGTTGGAGAAGCTCACTCGCGAGCAGATGGAATCTCTGTCTCTCTCATATGCTCTCTATCACTCTATGTCCCCCCCTACGTGCAGCGAGGTGCGCGGCACCATGGTGGAGGCGGGTCTCAAGCGCATCGCGGTGGAGAAGCTCACTCGCGAGCAGATGGACGCCATGACATGGGGGGAGCTGGAGAAGCGCATCGAGGGGTGGCGCAGGCAGACCAGGCTGGCGGTGAGTCCCACTGGGCTGGCGATGAGTCCGACTGGGCTGGCGATGAGTCTGACTGGGCTGGCGATGAGTCCGACTGGGCTGGCGATGAGTCCGACTGGGCTGGCGGTGAGGCAGACTGGGCTGGCGGCGAGTGTAGAGTGGACTGTGTATGCATTTGAGGGCCAGTGTCAGACCAGGCTAGTGGTGGTGAGGCACAGGAGAGAGAGGGGGAGAAGGTTAACAGGCCACTGCAGCCATTGTCTTCTCCATGCTGTGCTGCACGCCCTCCTCCTTGTCTTGTATTCTTTTCCAAACGAGGACCATTCCTGAAAGACGCACCCTGCTCCTCCGACCCTCCCCCTCCCCCTTTCCCTTTCCCCCTCCTTTGCCCCTTCCCCTCAGGTGCACGTGGTGTTTACAGCGGAGAGGGAGCTCTGCGAGATGGTCCTGCAGGGGCTGGACCCGCACACGGGGCAGGCGTTTGCGGATCTGGCAGGGCTGACTCTGGGCATGCTGTTCAGCTTTGGGGAGGCGGTGGCGAGGAGCAACAAGTCCCCGGAGAAGGTGTCGGTGCTGATGGATATGTACGAGACCATGAGGGACCTCATGCCGCAGGTGAGACTCGGTTGACAACATACATGCTGTGCTGGCTGGCTGTGTAACGCTGTGCTGGCTGGCTGTGTAATGCTCTGTTGACTGGCTGTGTAATGCTCTGTTGACTGGCTGTGTAATGCTGCGCTAGCTGGTTGTGTAGTGACGTGCCGATCATCCTGTGCCTCAAACGAGCAGCGCGCAGCAAGAAGTCACCGGGGAAGGTTTCGGTGCTCGTGGACATCTACTCCATGAGGGACCTCTTGCCGCAGCTCGAATGTGGGACCTTATGATATGATACGAGCTGAATCGAGTGATTATAGGAGAGGGCATACAACCTTAAGTAGAAACCAACCATGGGAGAGGGTTGGAAGGGATAGGAGCGAATCAGGAGAAATTCCCAAGGGGATCCATCCTTATCAAGGGAAATTTGGATGGATCGGGTTGGAATAGGTTGGGGATGGATAATCTACACCCAACCTACCAAAACATTTCTACACTAAAAACAACCACGTCTAACCCAATCCAATCCTAGCACATTTGCGGCCTATCTCTAGCACACCTCCTAGGCTGCAACGTCGTGAAGCGAGGGAACTCCAAACCCCACAACGCGAAGTAGACGGTAATGGTCAAGGTGTCCAAGAGACTTGTTAAAGCCGTCGCACACATTCCTGGAAATGTAGGAGAATGAACAATGACAATTGGGAAATGGTCGTGTGATTGGGTGCCCAACTGCGAAATTCTTTCCCGACATTCGTATCCTCGTAAATTTCATCACACTCGGGAACCTGTAAACATTCGCATATGGGGGGAGGAGGGAATGCGATTCGAGGGGGGTGGGGGGGAGAACACAACTGCAGGGGGAAACCCGATTACGGCAGAAATGCTGCTGGGAAGGGGGGGACGAAATCAACATTACGGGGGGAACGAATGTGACATGCGCTGGGAGAAATTAAACTGCGCGACGAGGGAGAAAGGAAGTTGCGAGGCGGGGGTATACGGGGCCCTTGAGTGAACGAGGGATTTGTAGCACACAAATCCCACGTAGGCATGAGCAAAACCGGGTATTTACCCGACCCGACCCGGTTTTGCTATACCCGACTTCGGGTCGGGTATTTTCGGGTCGGGTACGGGTCGGGTAACATGCCCAGGACCAATACCCGGACCCGGGATTTGGGGGCGGGTAATTTAATACCCGCCTGGCGGGTCCGGGTATACCCGACCCGGTTTCCTTGAAAAGCGGGTAGTATTACCCGCGTTTTTCTACCCTGTTGGGCTACTAAGACTACGACCTAGATGGTGCTTCAAAAAACGTGAGCTGCGGGAGGGAGTATGAGGTGCGCCAAATCTTGAACAGTTCTGGTGTGGTGAGTGGGTCGTGAGTGGGGCCTGAGTGGGGAGTTGGTTGGGTTTTCTAGTTGGAATGGGGTTGTGTGCGGTTTCTGGGGGTTTGATTTTGAGACCCCCAGAGTCAATTGGTTGGAACTCCAACCAATGTGGTGCTGTGCGGTTGGCTGGATTCAGGTTGGGTTGCAAATTCGATTGGGGAAATTCGATTGGTTTGGCTTCCAACCAATCCCCCCCAATTCAACCACTTTGAATGCATCTGTATCTACGAAACCCAACCCCTGCCAATCTACAATGCTCTAAGTGACCTAGCAGCTCACGTAACCTAGAAAGTTGATGAAATTTCTCTACCAGCGCGACTAATGTCTCGCTGGTTCCGTCGGGTAGACCGCTACCCGATTTCGGGTCGGGTACCCGCTACCCGACGCGTCGGGTAGCATTTCGGGTAGCGGGTATTGATACCCACCCCGGGTAACCCGGACCCGACCCGCCGGGTAATTTTCAGGATTTCCGATACCCGACCCGCCCTAAAAGCGGGTCCGGGTACCGGGTACCCGACCCGGGCGGGTAGTTTGCTCAACCCTAATCCCACATTTGGCCCGTCCGAATGTTTTCCAAAGGTGGCGAGGTCAAATTCACAAGGAAAGGCACAGCGTGATTAAGATTCCAATGTTGATAAAATTAGAAACATTTTAGGGACTGTGTACGACGGCTTTAAACAAGGCTGCAAAGTTGCAGTCAGAAGAAATGTGTTTGACGTTCAAGTGTTTTCGCAGGACCAACCCACGACGAAGTTCAATTTGCTTGGTCTGTTGGACAAGAAATTGGGCCTTTGGTAAGGTGTATGGTGCTTTAGTTGTCGCATCGCAGAGTTGGGGTCTGTTTCGGATAGCCAAACTCGACATGGCGTAAGTTAGTCATCGAACCTCTTAGGCTGCCAGGTGGCCGCGTACAGCTCGGCTTTGCAATAGAATAAAGAGATGAGCGTATGGATCGCCAGCTGATGACACTGCCAAGGGTAAAGTAGTAGCTTTGAGAAGAACTTCGGCCAACTTGGTCATCGGTCCATGATGAATCGCTATAACCCTTGAGTTGTGAAGTTTTTCACCAAGAGTAAAGTCATAGTCCTTGGTGGCTTGAAGGTAGCGATGGACGTGCTTTGCATCAGACCTGTGTTGATTGGTGTAGCGGCCTGCGGCAATGTAGCGCGAGCGCACGCTAATGTGATATGCTAGATCATGTCTTGTGCACATCATCACTTACACCAAGGACCCAACGAGCTCAAGATTAGGCAAATCACAAGGCTCAGGTGATAGGACTGATGGAGCAGTCGATGCATGCTGCAGAGGAAGTGATGTGGCCACAGGCTTTGCACTGTCCTTGTCGAAGCGCTGGAAGTTGTTCATATAGAACTCATATAGAAACTGTGATTCTAAATTTGAGAGAAATTCATCCTAAGGTAGTTTTTGAGTTTGCCCAGATCCTGTAAGATTCCAAGTGCCTACTTAATGGCTGCGAACTGAGCTGAGTTTTTGGAAAGAAGAATCATGTCGTCGACACAGAGGAGAATGAAAACGACTTCTCGCTTTTAGGAATGAAGAGACTCGGATCGGCGGCGGAAGGATGGAAGTCAAGTGACTCAAGGGTGGCCTTCAGTTTGTTGTGCCACTCCCGAAGGGCTAGGTTAGGCTTGAGCATACTACTCGCTAGACTTGAGCATTTTACCCGGTTGGGTCGCGGGTACCCGACCCGACCCGACATTTTGGCCAGGTCGGGTAATAGGATTTTGACGAATTACTCAGCCGGGTTGGGTCGGGTTAGACATGGACACAAGCCGAGCCACATCCGGCTCGGCTCGGCTCGGCTCGCCAAAATGACGAGCCGAGCCTTTCTTTTCGGGATCTGGCTCGACTCGAGCCGAGCCGGCTCGGCTCGGTCGAGCCAGCCGGCTCGACTCGGCTCGTACACAATGTCCTCGTCGAGCCAGGGTCGAGCCGGCTCGTCTCCGGCTCGATTTTTGAGCCAGGTGGCTCGCCACTCGATTTCAAGGGTAAATTTTCCCCTCGACAAAACGTGTCTCCCGTTTCTCTCTCCCCCCAACAACTCCTATTCTATGTTCCCGAAATCGCTCTGGCGGTGCAGCGTTTATCGTTTAAACGCTGCGTTTAAAGGGTAAACGCTAAACGCTCGCCCAAAATGTTTGACGCGGAATTGTTTCCCGCGACATTGCGACCTCGCGAATTCAACCAGTCGCAACCCCAAACTTTGACGACCAAAAGCACATCCAACCCTTTTGCCCCGCTCAACCGCACTGCACACTACTGCATCTAAAACTTCCAACCTAACCTCTTGCACCCTCCTTCCTCCTCACAATCCACTTCCCGTCAATTTCGCGAACCCTAGAATTCTGCGCGCCTAGGAGTATCTCATTAGGTTAGTTCGCGCGAGATATCTTAAGCAGCCCACGCCACTCTTAACAACGCGCGCTTGCATAGGCTCCACCCACACTACTGTTGGCTTAAGCGCATGCTAGGCGAGTCGAGCCGAGCCGGCTCGCCGTCGAGCCAGCCCTGGCTCGCCCACAGAAATGCGAGCCGAGCCAGGCATGTTTGGTGCCCGGCTCGACTCGAGCCGAGCCAGGCTCGACGGCGAGCCGGCTCGGCTCGACCCCTGGACGAGCCGAGCCGAGCCAGGCTCGGCTCATGCCCATGTCTAGGTCGGGTACTCGGGCCGGGTAATGCATACCCGTTACCCGAGAATTACCCGAAATGTCGGGTAATTTATTACCCGTCGGGTCGCGGGTACCCGACCCGACTTCGGGTTTGTTACTCCGGGTTTGCTGAATTTTACAGCCACCTAGGGTACCCGGGTAATATCACCCGACTTCAATTAAATGCGGGTCAAGTATACCCGACCCGCCAGAGGGGTACCCAATTACCCGGTATTAAAATGCCGGGTCGGGTAACAGACCTCCAAACATTACCCGGAAATTACCCGACCCGACCCGACCCGGACCCGATCGCGGGTAGGGCAAAACCGGGTCGGGTCGGGTAATTACCCGGTTTTGCTCATGTCTACTACCCACCCGGGTCGGATACCCGGACCCGGATCCGCTTTTAGGGCGGGTCGGGTATCCGGAATCCGGAAAATTACCCGGTGGGTCGGGTCCGGGTTACCCGGGAGGGTATTCGATACCCGTTACCCGAAATCTTACCCGACATGTCGGGTAACGCGTACCCGACCTGCCCGGTATTGAATACCCGACTTCGGGTACCGCCCCTCTCATACTGGCAAAAACGCTACCCGACCCAGTTAAGGTTGTTTTTAAAGACCATGCTGTCGACACCCACCCCGGGGGGCACCATGAAAAACACACCCATGGCACCAGAGGGTACAACAGAGGTTGTTTAGGCATTTTTTCATGGGCGGGTAGCAATGCCCGCTTTTAGCCTAAACCGGGTCGGGTATACCCGTATCCGCCTGGCGGGTATTATATTACCCGCCAGGATCCGGGTAATGGTTCCTGGGGGTATTACCCGACCCGGACCCGACCCGAAAATACCCGACCCGAGGTCGGGTATGGCAAAACCGGGTCGGGTCGGGTATTTACCCGGTTTTGCTCATCCCTAGGCTAGGTTGAGCCCATAAACTGGTCGATTCAACTTCCATACAATGCCAAGTGGGAATGGTAAAGGAAACCCTTGAGTTCGCTCCACGTAAAGGAAGGCCGAGCGTTTTGCGTTCAAACGTTAGCGTTCAAACACGAACGCTCAGATGCTACAAAAAACGCAACTCTCGGGCGGGCTGTTCGCCAAGAGAAAAGAAAAAAACGGAATGTCTCGCCACCTTGCAATCTCGACATTGGCTGTCTTTCCAACTCCCAACCCCCTGAATTCTCCCAACCGAACTAGACCACTCAGAATCGAGTAAACCCAACCCCTTCCTTGCAAACCCTCTCTTCAACAGAGAGCCAACGAAGAGGACTACCACTCTGAAAACTTAAATATTTTGTTATTGGGGGTTGTAGATGAAGGGGCCCAACCCTCCCCCCCCCCCTGGGAAAGCCGATTTTTTTTTAATCCTGCCCGGAATTTTTTTCTCCCTGCCCGGGCTAGCATTTTCCGAGCATTTGCCCCCACCCAGCTAAGCGTTTTGCTTTTAAACGCTAGCGCGTAAAACGCTGGCGTTTAAAACGCAAACGCGTTGTTCCATCATTGCCTACCACCCTAGATGGAGACCGTGTTTGGAGGCCTGGCATGCCCATCAATTTGCGCGAGCGCACAGCAGCACCTGGCGGCGGCGAAGGAGGCGTTGAGCAACTTCTCTTTGCGCCTCCATCCCTCCCCTCCACCCCCCGTTCATCAGATGGAGATGGTCTTTGGCGGCCCCGCTTGCGCGGCCATCAGGGCCAATGCGCAGCAGCTGCTGCAGCACCTGGCGGCGGCGGCGAAGGAGGCGTTCAGCAACTTCGAGCTGGCGGTGGAGAGCGAGGAGAGCAGCAAGATGCCGCCCGATGGGGCCACTCACGGGCTCACGAGCTACGTGGTCAACTACCTCAAGTACCTCTATGAGTACGTGGCCGACTCATATGTGCCTCTAGGAGTACGCTTGTGTATGTGTGTGTGTCATCACATGTGCAGGTGTGTGGCATCACATGTGCAGGTGTGTGGCATCACATGTGCAGGTGTGTGGCATCACATGTGCAGGTGTCTTGCATCACATGTGCAGGTGTGTGGCATCACATGTGGAGGTGTGTGCCATCACATGTGCAGGTGTGTTGCATCACATGTGCAGGTGTGTGGCATCACATGTGCAGGTGTGTGGCATCACATGTGCAGGTGTGTGGCATCACATGTGCAGGTGTGTGGCATCACATGTGCAGGTGTGTGGCATCACATGTGCAGTGGTGATTGGTTGGTTCCTAGGACCAAGGACCATTTGGTTGGAATAGTGCCAACCAAATGTCTAGGACCAAATCCAATCTTGACCAACCCAAATGTGGGGTTGGTCAACCCAACCAACAAACCCCCAATAATTATAATGACTACACCTCCTAATCTAGGCATGCATGTTGCATAGATATATATTTGACAACAGTGGGGCCCCACGCGCATCCATGCTGACTGCTTGCCCTCCCCAACTGCACTCTCCCACTCGTGCTGTCTGCCCCTCGTGCTATCTCCCCCCCGTGCAGTCTGCCCCTCCACCCATCCCTCAGCTACCAGGCCAGCATGCAGGCGCTCTTTTCCCGGGCGCCCCTCTTCAGCAGGCCACCTCGCGCATCTTCATTGACGGCCTACCGTACCCCAAACCTTGCTCCACCCTTTCCCCCACCCCTCGCCCTACCGCCCTCCTTTCCCCCTCAGCTACCAGGCGACCAAGCAGGAGTGCTTCTCCCGCGAGCACCTCTTCAGCGGGCCCCACACGCATAGACATGAGCACGGGGCGAGGCGAGGATTCCTTGACTCGAGGATCTCATCCTCGCGCCCTAGCCGAGGCGGGTCGAGGAATCCTCGCCGAGGATTTTTCATGAAAATCCCCCCTCGACCCCCGGGTTTTGGGGTCGAGGATTGAAATCCTCGCCTCGAGGATTAATTCCTTGACCCGGGGCGAGGATTCCTTGACCTGGGCGGCTGGGGGGTTAGGGGGAGAGGGGTAATGGGAACATCCTCGCCCATTTGCCTCGAGGAAAAATCGAGGCCTCGAATCCTCGCCGAGGCGGGGCGAGGAATCCTCGCGAGGATTTTTCCCAGAAAACCTGCCTCGACCCCCGGAATTTCGAGGCGAGGATTTCCGAGGCGAGGAAATCCTCGCCTCATTGCTCATGTCTACACACGCATCTTCATGCACGGCTGCACACCAACCTGGGGAGCAAGAGCAAGCTGCACCGCAGCGCTTCTCTCACACTGGCCCTCCCTTCCCAACCCTACCCCTCTTCCACTGTGCATCGCTCAGTTACCAGGCCACCATGCAGGAGCTGTTCAGCCGCGAGAACCTCTTCAGCGAGGCCACCATGCGCATCTTCGCAGCGCTGCACGCCAACCTGGAGCGCAAGAGCAAGCTGTACCGCGACCCCGCGCTCACGCAGCTCTTCCTCATGAACAACGTGCACTACATCGTGCATGCTGTGCGCAAGTAAGGACGACGGGAGAGATGGGGGAGGCGGGGGAGGTGGGGGAGGTGGGGGAGATGGGGGAGATGGGGGCGACGGGGGGGCTGTGTGAGAGGAATTGACTGGAAGGCAGCGGGCCACATGGGGCAAGGTGAACCGTGCAGCTGCTCTCACACATTGCTTCCTCGTGAGCATCGTGCACTGCATGGTGCGTGCTGCAAGGAAGTGAAAAAAGGGGCGAAAATTGGTGGGGAGGGGAGGGTGGGGAGTGTGGTGGAAAAAATGAAGAGAGTGAGGTGGGGAGAGAAGAGCTTGGTAGGGGAGCTAAGCTGTACTGCTATGCCACCCTCACTCAGCCCTACCCCATGAACAGCGTGCATTATCTTGTTCACGGCGGGAAGGAAGGCGTGGTGAAGGGGAGGGGATAAGGGGAGTGGGGGATTGAAGGGGGGGGAATAAGGGGAGTGGGGGATTGAAGGGGAGGGAATAAGGGGAGTGGGGGATTGAAGGGGGGGAATAAGGGGAGTGGGGGATTGAAGGGGGGGGAATAAGGGGAGTGGGGGCTTGAAGGGGGGGGAATAAGGGGAGTGGGGGATTGAAGGGGCGGGAATAAGGGGAGTGGGAGATTGAAGGGGGGGAATAAGGGGAGTGGGGGATTGAAGGGGGGGGAATAAGGGGAGTGGGGGATTGAAGGGGAGGGAATAAGGGGAGTGGGGGATTGAAGGGGGGGAATAAGGGGAGTGGGGGATTGAAGGGGAGGGAATAAGGGGAGTGGGGGATTGAAGGGGGGGAATAAGGGGAGTGGGGGATTGAAGGGGGGGGAATAAGGGGAGTGGGGGCTTGAAGGGGGGGGAATAAGGGGAGTGGGGGATTGAAGGGGGGGGAATAAGGGGAGTGGGGTGTTGTAAAATATATATCTATACAACATGCATGCCTAGATTAGGAGGTGTAGTCATTATAATTATTGGGGGGTTGTTGGTTGGGTTGACCAACCCCACATTTGGGTTGGTCAAGATTGGATTTGGTCCTAGACATTTGGTTGGCACTATTCCAACCAAATGGTCTTTGGTCCTAGGAACCAACCAATCACCAAGCACCACACTTTGTGGTTGCTTGCCTTCCAAGCAATCTCTCTCATTGGTCCACATTGTGACCAATAGGAGAGCACCACACTTTTGTGGTTGCTTGCCGTACAAGCAACCTCCCCCATTGGTCCACTTTATGGCCAATAGGAGAGCTTCCCTTCCAACTCTTTCTTGCTCCTTGTTTTGTACAAAAAGAGCCTCTTGGCTCCCTACTCAATTCAATCTTTTCTCTTCCAAGCTAGTTCCTTCATGGTATTCAGAGCCACAATGGCTCACGCCACCTCGATTCGATCCTAACTAGCACGGCCCTATGCTGTCCCTCCTCATCTTCGAAGTCTAGCCCTTCCTTAGGCTACTTCCCGCGCCCCCCGTGCGCCCTTTCTCGCCGCGCTACTCCGTCGCGCCCGCTCTTCCTCCCGTCGCGTGCCTTTTTGCCGCGCCCGCTCTCCCTTCCGTCGTGCGCCTCCCGTCGCGCCTGACGACGCGCTTCCGGCCGTCGCATCCTCCTACTGCGCCCGTTGGTGCGCTCCTCCGTCGTGCGGTCCTCCAGTCGCGCCCTCCCGTCGCGCGCCCTCCGCGTTTGCGCACACCAGTCCATCGCGCTCTCCGCGCGCCCGTGCGTCACGGCTCCCGTGGACGCCCGTCGACAAATCCTCTCAGCGCGCCCGTCGCCTTTCTGCCGACGCGCGCGCGCGGTCGTCGGTCGATTCTGCCGTCGCGTGCTCCCGTTCGTCGCGCCGTTTCGACGTGCAGCCGGTCGCCGCATCCTCCTTGGAGCGCGTCGACTTAAGAGCTGCGCTCCGCGCACCTATCCTTCTCCTCCTCCTTTCCCTTTTCCTCCTCCTTTCTCTTTTCCTCCTCCTTTTCCTTTTCCTCCTCCTTTCCCTTTTCCTCCTCCTTTCCCTTTTCCTCCTCCTCCCCCCCCCCCCCCCTTCCTTCCCCTCCTCCTCAATGGCGTCCGATTCCTCCGTGGACTTTACCTCCGTCGACGCTCTTGAGCTGCTGCCCGACAACACCGCGGTCAATTGGCATTCCTATGCCCAAACCGTCACCGTGCTTCTCTCCTCGGTGACGGTCAACGGCTACAACCTGAAAGCCGTTGTCCATCTCGAGGAGCGCGGTCTTCAGCCTGCCCAGCCGGATGCACCCGCGGGCCCTGCACCTCCTCCTCCTGGCGATCCTCCCGTCAGCCCCGGCGATCCTCCAACCTTCGCCCCTGACGTCAACGACCCTCAGAGCTCCGAGACCGCCATCCGCACCTACCGTGCCGGCCTCACCGACCACGTCCGCCAGCAGCTGCTCTTCGAGGCTTCCCGCGCCGAGCATGACGCCGCCACTGCCGCCTACAACACGTATCAGGCGGCGCTCGCGGAGTACGTCAGTCGCGAGCGCGCATACATCACCGACCTCGCTGCCTGGCGTGTCGCTGACCGGCGCGCGCTCACCATCCTCCTCGCCACCATTCCTCCCACCCTCAAGCGCGAGCTTGCTCCCACCTCCTCCTCCCACCTCTGGCGGCTCCTCACCGATCTCTATGATCGGCAGGACGTCGCCACCCTCTACTCCCTCATCAAGGAGTTCCAGAGCCTCACCATGGACTCTACCACCGGCGCAGCTGCCTTCACGCGTCGCGTCCTCGACCTCGCTCGGCGCCTGGCGGCTCTTGGCGTACCGTACCCGGACCCTGTGCTCTGCTGCCACCTCCTTGAAGGCTTGACTTCTGCCTTCGACACCCATAAGATCGCCTACATGCAGCTGATCGACAAGCGCATCACCCCGGCTGAAGTCGCCCAGTGGATTATCACCACCGAGGCCGACCTCCTGCGCCATTCCTCCTCCACTGCCGCTGTTGCTCAGCAGCGCAACACCAGGGGAGGGCGTGGGGGAGGGCGTGGCGCTGGTCGTGGTGGTGGCGCGGGTCGTGGTACCAATGGCGCAGGACGTGGTGCAGCAGCCCCCTTTCCTCCTTGCCAGTATCTCCCTCGCTATGGCCCCACGCGGGGTCAGCGCTGCGGCCAGACCACTCATGCCACTGATTCTTGCTTCAAAGCGCTCAGTGATGAGTGGTTTGCCCGCGGCAACACCGGCACCCCCCCCCGCTGGTCCTCCCTCTCCCCTCGCCCCACTCCTCAGGAGGTTCGTACCTCCCCTCTTTTTCAGCCCGTCTCCTCCCCCTTGGCCCACCAGGCCATCTCTCAGCAACAGCAGCAGCAGCAGACACCGCAGCAGATCCTGCCGCAGCCGTTTCAGCAGCAGCAGCAGCAGTTCCAGCAGCAGCAGCAGCAGTTCCAGCAGCAGCAGCAGCAGGGGCAGCATCACCTCTTCTCCCAGTTGCAGCAGCAGCTCCACCAGCTCCAGCAACAGCTTGACCTCCAGTCGCAGCTCCCCCTTGCACCTCCTCCTATGGCTCCCCCCCAGCAGCCCTACCCCGCTTGGACCGCCGGCACCGCCGCTTCCGCAGCTCACCTCTCGGGCGCGTCTCCCGCGCTCTCAGCCACAGGCAGTGTGACTCCCTTCCCCTCCTCTGGTTTTGTTGGCATGGTTAGTCAGGCTGGAACCCCCGCCCCTTCCATGTATTCGGCTGCTATTAATGAGAATGTGATTCAGTACTCCGTCCCACCTCCTCCCCCACATCCTCCCCCCTCCACCACGCTGGACTTTGTCCTTGACAGTGGAGCCACCGAGTCCGTCCTTCGTGATGCTGGTACCCTTCACCCTCTCCCAGCCCCCACCTCCCTCCTTGGTGCCGATTCCAGCTTCTCTATTCCCTGTCGCCACACCTCTACCCTCCCCTGTCCCCTCTTCCCCTCAGGTACCGTCACTGGTTTACACATCCCCTCCCTCCGTACTAACCTCCTCTCCCAGCGATCCCTGCAGCAGGCCGGTATCACCACCGTCTTCCCAGGTCGCGCTAATCACTGCCTCCTATACCATCCCACAGGTCGCCTCCTCTCCCGTATTCCCTTTTGTCCTCGCTCCCGCCTATATACCCTTCGAGTTCCTCGTCTTCCCTCTGCCCAGGCAGTCTCCCGCTCCCTCCTCCCACCTCACATCTCCCCCCCTCCTCTCCCTCCTTCTAACCCAACCATTCCCCCCCTCCCCCCTGACCCAACCTGCTCCTGTCGATCCCTCTCCCATCCCACCGTCCTCCTCCACCACAGGCTTGGTCACCCCAACTTTGCCACCCTCCGCTCGACCGTCTCCTCAGGTCTCCTTCGAGGTCTTCCCCTCACCCTCCCTCCCCTCCCTCCCTCCCTTGCCCCTCCCTGCTCCGTCTGTGTCCAGAGCAAGCTCAAGCAGCTGCCGCATCGGAGTTCCCCCTCCGCTGCTGCTCAGCCGCTTGATCTTGTTCACATGGACCTCTGGGGCCCCAACCCCTCCCCTTCCCGCCAGGGTCATCGCTACATGCTTGTTCTGGTCGATGATCACAGCCGATATTCTTCCGTCTCCCTTCTTCGCTCGAAGGGTGACGCTCCGACTGCGATCATCGCCTGGCTCAAGCAGGCGAGCACCCACTTTGGCCGCCCTGTGCGCCGCCTTCACTCTGATGGCGGTGGCGAATTCCTTAATCGTCAGGTAGCCTCCTACTGTGAGCTTCATGGCATTCGCCAGACTCACACCCTCCCCCACTCCCCCCAGCAGAACGGTGTGGCCGAGAGCCGTGTTCGGGAGATCACCAAGATTGCTCGGTGTCTCCTCGTCCATGCCTCTTGCCCCCCTTCTCTGTGGGGCTATGCCCTCCTTCACGCCACCCTCCTTACTAACCTGTACCCCCACCCTATCCTTCCCTCCACCACTCCCACCGAGCTCTGGACGTCGGCCAAGCCTGACGTCTCCTCCCTCCGTGTGTGGGGCTCCAGGGCGTATGTCCTCATTCACCCTGCGGACCGCCCCCGCACCATGGGAAAGCTCGCCTCCCGTACCCTCCCCTGCATCTTCCTTGGTCATAATCCCTCCTCCCCGGACTACCTCTTCCTTCACCCCCCCTCAGGTCGTTTCCTCCGCAGTCGGGATGTAGTCTTTGATGAGTCCACACCCTACTATTCCACTCCTCCCCCCACTGACCCTCTCGCCCCTTCTCCCAGGCCCCTCAACTGGTCCGACACTATCCCACCCCCTCTTCTCCCTCCCCCTCCCATCCTCCCCCCCGCTCCGCCTCCTCCATTCCCCGCCGCCTCGGCCCCTAGTGCTCCCCCCTCCTCTGGTGACATATTTGACCCTGACCCTTTTTTCCCCCCCGCCTCCCCGTCCCACTCCTCCCCCTCCGCTCCCTCCCATCCTCCCCCCTCCCCTCCTCCCCCCTCTCCCCCGCGACCCCCTCCCCCCTGCGTCCCACCCGCTCCATCCTCACCCGGTATCCCCACACCAGGTCGCGTGACGCAGTCCTAGGTGCCCCGCCTCCTGTTATCCTCTCTTCCTCTACCTTGCCTCCTCTCTCCCCTCTCATGGACCTCCTTTTTCAGACAGTCTTACAACAAAACACTAGCCCAACCCTGCCGTCGAGCTCCAGTACAGCAGTCCCAACAGCAGCAGCAACAGCTGCAGCAGCAGTTCCACCCACCGCAGCAGCACCAGCAGCAGCAGCCGTCACTTCTTCCTCGCCTTCACCCGCAGCAGCAGCAGCGGCGGCAGCAGACGCAGCAGTAGCAGCCGCCTCAGCAGCAGCAGCAGCAGATGCATCCTCAGCAGCAGCAGCAGCAGCAGTCCTCCCATTCATTTTCCACTCCTCCCTCCTCGAGGACTCCCATGAGGAGTTCCTCAACCTCCACATGCATGATCCAGCCGTCCTACCCATCTCCCCTGACCTCAGCGGCACACCAGTCTTCGCCTTCTCCTCCGCCCCCACCATCTTCGTCCCCGCCACGTACGAGGAGGCCATGGCGTGCCCTGACGCTCACCTCTGGCTCGCGGCCATCCTCAAGGAGTTGGAGGCGTTTATTGCCAACTCCTCCTTTGTGGATGTGCCCCGCCCTCCCTCTACCACGAACGTAGTCAAAGGGAAGTGGGTGTTTCGGGTGAAGCAGCTTCCTGGCGAGCCGCCGGTCTACAAGGCCCGCTACGTCGCCAAGGGCTTCACCCAGCGCTACGCTGTCGACTTCTTCGACACCTTCTCTCCCACCGCCAAGCCCGCTACCATTCGCGCAGTCCTCGACCTCGCTGCTCGCCTCAACATGGAGATTCACTCCATGGACGTCTCCAACGCCTTCCTCCAGGGGGTCTTGCGCGAGCTCATTTACATGGAGCGTCCTGCAGGCTTCCACCTCCCCTTTCCTTCCGACTCTGTCTGGCAGCTGCGTCGGCCGGTCTATGGGCTCAAGCAGGCACCAAGGGAATGGCATGCCAAGCTTGCTGCCACCCTCGCCGAGCTTGGCTTCAGCACCTCCCGTGCCGACCCCAGCCTCTTCCTCCGCACCTCCCCCTCCCCCTTCTACATCCTCGTCTATGTCGACGATATGATCCTCATCACTGCCGACTCCGCCGAGCTCGAGCGCGTCAAGCGTGAGCTTGGCAGCCGGCTCAAGTGTAAGGATCTAGGGGGGCTGCAGCACTATCTCGGCATGGAGATTACCCGCGACCGTGCTGCTCGCACCATCTCCCTCTCCCAGGGCCACTACCTGCAGCAGGTCCTGGAGCGGTTCGACATGGCTCGAGGCACCCCTCAGGTCACCCCTCTTCCTGTTGGGCACCATCTCACTCCCCTCACCTCCCCCTCCTCCTCCTCCCACCCCTACGCTGAGCTCATCGGCTCTCTCATGTATGCCATGGTCTCCACCCGCCCTGACCTAGCATACCCCATCAGCGTTTTGGCCCGCTTCGTTGGTACCGGCAAGCATGATGCCGCCCACTGGCAAGCGGCCAAGCGTGTCCTCCGCTACCTTCGGGGGACCAAGGACTACGTCCTTACCCTTGGCGGCCCCTCCCCTCCCCTCCTCACTGGCTACTCTGATTCCTCCTGGGCTGACTCTAGGCCTGACCGCCGCTCCTCTCAGGGCTATGGCTTCTCTCTTGGCAGCGGCCTCATCAGCTGGCGCTCCACCCGCTCCTCCTCCATTGCCCTCTCCTCCTGCGAAGCAGAGCTGTATGCCGCTACCATGGCTGCGCAGGAGGCCCGCTGGCTCTCCTTCCTTCTTGAGGAGCTTGGTGCCCTTCAGCGCTGTCCCACCATCTGGTGCGACAACGCCAGCACCATCCACCTCACGAAGGATGCTGTGTTCCACGGGCGCTCCAAGCACATTGAGCTTCGCCACTACTTCATTCGCGAGCTTGTGCAGGGTGGCCACCTCCAGCTGGGCAAGATTGACTCTGCTGCCAATCTTGCCGACATCTTCACCAAAGCCCTCCCCCACGCCGCCCACTCATCCCTCCTTCGCCTTCTTGGCCTCGCTCCCCCCGTTCCCTCGTCCGCCTCCTGATTCAAGCCCTCTAGTCTTATGCATGTTGGGGGGTTGTGTTGTAAAATATATATCTATACAACATGCATGCCTAGATTAGGAGGTGTAGTCATTATAATTATTGGGGGGTTGTTGGTTGGGTTGACCAACCCCACATTTGGGTTGGTCAAGATTGGATTTGGTCCTAGACATTTGGTTGGCACTATTCCAACCAAATGGTCTTTGGTCCTAGGAACCAACCAATCACCAAGCACCACACTTTGTGGTTGCTTGCCTTCCAAGCAATCTCTCTCATTGGTCCACATTGTGACCAATAGGAGAGCACCACACTTTTGTGGTTGCTTGCCCTACAAGCAACCTCCCCCATTGGTCCACTTTATGGCCAATAGGAGAGCTTCCCTTCCAACTCTTCCTTGCTCCTTGTTTTGTACAAAAAGAGCCTCTTGGCTCCCTACTCAATTCAATCTTTTCTCTTCCAAGCTAGTTCCTTCATCATACGTAAGTTTGGATCCCCCGCCTACCGCTTCCGCCCCTATCCTAGCTAGGCTCCGTCGCGCCCCTCCTAGCCCAGTCGCGCCCCTCCTAGCCCAGTCGCGCCCCTCCTAGGCCCTGCCGCGCCTCCTAGCCCCGTCGCGCCCCTCCTGGGCCCCGTCGCGCCTCCTAGCCCAATCGCGCCCCTCCTGGGCCCTGTCACACCTCCTAGCCCAGTCGCGCCCCTCCTGGGCCCCGTCGCGCCTCCTAGCCTAGTCGCGCCCCTCCTGGGCCCTGCCGCGCCTCCTAGCCCCGTCGCGCCCCTCCTGGGCCCCGTCGCGCCTCCTAGCCCAGTCGCGCCCCTCCTGGGCCCCGTCGCGCCTCCTAGCCCAGTCGCGCCCCTCCTGGGCCCCGTCGCGCCTCCTAGCCCAGTCGCGCCCCTACTAGGCCCTGCCGCGCCTCCTAGCCCAGTCGCGCCCCTCCTGGGCCCCGTCGCGCCTCCTAGCCCAGTCGCGGCCCTCCTGGGCCCCGTCGCGCCTCCTAGCCCAGTCGCGCCCCTCCTGGGCCCCGTCGCGCCTCCTAGCCCAGTCGCGCCCCTCCTGGGCCCCGTTGCGTCCCCCCTAGCCCCGCCGTGCCCCTTCTGGGCCCCGTCGCGCCCCTCTTGGGCCTCGTCGCGCCCTGCCTGGCCCCGCCGCGCCTGCTTGACCCCGCCGCGCCTGCCTGGCGCCCGTCCCAGCCGGCTCCACGTCCGCCCTCACGCCCTCCGCGCCCGTCTTCTCGGCCCCTGCGCCCGTCCCAGCCAGCCCCGCGCCCGTCCCAGCCAGCCCCGCGCCCATCCCAGCCGGCCCCGCGCCCGTCCCGTCGGCCTGGTGCCCATTGCTTCTAGCCCCCGCGCCCGTCCTGCCCCGAGCTGTGTGCGGCCCGCCCGTCGTCCCTGCCCCGGCCCTGCATCCTCCCTGGTACTGTTCCTCATCACCTGCACCGCACTGTACCGTCCTGCACAGCTCTGCACCGCACTGCACTGCACGGTACTGCCCTGCACCGCACTGCACCGTGCTGCACCGCACTGCACCGCGCTGCACCACGCTGCACCGCACTGCACCGCCCTGCATCGCACTGCACCGCGTTGCACAGTCCTGCACTGCTCCTGATGGCGGCGGAGCTTCGCTTCGACGCTGAAGGCCAGCCTCTGGAGTTTGAGGCTTGGCTCGCCGACCTCCGTCGCCACCTCACTCGTCATCGGCAGGATGGCCACCCGCTTTCCGCACACCTTGACGGTACGCACCTCTGCCCAGACCCCCCTGCTGTTCTGCCCGCTGATCCCACACCCGCTGAGCGAGAGTCTACTGCAGCCACTGCCCTTGCGCGCTCTGTCTGGCTTTCCCGAGACGCTGTCGCTCAGCTTGCCATTAGCAATGCCCTTCCCTCGTCTGAGCGCCCTCGCTTTAGGTCAATCACTACCGCCCAAGCTTACTTAGATGTTGTCATCAAGCGCTATTCCACCCCTCCTGCTGCCTCGGTCGGTCGCCTTATCCTCCCGATGCTCTTTCCCGACCTTGCGTCTTTCCCCACTATCTCTGACCTAGCTGCCCACCTGCGCTCGATAGATGAGACCTGGCGCGCTGCCTGCACTGACACACAGCTTAGAGCCCACCAGCCGCCCATTACCTCTACCCTCTACCTGCTTGCCACCCGCCTCCCTAACCGCCTTGCCGCCGCCCGCGACCGCTTCTTTAGCATCCACCCCGGTGAGCTCACCCTCCCCGACTTTGTAGACACCCTGACTGTTATCGAGATCCGCCACCGCTCCATTGCCCAGGCAAGCGGTACCGTACCGGTCCCTATCTTTCAGGGTTGTGCCCCCGCTCAGTGTACCTTCTCCGACGGTTCTGCCGCTGTAGCTGAGACTGCTGCTGCAGCGCAGCTTCGTTCGGGGAAGGGCCGCCGCCCCAAGGCTGGGCGCGGCGGAGGAGGCGGGGGTGCAGGAGGCGGTGGTGGTGGAGTCGGGTCGTCTAGTGCTGGAGCGGACGAGGGGACCCTGCCTGGTCCAGCGAAGCCACCGCCTCTGCAGTCGCAGCAGCAGCCGCACCAGCCGCAGCAGTCGCAGCAGCCGCAGCAGTCCCCGCAGACGAGGCAGACGAGTGTCCTTCCGCCCGGGTGACCCGGCACTGGAGGTGGTCGGGCACGTGGTGGTGTGCCGAGTGGTGGTTCAGGAAGCGTGCGTTGTCAGTACCAGATCCAGACCGGTCCTCGCCGCGGCTTCGTTTGCGGTAAGATCGGTCATACCAGTCCCCGCTGTTTTCGTCGCCTGGACGACCTCTTTGTCAGCGCTTCGGCCCTTCCCCAGACCTCCCAGACAGGCACTGTTTGCTTAGTCGTAGGATTCAGATTTTTTACATGGACATGCATGCCATTGTTTTCTGCTCTGCATGTGATGTATGCTGATGACTCTAGTGCGCTCCCCACTTATTACTCCCTGTCGTCTAGCGTAGGTGTGCCTAGCTTAGCCTCCCCTGCTGCGTCAGGCGTAGGATCCCCTGGTTTGTTTAGCCTTGGTGCTTCCGCTGTCGCCCCGTCGCCGGACGCCACTGCTTCGCTTTCCTTCACCTTGGACACTGGCGCTTCCCGGTGCTTCTTCCGCAACTCTACTACACTGACGCCGCTTCCTGCTCCTGCTGCCATTTCTCTTGCTGACCCTTCCGGCGGTCCGGTAGTCGCCCGCAGTTCCACCACCCTTCCCTGTCCGGCGGTTTTCTCGGGCTCTCTTACAAGTCTGCATATCCCCTCGTTCTCCAGGAACCTAGTTGGTGTCGGCTGCCTCCAGGACCTTGGCGTCACCACTACGTTCCCTGGTCACGAGCGGTATGCTGTCTGTACCGAGGCCGCCACTGGTGCCCCCCTGTCCACGTTCCCCCGGGACCTGGTGTCTGGCCTGTTCACTCTGGACACCGTGACCCCCCCGGCTGGGGCACCCCTTCAGGTGGCTGCGTCTACCCAGGTTGCTGCTGCCTGCTCCTGTCGGTCCCTCACTCACCCGACTCTCCTTTGGCAGCACCTCCTAGGTCACCCAGCGCTCCCGCGTCTGCGTCATATGTCCCAGCACGGTCTCGTCCTTGGTCTCCCTGGTTCTCTCCCCGCTTTTCCCTCCTCCCCTGCCCCACCTTGCACGCCCTGCGTCGAGGGTCAGCTTCGCCGTTCCCCTCACTCCTCCTCGTTTCCCCCTACCACCGCGCCGCTGTAGACCCTGCACATGGACGTCTGGGGCCCCGCCCTCGTCCATGGGCCGCGTCGAGAGCGCTACTTCCTTGTGCTTGTCGACGACTTCACTCGCTACACCTCGGTCTTTCCCCTGGAGCGGAAGGCCGACGTGCCTGACGCTCTCATCCCCTGGCTTGTCTCTGCCCGTGTCCACCGAGGTCTCCCTGTCTTGCGCCTTCACTCCGACCGTGGTGGCGAGTTTGCCTCAGGTGTCCTTGATCGCTTTTGTCGTGCGGAGGGCATCACCCAGACGTTCACCCTACCGGACTCCCCACAGCAGAATGGGGTCGCTGAGCGACGCATCGGTTTGGTCATGGAGGTGGCTCGCACCTCCATGATCCATGCCGGTGCACCCCATTTTCTGTGGCCGTTCGCTGTGCGCTACGCTTCTCACCAGCTTAACCTGTGGCCGCACCCCCAGCAGCCGCAGGTTTCGCCGACCCGTCTTTGGACTAGGTCTCCTAGTGACGCGTCTGCGTTCCACGTCTAGGGCTGCCTTGCTCACGTCCGTGCCTCCGGCACGGACAAGCTCACTGCCCGCACCCTTCCCTACGTCTTCCTCGGTTTTCCCCTTGACGCGTCCGACTGGCAGTTCTACCACCCGCCGTCTCACCGCTTCTTTCACTTTCGCGACGTCACCTTTGACGAATCTGTCTCCTACTACCGTCGCTTCCCCCACCGCGGTCCCCCAGTTACCCCCCCTGTTCCTGGTCACTCCTTCCCCGGTAGGAGGGGGGGAGAGAGGTGGCGAGGGGGATGGCAGTGGGACGTGGCCCCAGCATGGCCTCGTACTCCGCATCGCTCTCGTAGAACACCTGCTCCTTGCCCTCCTCCCCCCCTTTTTTTTTTCAATATCTCTCTCTTTACCTTTCTCGCCCTCTCTCTCTTTACCTTTCTCGCCCTCTCTCTCTTTACCCCTTTCTCTCTACCTCTCTCCCTCTCGTCCTTTACCTCTCTCTCTCTCTCTCTTGGCAATGCCCCGCTCACTCTCTCTGCCCCCCCCCCCCCTCTCTCTCTCTCTCTCTCTCTCTCTCTCTCTCTCACTCTTTCTCTCCCCCTCTCTCTCTACCTCTCTTTCAACTTCTCTCTTTTCCTCTCTCTTCGTCTCTTTCCTTTCACAATCACATTTTGTGTTCACTTCACATTCTCATTCATTCTCGCCCTAGCTGATTGTTATTCACTTCTTTGCATACGCAATGCCTAATATACTATCCACTATCCACCTTCATCCACTTTAATTTTGTGCAGGTTTTCTTGTAAACGAGTTTATGAGCTCCGTATGGCATTTAGCTGTAATTCGTGGGGATCTTCCATTATCTCATTTTTCAGCTTTATATTTTATCATTGCTGGCGTCTTGTGTTTGGTTCGATGCATCTTGCTGCTCTTGTTTGATCTCATTCTCGATCCACAATTCATTCCAGTAGCAATGTACGTATGTTTTTTTTTAAAAGAAAGCATACTTATCAAATCACAAAAGGTCCACGGGCGAGCTCTTTGAGTTTCTGTCATTTGAGCTGGATTTGATTGGTTTGGTTCTTTTTTTGGACCTTACAGATTGCGTTGCTCCATGTCACATTTAATCATTCAGACACTAAGCTTGCTGTCTTCCCCCCCATTCTAGTGCTGGGGAAGCGGTAGCTTAGAGTTTGAGTTTTTCATTGTTACATATAATCATCACACTTGCTTCTTATTCATGTCATCAATTATGACATGAACTTTCTTGCAGGACTCGATTGGATCCGTACACAACGATATGATGCAATCAAACAAGAGACCTGCCGAATTTTCAAAGTACACAAAAAATCAGCCAAATATAATGCAAATATTATTCCAAAATATATGCATATAATTACAATCATATGATAAACACCCCTGGCATCTTGTTATAGTAATAGGAAAAAAATATGTAGGTCATATTTTATTGTGCAAAGGTTTTCCTTCCAAAATTTTGTGTGGAAAAAAAAAATCGGCAAAATCGATCGTAATAGGTTGTTATGCAACTCAAAAACGCTTAGGACACGCCCTTAGGGCAAATACGCGAACACCCTACCCAACCATTCTAGGTTCCTTTTCGAACGCTGTGAAACGTAAAGCAAGTTACTGCACCGCAATCAGGTGTTCTATTTGGACCAGCCCTTACAGTTGCTGGAATAGTAAGTTCACGAAACTTGTTTTGCGGCCATATTCAGGGCGTGTCATAAGCGTTCGTATTTTCCTCGGAACCCCACCCAACCGTTTAAAGTTTCCAGTCAACTTCTTTCAAAACATTCCGCACCTTGCTCAACCGTACTAAAGTGAACGCTGATGGCACGCCCTGAGGGCGAATTGTAACAATTTATTTTTGCTATACCCAGTGTTATAGCTAGATATCACAGCTTGCAAAACTTTCCATTAATTCAGCTTCTAATCATGTCTCCTATCCAAGATTTCCCCTTGGAATCTCTTCCTATAATTCCATATTTAATCATTTTGTCCATATTTACTCAACCTGTTATTTTTATTCACTCGCTGGTTCTTTACTCCCTTCACTCATTCTAACACCTGCTTATCCATTATTTCCTACCGAATACCACTAGTAAACGAAATGCCCCCAGAGAGGCCTCCACGTTTCCTCGTTCCACGTCACCATCTCAGCCTCACATCCAGCCCGACCAATCCCAAGGACCCCCCACCCCACCATCTCTTTCACCGTCAGAAGAGTAAATTCAAATGTTCGTTTCCCGCGGTATAGGGCGGTTCCTCGAGTTACAAAACGATTCTTCTATTCTGCCGCTTTGAAACCCGACGAACCGATATAAACCGTTTTGAGTGGTCCTGAACTCTTGTGACACACCCTTCCCATTCCTTTCCCCCTCCCTCCCCTCCAGCTTTTCCCAATCTCACTATTTTCCTTGGTCTTCTTAGAGTGCAGCAACTTACTCCGTCAGCCACTTAGGCTGCACTTGGTTCAACCGTCGATTGCACTCGCGGAGCCATGGCGTCCTCGTCGCTTTCCTGCTTGCAGCAAGCCTCTGCCTGCACGGTGAGGGTGCGGGGTTTGGAGTAGAGAGCCTCGACCTCGCGCTGTGACAAAGCTGTCAAGGTTTCGTGCTGTTCGGCTAGTTTTATGGTTCTCGCGATTGTTGCGTCGCGTCGTTCTTTTCCGGTCCTCGCACGCGCGTCATCGATTTCAGATTTCCCAGCGTTACAGTCAAGAGGATTAGCCGTCCTGAAGCATCGTTCACAGATGATAATGCATCGCTCTCCAGCGAGTTCATTGTCGCCATCTGGTGAAGGCTAAAAGCCACATTAGTCCGTATCCCCTTCGTTTTTCCTTTTTTCGACTCGCACACGATGATTCTTTGTCAGCAGATTAAGCTCTTACGGCAATCCCTGAGGCTCTATTTTTTCGCAGAATGCCTGGTCGTATCGTCGTTTTAGGGTTTCGTGAGTTTTTTCCGACTTCAAGGCCCCATTGACTTCGTCTCAGCGAGTTTCTTCTTAGCAGTCGCAGGCATTTCTTACCGAGAATCTTCTCGTGAATTCCATGTCGGGCGGAGACTTATGCAGGGTTTAGCGAGACTCTTGTCATTAACCCGAGCCTGCTTCGTGCTTGCCACGTCCCTACCAGAGCTTCATGTTTGGTGCCGATACGTCGTTCGGTTTTAGCTTTCCTCTCAGTACGGGATTTGTGAAAGGTCACGACGAGAAATGTCACGTCCGCAAACAAGTACTAATGGCTAGCGCCTCTCAGAAATGGCGTCTCAATGGCTAGTAACAACAGGGCATCAAACTCCCGGCTTTGAGCAGTCTCGTCGTCTTCACCACAGTTTCTCTAACCTGCTTGTAGACTGACTGGCCGTCAGGCTGCTCCCTCTCCCAGTTTCTTCCTCTGCCCCAGCCACTTCATCCTAACCCACACCCCTCACGAATCTTGCAAATTCATTTCACTTTCTTCTGCTCCTCTTTCTTCTTTCCCAACTCCACCCTTCACCCCACCCCCTTCCCCTCCCCCCTCCCCCCCCTTTTTCCCTCCCCAGGCTGCCAGGCTGGCAAACCTCTCCAGCTCCCGCAGCTGCCACGTCAGCAGTCAGCGCCTCTCGCTCCCCTCCCTCGCCTGCTCCAGCACATCCGCCTCCGCGTCCGGCGGAGCAGTGCGCGTGAGCGCGGTGAAGAAGCAGGAGGAGCTGGCGGAGATCCGCGCGATGGGATCGGCGGAGATCGAGCAGGCCGTGGTGGACCTCAAGGGCGAGCTCTTCCTGCTGCGCGCCAAGCAGGCCACGCGCCTCGAGTTCAAGCCCAGCGAGTTCGGTCGAATCCACACGCGGGTGAGTGAATGCACGGGTGGGAGGCGGAGGGGGGGGGGGGGTGCGGCGGGAAGGGGGGAGGGAAGGGGAGGGGAGGAAGAAGCGCGGGAGGGGAAAGAGATGCAGGGAAATCTGTAAAATGGGACAGGCTCTTCTTCTTGAGTTCAAGCTCAGCGAGTTCGGCCGCATCCACAAGTGGGAGACTTGGGCTGGGAAGTGGAAGAGGGGGGTTGGGGGATTGAGCCAGGGCGAGAGTGACAGGGAGAGGGGGTGGTCGAAAGTCCGAGGTGAACAGGAGGAACCCGCTGACGCGAAAGGGCTTGGGGGAGCAGGGAGCTTGGTTTGGAAAGAGGGGTGTGGGGGGGGAAGGGGGGGGGAGAGGGGGGAAAAGGGGGGGAGATGGGGGAAGGGGGGAGGGGAAGAGGGGGGAAGGGGGGGTGAGAGGGGGGGAGAGGGTGGGGGAGGGGGGAGAGCGGGGAGGGGGATTTGGGGGGAGAGGGGGAGAGCGCGCCAGCTCATAAGCACGGCCAGGGACGGAAAGGAAGTGGAAAGGAAGAGCGGAGCGGATTGTATTTGTGGAAAGAATGTGTTGCCAGACTCCAGTGTGCCTGATCCGTGGGTGCAGGCCACGGTGGCAGTTGCTTGAGGGCAGAGATAAACCTCCGTGGAAAGGTGTAGCAGGAGTGGCTCTGGCTGCCCTTCAGAGACAGGGTGGACTGACATGAAGAGCACATGTGCTTGTGCATGCAGATCCATGCGCTCCTCCCCCCGTGCTCCTCCCCCCGTGCTCCTCCCCCCGTGCTCCTCCCCCCGTGCTCCTTCCCCCCGTGCTCCTCCCCCCGTGCTCCTCCCCCGTGCTCCTTCCCCCCGTGCTCCTCCTGCATGGGTGACAGCAGCTGTGCTGTGCTGTGATATGTTCCCCCATGTCTGATATATAATGGCATGTGCTGCTGTAGGGGTGGGTGGTGTGTTTCATTTCTCCTTCTGTTCCACTCTGTGACTTCTGTCTTCGGCAGGTTGCACGGATGCTGACTGTGAGGAGGGAGAGGGAGCTGGAGCAGGGCGTTGGAAAGAGGGAGTCGCGAAAGCTCGACCGTGCATGGAAGAAGAGCATTGTGCCACGCCCGCCGCCCTCTTACAACCCGGACGAGTGGAAGAAGTAAGGCGGCCAGTTAGCTTAAACATTATGTTCTTTAGTGTGATGTGATATATGATATATGATGTGAAAAACTCCGGCCCTTGTTCATTTACGAGCCCAGTTTCAAAGGCACATGGTGTTAGCTTCCAAGATAATCATTTCATGATAATCGATAAATAAAACGGTTGTACAAGCCGCGAGACTCATCCTACCGAGTACCGAACCTGTAGGCCTGGTGTGTTCCGTCAACCAGAAAACACTTCTGATGAGCCTTCATCCAAACCTCACTACAGCGTATGGAAACAGCGAAGAAGCACGAAGTCGCGTGCCGTGGTTGCGAGGGGTTACGTGACCCGCTCAGCACGGCACTGGCGTGAATGCCTGGCGAACACCGTGACTTCGCATGATTGGTTGAAAGGCTTTCGGCAAGCTCGAGTCAGGCTTGGTCATCCTGGCTGGCGCAGGTCGCGGCTGGGAGGCATGCCCTCTGTCCCACGTTCTGTCCAAACAGAAACTCGTAATTTCACGAGGATCAGGCGATTCGGGAATTGCTGAAATTTGTGAAATGTTGCTAAGGTAGACACAGAAACCAAGATTTGAGCACCACAAGTAGTCTTCTCGTGATCAGGAATTCCTTATTGTGTACACAAGGCTTACAGCCTTCGTCCCATTATCTAGAGCAACGGAAAACCTTCTCTGCCGTATTTTTTCCCTTGTAGCGTCTCGAATCTCCTTGAAACACGACCTGATAAAGTCAGGCTCACGCCTTAGCCCTTGATAAGAGAGTGAAATGATCTCCAGAATGAGTGGAGTTTCCAGGAGCGGTGGAATGTCCAAGGTCAGAGATGTGCCCAGGATTAGCGACGTCTCGAGTGGACAGAAGAGCAGACTCGCAGCTGCGCTGAAGGTGCTTCTAATCGGAGATAGTGGTACGTAAAATCCTGAGGACTGAAAAAGATGCCCGGACTTGACTTGCTGAAACGCCAATTAGACCTTCAAACCGTATGGTTCGGAACCCCATAACCACGTGTTTTGGTACCCCAACCCACGTGGTTCGGAGCCCCAAAACCACATGGTTCGGAGCCCCAAAACCACATGGTTCGGAGCCCCAAAACCACATGGTTCGGAGCCCCAAAACCACATGGTTCGGAACCCCAAAACCACATGGTTCGGAACCCCAAAACCACGTGGTTCGGAACCCCAAACCGCATGTTTCGGAGCCCCAAAACCACATGGTTCGGAGCCCCAAGACCACATGGTTCGGAACCCAAAACCACGTGGTTCGGAACCACAAATCATGGTTAGTAGCCACAAAACCCTTGTCCATGGCGTATGATGATGCTTTGAGCTCACACGTCCGCTCCAGCATTCTCCCTTGCTGAAAGTTACACTTCTCATCTGAATCTAAGTCGTAACGATGCTGAATCGTCTCTCCGTTGTGCCACTCTCACCTTTTTCTCTCTTTTATTCCCCATTTGAATGAAAAAAAATCTCCCAATATCCATTATCTCCACGGACGGCCCATGGCAGCGGTGGGGAAGAGCAGTCTGCTGCTTCGCTTCTCAGAGAACGACTTCAGACACGATCTCACATCCACGATCGGGTATGCGCACTTCACTTGACGAAAGGAAGTTGACTCTTGAGGTGACTTAACCCCAAATTTTCTAGGCATGACCTCCGAGGTCACATCATGTGAAACTGAACGGATGATCCACCATCGGCTATTTGAACTCATTTTGAGCGGTTTCGGTTTGGGGAAAATTGGGATGGACTCACGATGACATTTGTTGACTTTCGTTGACTTGATATTGACTCACGACCTCAAAACTACCCTCCGTTATGATCAGCGCACAATCTTGCCTTTTCCTGGTTCTTCTTCCTTCCCCTCCCTCCTTGCACTGCTGATTGGCATGATGACATATGTTGGGAGACATTGAAGCTATCCATTCTATGTTTTTTTTACCCATACGATGGGCATTGACGGGGAGACAGTGAAGCTATCCCTTCTATGTGCAACCCGCGTGACGATAACCAAACTCTAAACTGTCTTGCAATATTTTACTGCAGAGTTGACTTCTTGATCTGCACGATGGACATTGATGGGGAGAGAGTGAAGATATCCATCTGGGGCACCGCAAGCTTTTGAGCCGCCTCAAAAATTATGTTTTATTTCTTTCTTTCTTTCTTTCTTTCTAATTTCTATTCGCAGGGTTGACTTCCTGATCCGCACGATGGACATTGATGGGGAGAGAGTGAAGGTGTCCATCTGGGACACCGCAGGGCAGGAGAGATATCGCACCATCACTGAAGGTACTAATACTAGAGTATGAGGTCACCGCACTGTACCAAGCATCACTGAAGCTGACCGCTCCGCACCATAAATGGGACACCGCAGGGCAGGAGAGATATCGCACCATCACTGAAGGTACTCTACATGCTCAGTCAATTCCTTCCATCACTAAAAGAGCTCTTACATGCTCTACTTGGGGTCTAGCATGCCTTTCAGTCCATCTTCAGAGTGAACTTAAGAGCTGCTGGTCTTAGGTTAACACCAGGAGCACCTCTCAGTGATTTTCCGCATACCCAGATCGACAACGCTAGGATTTTCGTCATGCGATCATACTGGTTTTCATTCTCTGATTTCATGTATGATACTTGTCCATTTTTTCTGTATTCCAATTTCAGCCTACTACCGCAATGCACACGGCATCCTCCTCATTTACGACATTACAAGCAAGTCATCTTTTGACAGTAGGTTTCTTGGTCCCCCATGATCTTATTTACGCATGCTTTCTTGACCCAATTCTTAAGCGGTAATAACAGTTTGACACGCACCTTTTTGTACCAGTTGTTTTGTTTGTTACACTAACCGAAACATGCAATCATCTATGTGCAGACGTGCGAGGGTGGATCCGAAGCATTGAGGAGCATTCCACAAAAGGGGTGCAAGTCACTCTCGTTGGCAACAAGGCGGATATGGACGCCCATCGGGTAAGCCCCTTATGGTAAATTCTTAGTGCAAATGCAATGTTTGAACTGATTATTCAGAGTTACAACGTGCATCAATGCATCAATGCACATTTGCTTTATGCCAAAACATGTACTCAGGTGCATGTGCCTCTGTCTCTTTATTTCAAAATCCTGTGTGCCAGCCTATATCCAATCGTATTTTTATCTCTCTCCCTCTCAATATTTTTCTCTTTCTTTTAACCCACCCACTCTCTCAAACTCTCATGTACGCATGCATTCAATCTCTGCATTTATATTCAGATATAGCTTCCATAAACTCCTCCCCCTCCCATGTGTTCAGGTAATTAGCAAGGAACAAGGGCAGCAATTAGCAAGCGAGTTCAGAGTTCCCTTTTTTGAAACAGTGAGTCATGCCTGCTCCCCTTGAAAACACTGAGCAGCATTAAGGGAACAATATGCACCACTCCATTCTCTCATTCAGTATCACTTCTCCACATGTCTTCCCCATAATGCGTATACACCTCGACCATATATTTTCCAATGCATAGTCATCGTGCATCGCCACAACCTTGGCTTGTTTTTCTTCATAAGGGCGTGTCCCGCGAGTACGTTTGATTGCGGTTGAGTGAGCTGCTCTTCTAGTCACAAAGTTCGAATAACGTTGGGAAACGGTTGGGTAGGGTATTGAGCGAGAAACGTACGCGCGGGACACGCCCTAAGCATCTATGAGCTCGTGAATAGAGACCATGCCATTTGTGTGCAATCCCCTCCCCTATATTGCCATTTCTGCCCACAGTCAGCTAAAGCAGACATCAACGTCGATGACATTTTCGTCTGCATTGCTCGCGAGAGCAAACGTCTTTACGATGAAACACACTCACTAAATGCTGAGGTATGCCTTGGTTCTTTCTTGCAACTATTTACAAACCGGGGTGACATTTGCCTATTGTTTTTCCTTGCAACTGATCGTGCTGGTTTTTCTTATCATATGTTTTGACTTGGACGTGCAGAAACCAACATGTGTTAATCTCCAAGGTGCAACCGTACCTGCCCAAGTCATTTCCTCCTGTTGTGCTTAGGATCGTAGGTAGGTGTGTAACAAATTTAGCTAGGTGATGTATAGTATTGATTAGTTGCCAATGCCTAGTTATGATCGAGGCCAGAATGTTTTCTATCCTGATAGCATAATTGTGTTGTATTCATTCTTACAATCAATAAAAGGACAAAACAATTGCACATTTATCATACTAGTGATACTCTAGGAGTTTAAAGGGATAAAGAGTTTGAAATGTGCGCAAATATGCCATACATGTTTCATTAACAACATTCAGTATTGTAGAAAACCTTAAACCTGAATTCAATCCTATACTGTGTATGTGTGTTTGTAGCTATGGATATAACTCACATATGAATTGAAGTAATGGTAGCGCGAAATATTATGGCTAAGGCTTGCCTTCGCTGAGATGTCTGTGTCAAACATATCTTCGTATGTTAGTATAGACAATATAGGTTTGTGCCTTAGAGGGTACAGCATACTTGCATATATTCCTTTGTACTGTCTCATGCTAGTCATTTCTTTGTTTCTGA
Organism: Closterium sp. NIES-67; assembly: GCA_027943415.1. NCBI lineage: Eukaryota > Viridiplantae > Streptophyta > Zygnematophyceae > Desmidiales > Closteriaceae > Closterium > Closterium sp. NIES-67. Next base: position 455,739 of record BQMB01000249.1, read on the forward strand.
CATGGTATCATGAGTAGGTTAGATCGCCCACCCGCGCTTCCGCCCTAGGTCCTAGCCGCCCTTTCCTAGCTAGCCCGCGCCCGCCCCTAGTCCCCCCCCCCCCCCTCCCCCCCCCCCCCCCCCCGTGCCCGCCCCTAGTCGGCCCCCGCGCCCGCCCTAGTTGGCCCTCGCGCCCGTTCCTAGCCAGCCCCACGCGCCCGTTCCTAGCCGCCCCACGCGCCCGTTCAAGCCGGCCCCTAGCGCCCGTTCCTAGCCGGCCCTTGCGCCCGTTCCAGCCGACCCTCGCGCCCGTTCTAGCCGGCCCCTCGCGCCCGTTCCTAGCCGGCCCTCGCGCCCGTTCCAGCCGGCCCTCGCGCCCGTTCTAGCTGGCCCCTCGCGCCCGTTCCTAGCCGGCCCTTGCGCCCGTTCCAGCCGGCCCTTGCTCCCGTTCTGGCCGGCTCCTCACACCCATTCCTAGCCGGCCCTCGCGCCCGTTCTAGCCGGCCCCTCGCGCCCGTTCTAGCTGGCCCCTCGCACCCGTTCTAGCCGGCCCCTTGCGCCGTTCCTCACCGGCCCTCGCGCCCGTTCCTAGCCGGCCCTCGCGCCCGTTCCAGCTGGCCCCTCGCGCACGTTCCTAGTCGGCCCCCGTGCCCGCCCCTAGTCGGCCTCTCGCACCCGAGCCTGACCGGCCCTCCGCCCTAACCTGGTCGGCCCCGAGGCCGTCCCTAGTTGGCCCTGCGGCCGCTCCTACCTAGCCTTGCACCTGTCCCTACCGGCCCCGTGCCCGTTCCTCGTCAGCCTGCCCGCCACCGGCCCCAGCGTCCATTTTGTAGCCGCGAGCCATACAGCACCGCACTGCATCGCCCCTCACCACTCGGTACCGCACTGCACTGCGCAGCACCGCACTACACCGCACAGTACCGCACTGCACCGCGCTGCACCGCACAGCACCGCCCTGCACCGCACTGCACCGCTCTACACTGCACTGCACCGCTGCTGCTTCGCTCCTGATGGCGGACTCCGTGTTCCGCTTCGACGCAGAGGGTCAGCCGCTCGAGTTTGACACTTGGCTGGTCGACCTCCGCCGTCATCTCACTGGTCAGCGGCAGGATGGCCACTCCCTGGCGGTCCACCTTGACGGTACGCTTCCCTGCCCTGACCCCCCTGCTGCCCTGCCCCCTGACCCCTCGTCCGCTGACCGTGAGTCCGCTGCAGCTGCTGCCCTTGCTCGCTCAGTCTAGTTGTCGCGTGACGCCGTCGCGCAGCTTGCGATCAGTCATGCCCTCCCCTTGTCTGAGCGCCCTCGCTTTCGGTCGGTCACGACTGCGCAGGATTTCCTAGATGCTGTTGTCAAGCGCTATTCAACCCCGCCCGCTGCCTCTGTAGGTCGCCTGATCCTGCCGATGCTCTTTCCTGACCTTGCGTCTTTCCCCACTGTCGCTGACCTGGCCGCTCACCTGCGCACGATAGACACGACCGGGCGCTCTGCTTGGACTGAGACCCAGCTTAGAGCCTTTCAGCCGCTCCTCTGCTCTACCCTCTACCTGCTTGCCACCCGCCTCCCTGGCCATCTTGCTACTGCCCGCGATCACTTTCTTAGCATCCACCCCGGTGACCTCACACTCACTGACTTTGTCGACACCCTGTCTGCCATAGAGACCCGCCAGCGCTCTGTCGCCCAGACCAGCGGTACTGTGCCGGTCCCTATCTTTCAGGGTTGTGCCCCCGCTCAGCGCACCTTCTCAGACGGTTCCGCTGCTGTGGCTGAGACCGCAGCTGCAGCTCCGTTCCGTCCGGGGAAGGGACGCCGCCCTAAGGCTGGGCGTGGTGGTGGGGGTGGCGGTGCAGGTGGCGGTGGTGGTGGAGTCGTGTCGCCCGGTGGTAGCGGGACGAGGGGACCGTGCCTGGTGCAGCCGAGCAGCCGTCCCACCAGCCGCAAGCGTCGTAGCCGGTCTAGCACCAGCCGCAGCAGCAGCCTCAGCACCAGTCGCAGCAGCCGCAGCAGTCGCCGCAGCAGCAGCAGCAGAGGCGGGCGGGTGGTCTTCCGCCCGGGTGGCCTGGCGCTGGTGGTGGCGATGGACGTGGTGGTCGTGCGCGTGGTGTGCCTTTGGGTGGCAGTTCGGGTAACGGGCCCTTTCACTACCAGCTCCAGACCGGTCCTCGCCGCGGCTCTGTTTGCGGTAAGATCGGTCACACCCCCGTCCGCTGTTTTAGTCGCCTGGACGACCTGTTTCGTCTTCGCTTCGGCCTGTTGCCCGACCTCCCCGACTGGTACAGCTTGCTTTGCCGTCGTGTTTGTGGACATGGATGAGCTTAGCTCTGCCTTGTTTGTAATGTATGCTGATGACTCTAGTGTGACTGGTTCTTACTACCCTTTGTTGCCTAGTATAGGTGTATCTAGTCTTGCCTCCCTTGCTGCGTCGGGCGTAGGATCCCCTGCCTTGTTTAGCCTTGGGTCTTCCGTCGCTGCTCCGACTCTGGCCGCCACTGCTGCGCTCTCCTTCACCCTGGACTCTGGCGCTTCCTGGTGTTTCTTCCGCGAATCCACTACGCTGATGCCACTTGCTGACCCCTCCTCCGGTCTGGTAGTCGCCCGTAGTTCCACCACCCTTCCCTGTCCGGCGGCTCCTTCGGGCTCCCTTACAGGCCTACACATCCCCTTGTTTACGAGGAACCTAGTTGGTGTCGGCTGCCTCCAGGACCTTGGCGTCGCCACTACGTTCCCTGGTCACGAGCAGTACGCTGTTTGTACCGAGGCCGCGAATGGTGCTCCTCTCACCACGTTCCCCCGGGACCCAGTGTCAGGCGTGTTCACACTGGACACCGCGCCCCCCCCGGTTGGGACGGCTCCTCAGGTAGCCGCGTCTCCTTAGGTTGCCGCGGCCTACTCGTGTCGGTCTCTTACTCACCCGACACTCCTGTGGCACCACCATCTAGGTCACCCTGCACTCCCGCGTCTGCGTCACATGTCTCAGCATGGTCTGGTCCTAGGTCTCCCAGGGTCGTTCCCCGAGTTGCCCTCCTCCCTAGCGCCACCGTGCACGCCCTGTGTCGAGGACCGACTCCGCCGTGCCCCTTACTCTTCCTCGTTCCCCCCCGGTTACCGCACCGCTATAGACCCTGCACATGGACGCCTGGGGCCCCGCCCCCATCCATGGGCCGCGTCGAGAGCGCTATTTTCTAGTGCAAGTCGACGACTATACGCGCTACACCACGGTGTTTCCCTTGGAGCGGAAGGCCGACATGCTCGACGTTCTTATCTCGTGGATTGTCTCTGCGCGTGTCCAGTGTGGTCTTTCTGTCTTGCGTCTCCACTCCGACCGTGGTGGCGAGTTTGCCTCTGGTGTCCTTTTGCTTCTGTCGTGCGGAGGGCATCACCCAGACGTTCACCTTGCCGGACTCCCCGCAGCAGAATGGAGTCGCTGAGCGACGCATCGGTTTGGTCATGGAGGTGGCTCGTACCTCCATGATCCATGCCAGTGCACCCCATTTTCTATGGCCGTTCGCCGCTCGCTACGCCGCTCACCAGCTTAACCTGTGGCCGCAACCTCAGCAGCCGCAGGCTTCGCCGACCCTTCTTTGGTCCGGGTCTCCTGGTGCCGTGTCTGCGTTCCACGTCTGGGGCTGCCTTGCTCACGTTTGTGCCTCTGGCACGGACAAGCTCACTGCCCGCACCCTCCCCTGTGTCTTCCTCAGTTTCCCCCTCGACTCGTCTGACTGGCACTTTTACCACCCACCGTCCCACCGTTTCTTTCACTCCCGAAACGTCACCTTTGACGAGTCCATCTCCTTCTACCACCGCTTCCCTCACTGTGGTCCCCCAGTTACTCCCCCCCGATTCCTGGTTCCCCCTTCCCCGGTCGCCCCTGCCCCTCCCCCTCCCCCTTCCGGTCCTGCCCCGTCTGTTGTGTCTCATGTCACCCCCCTCACGTCGGTTGTCCTGGTCGAGGAGTCTTCTGACTCTGGCGTTGGGGTGGGTACTAGTCCTGAGGTTCCTGTCGTGGCTTGTCCCGGGGGGCTTGGGGGTGGTACCGGTGCTGGAGGGGTTTCGGGCTCTGGGGGTGTTCCTTCTGGGGGTGCAGGAGTGGAGTGTTCCGGAGGTAGACGTGGAGCAGCTTGCGGTCCCGGTGTCGGTGTCTACCGCTGCAGTAGCAGTCACCGCCGGTGTCAGCCCTTCGCCTGCTCGACCTTCCGTCCCCTGACCACGCGTCTGTGCCTCTCCTCCCGTCTCCTCCTCTTCCTCTCTACGGCCCTGTGTTCCCTCCCCCGGACTCGACTCCGGCTCGTCTTCCCCCTCGTTCCCCTCTTGTGTCCCCTCCTCTGTCTCCTGACCCGACGCCTCCGTCTCACGTCTGGTCTCCCGTGCTCGCCCCATCTCCCCTGTCCCGCGCTCTCACCCTATGTTGCTTCGTTCCCACGCGTCTCCTCCTCCCCTCCTACCGTTGCCTCCTCCGTCCTCCCTTGTTGTCGCGTCTCCCCCTCTGTTTGACTACCTGCGTGCCGCTCATCCTTTCCTCGGGTCCTTGCCTCTCTCGTTACCGACCCATTTGTTCTGGTCTCGCGTCTTGACGCTCTTGTCGCTGCGGTCGCTGACTTCGCCTCTACCCACCGCCTTGACTACGCCACCGCTCTGGTCTCTGACCCTGCCCATCCTCCGTCCGTCGGGGGTGTTCCCGCCCTTGGCAGTGACGTCCTGGAGGACCGCCAGTTCGAGCTTGCTTTCCTATATGAGGCTGCTCCCCATCTCTGTTCTATGCTGCTAGTCCGTGAGGGTGACCCAGACGCTTTCGACATCCTGACCCCTCGCACTTACGCTGAGGCGACCTCGGGACCTTGGGCCTCATAGTGGATAGCTGCCATGGAGCAGGAGATGGCATCTTGGAGATCCACCGGCACTTACGTCGACACAGTTTCCCCACCTGGGGTGAACGTAGTCAATGGCCGCTAGCTCTTCAAGGTGTAGCGCCCTCGAAACCCAGGCTCTCGCCTTAAAATATACGTGATCGGCTCGATTTCGTCGCATGCCGACTGGACGCTGGAGGACTAGAAGTGGGTGATTTGGTCTGATGAGACTAAGATAAACCGTTTCTGCTCCGACGGACGTGCGTACGCCTGGATTCGCAAGGGCACTAGCTTCCAGAGCCATCAAGTCCAACAGACAGTTAAGCATGGGGACGGTTCTGTAATGGTGTGGGGTTGCATGACGTATGAGGGGGCAGGGTTCATGTGCAAGATAGATGGTAGGATGGATGGGCCGCTGTATCGCAGCATCTTGCAAGTTGAGCTCATACAGACCATCGAATTTTTCAAGTTCCCCCCCTCAGAGGTCATTTTCCAGCACGACAATGATCCCAAGCACAGGTCCCGTCTGGTCCAAGACTGGCTTGGGGAGCAGGAGTACGCGGTGCTGGAATGGCCCTCGTCCTCCCCGGACCTTAACCCGATAGAGCACCTGTAGGCACACTTGAAAAGGCAGCTGGCGACGTACGAAAAACCACCTAGTGGAATGCTGGAGCTGTGGGAGAGGGAGCAGGAGGAATGGGACAAGATACCGGCGGAGGTGTGTTCAAACCTCATCGACAGTATGCCGAGGAGGATCAAGGCAGTGATTCGCGCAAAGGGACGCTGGACTAGGTACTAGTTTTTCAAGAATCTAGTTTGCTGCCTGTCCTCGGTACAAATTGTCCGGATGTGCTCTTATGACAAGGACTATGTATTATACTACTCTGGTGTTTGTCGACTTGAATGAGTACTCTAAGCGATATTCACAACATGTATGCACACCATAAATTAAGGCTTAATGTTTACGCTGCTGCACTCATCAAAATGCAAAAAAGACTGAACATGTGGACAATTTTTTCCGTCACTGTACATCCTTGTTTACGTAGACAATTTGGTCTTTGCCACTGAGGAGGAGTGGAAGAAGTAAGGCGGTCAGTTAGCTAAACATTATGTGTTCCATAATGTGATGTGATATATGATATATGATGTGAAAGACTCCGGCCCTTGTTCATTTACGAGTCTGGTTTCAGAGCCACATGGTGAACTTGGTTAGCTTCCAGGATGTTTGCTTTCGAGAGATCACTTCATGATAATCAATCAAGAGGACGGTTGTACAAACCGCGAGACTCATCCTGCCGAGTACCGAACCTGTATGCCTGGTGTGTCGCGTCAACTAGAAAACACACTTGGGGGCCGTTTGCTGGAAATTTTGACGGGAAGGGGAAGGGGCATGAGGAGTGGCACGGGCGACAGTCTCCTGGGCGAACAGAAGTTACGTGGCCGAACGTATTCGATAATTTTATTTGTGCCCCCGCGGACCCGAAGTCAAGACAGTCAAGTTAAATGATGGCAGTGGTCAAGCTTGCAGAAACGAGTAAAACAAAATTGCTGACGATGTGCAGTGACACCTTTCAGATGTGGGGAGGGACCTTCCACGAAAAAAAACCCCGACCATTCCAATTCGAATTGGCCAATTAAACGCGAGTGCACTGGCCAGCTCTGCGTGCCATGCCGAGACCCCTCCGCTCAATACCACGACCTTGGTGGTATGAGTTGTGTGGGGGGTATGGCACTAAGTTTGCCCCTGAGCTCTGGGCGGTGGATTTTGTGCATTTTTGGGGGGAATGGGAAGAGGCACGCGACTTGGGAGTTCTAGGTCTGGAAATCGCCAACAAAACCAAACCCGTCGGATGACGACGTCATTCGTCGCACTAAACTTTCGGCGACCCAATGAGCCCTCGTTTTATGTTCTGCATGCCAGCCCTTCCTCTCCGTGCCTTCATTCACCTCACTACTGCGCTCAGAAACAGCGAAGAAGCATGAAGTCGTGTGCAGTGGTTGTGACGGCTTACGTGACCCGCTCAACATGGCACTGGCGTGAATGCCTGGCAAACACCGTGGCTTCGCATGATTGGTTGACTTGGTTGACTCAGGCTTTCGGCAAGCTCGACTCAGGCTTGGTCATCTTGGTTAGCGCAGGTCGCGGCTGGGAGGCCTGCCCTCTATGCCACGTTTTGTCCAAACAGAAACTTGTAATTTCACGAGGATCAGGCGATTCGGGAATTGCTGAAATCTGTGAAAGGTATACAGAAACCAAGATTTGAGCACCAGAAGTAGTCTTCTCATGATCAAGAATTCCTTGTTGTGTACAAAGGGCAGTACAACCTTTGTCCCACTATCCAGAGCAACGGAAAACCGTCTCTGCCGTATTTTTTTGTTGTAGCATCTCGAATCTCCTTGAAATATGACCTGGTAAAGTCCGGATCACGCCTTAGCTGTTGATAAGAGATCGGTGAAATGATCTCCAGAATGAGTGGAGTTTCCACTAGAATGTCCGAGGTCAGAGATGTGCCAAGGATTAGGGACGTCTCGAGTGGACAGAAGAGCAGACTCGCAGCAGCGCTGAAGGTGCTTCTAATCGGAGATAGTGGTACGTAAAATCCTGAGGATTGAAAAAGATCCCCGAACTTGACTTGCTGAAACGCCCATTAGACCTTCAAACCATATGTTTTGGAACCCGAAAGCCACATGGTTCGGAACCCCAAAACCACATCGTTCGGAACCCCAAAACCACATGGTTTGGAACCACAAATCATGGTTCGTAGCCACAAAACCCCTGTTTATGGCGCATCATCATGATGATGCTTTCAGCTCACACATCTGCTCCATCATTCTTCCTCGCTGAAAGTTACAATTGTCATCTAAATTTGAGTCATTAAAAAGATGCTGAATCGTCTCTCCTTCTCGCCTCTCACCTTTTTCTCTCTTTTTTTATCCCCCATTTCAACCAAAACCCCCCAATATCCATTATCCCCTCGGATGGCCCATCATGGCAGCGGTAGGGAAGAGCAGTCTGCTGCTTCGCTTCTCAGACACGACCTCATATCCACGATCGGGTATGAGTATTTCAGTTGAGGAAAGGAAGTTGACTCTTGAGGTAACTTAGCCCTAAATTTACTAGGCACGACCTCACATCCACCATGGGCTATATGAGCGCACTTTGAGACGACTCACGATGATATTTGTTGACTTTTTATTCGTTGACTTTTGAGTCTCGCTCGTTATGACTCACGACCTCAAAACCACCATCTGTTATGAGCAGGGCCTTGCACAGTCTTGCCTTTCCTGGCTCTTCTTCCTTCCCCTCCCACCTTGCACAGTTAAATTCTATGAAACCCCACATGACAATATATATTCTTGAAAATTCCTTCCCCTTTGTCTGCAGAGTTGACCTTTTTATCCGCACAATGGGCATTGACAGGGAGACATTGAATGGTATCCCTTTTATGTGCAAACCGTGTAACAATAACCCAACTGTGAACCGACAATAACCCAACCGTGTGACAATCCCATTATTTTCCTGCAGAGTTGACGCACGATGGACACTGATGGGGAGAGAGTGAAGATATCCGTCTGGGGCACCGCAAGCTTTTGATCCGCCTCATAAATGACGCATGTTTCATTTTTTTGTTTTTCTGAATTCTGTTCGCAGGGTTGACTTCTTGATCCGCACGATGGAAATTGACGGGGAGAGAGTGAAGGTATCCATCTGGGACACTACAGGGCAGGAGAGATATCGCACCATCACTGAAGGTACTAATGCTAGAGTATGAGGTCACCGCACTGTACCAAGCACCACTGAAGCCGACCGCTCCGCACCATAAATGGGACACTGTCATGCAATTGTACTGGTTTTTATTCTCTGGCTAAATGTATGATCCTTGTCTATTTCATTTGCATTCCAATTTCAGCCTACTACGGCAATGCACACGTCATCCTCCTTGTTTATGACATTACAAGCAAGTCATCTTTTGACAGTAAGTTTCTTGGTCCCCCATGATCTTATTTACGCATGCTTTCTTGACCCAATTCTTTAGCGGTAATAACAGTTTGACACGCACCTTTTTGTACCAGTTGTTTTGTTTGTTATACTAACCGAAACATGTAATCATCTATGTGCAGACGTGCGAGGGTGGATCCGAAGCATTGAGGAGCATTCAACAAAAGGGGTGCGAGTCACTCTCGTTGGCAACAAGGCAGATATGGACGCCCATCGGGTAAGCCCCTTATGGTAAATGCTTAGTGCAAATGCAATGTTTGAACTGATTATTCAGAGTTACAACGTGCATCAATGCATCAATGCACATTTGCTTTATGCCAAAACATGTACTCAGGTGCATGTGCATCTGTCTCTCTACTTCAAAACCTGTGTGCCAGCCTATATCCAATCGTATTTTTATCTCTCTCCCTCTCAATATTTTTCTCTTTCTTTTAACCCACCCACTCTCTCAAACTCTCATGTACGCATGCATTCAATCTCTGCATTTATATTCAGATATAGCTTCCATAAACTCCTCCCCCTCCCATGTGTTTAGGTAATTAGCAAGGAACAAGGGCAGCAATTAGCAAGCGAGTTCAGAGTTCCCTTTTTTGAAACAGTGAGTCATGCCTGCTCCCCTTGAAAACACTGAGCAGCATTAAGGGAACAATATGCACCACTCCATTCTCTCATTCAGTATCACTTCTCCACATGTCTTCCCCATAATGCGTATACACCTCGACCATATATTTTCCAATGCATGGTCATCGTGCATCGCCACAACCTTGGCTTGTTTTTCTTCATAAGGGCGTGTCCCGCGAGTACGTTTGATTGCGGTTGAGTGAGCTGCTCTTCTAGTCACAAAGTTCGAATAACGTTGGGAAACGGTTGGGTAGGGTATTGAGCGAGAAACGTACGCGCGGGACACGCCCTAAGCATCTATGAGCTCGTGAATAGAGACCATGCCATTTGTGTGCAATCCCCTCCCCTATATTGCCATTTCTGCCCACAGTCAGCTAAAGCAGACATCAACGTCGATGACATTTTCGTATGCATTGCTCGCGAGAGCAAACGTCTTTACGATGAAACACACTCACTAAATGCTGAGGTATGCCTTGGTTCTTTCTTGCAACTGTTTACAATCCGGGGTGACATTTGCCTATTGTTTTTCCTTGCAACTGATCGTGCTGGTTTTTCTTATCATATGTTTTGACTTGGACATGCAGAAACCAACACGTGTTAATCTCCAAGGTGCAACCGTACCTGCCCAAGCCATTTCGTCTTGTTGTGCTTAGGATCATAGGTAGGTGTGTAACAAATTTAGCTAGACTTGGTGATGTGTATGTCAACTTATACAAATGTTATATGTAGAAGTTATAGGCTAGACTAGATGTGTGCTTCTAGTGAGTACAACCCAACAGGTACATGTACTAGGTTTCTCCTCCTAGTAGATCATTGTCGTATTCTAATATGGTATCGAGTAGGTTAGGTCCACCCGCCGGCTTCCGCCCCCTCCCCTACCTACCTAGCCCGTCCTGCCCTCCGTCGTGCCCTCCAGGCCCCGTAGCGCCCTCCTGGCCCCCGTCACGCCCTCTAGGCCTCGTAGCGCCCTCCTGGCCCCCGTCGCGCTCGCCCGGCCCCTCTGCGACCGCCTGGCCCCGTCGCGCTCGCCTGGCCCCACCGCGCTCGCCTGGCCCCGTCGCGCCTGCCTGGCCCCGTCGCGCCTCCCTGGCCCCGTCGCTCCTGCTTGGCTCCGTCGCGCCTGCCTGGCCCCGTCGCGCCTCCCTGCCCCGTCGCGCTTGCCTGGCCCCTGTCGCGCCCGCCTGGCCCCGTCACGCCCGCCTGGCCCCGTCGTGCCTGCCTGGCCCCGTCGCGCCCGCCTGGCCCCGTCGTGCCCGCCTGGCCCCGTCGCGCCCGCCTAGCCCCGTCGCGCTCGCCTGGCCCCTCCGCGCCCGCCTGGCCCCGTCGCGCTCGCCTGGCCCCTCCGCGCCCGCCTGGCTCTGTCGCGCTCGCCTGGCCACTCCGCACCTGCCTGGCCCCACCGCGCTCGCCTGGCCCCGTCGCGCCCTCCTGGCCCAGGCGTTCTTACTTGGCCCCACTGCGCCCGCCCAGCCCCTCCTAGCGCCCGCCGGGCCCCTCCTACCTGCCGCCCGGCCCCTCCTAGCGCTGGCCCGGCCCCCTTCCTAGTGCCGCCTGGCCCCTCCTAGCGCTGGCCCGGCCTCTTCCTAGTGCCGCCCGGCCCTTCCGCGCCCGCCAAGCTCCTAGCGCCTGTCCGGCCCCGCTGCGCCTCTCCGACTTCTACTGCCCGCCCGGCCCCTCCTCCTTCCTGCTCGGCCTGCCGTGCCCCCCCCCCCCTCGGGCCCTGTCTCCTCTACTCGCCCGCCCTAAGGCGCCTCGCGGCCGCCCTGCTGGAGAGTGCTGCCACCGTGTCCCCACGCCGCTGTGTTCCTGCGGAGCTGTGGAGCTGTACTGCTGTGTCGCTGTGGAGCTGTGTCGCTGACCTTGCACGATGGCTGACTTCGTGCTCCGACTGGACGCTGAGGGCCACGCGGTTGACTTTGCCGCCTGGCTCTCCGATCTCCGCCGCCACCTTACAGGTCTGTGCCAGGATGGCCACTCTTTGGTTGTCCATGTCGATGGCTTAGTGTCGATGGCACTATCGCTCAGTCGAGCGGTGCGCCGGCAGTCTCTATCTTTCACGGCTGTGCCCCCTCCTAGTGCACGTTTACTGACGTTTCGGCTGCGGTCACCACTGCGACCCCTCTCACCGAGACTGCTGCTGTGGTCCACCCGCAGCAGCGCTCGCGTCGCGGTGGCCGTGGCCGCCAGGGAGGTCGGGGTGGTGGTGCTGGTGGTGGTGGGAGTAGTGGTGTTGATGGTAGTCTGCCTGAGAGGACTACCACCGGTGGGCAGGAGCAGATGCAGTCCCCTCCGCAGCAGGAGCAGCCCCAGCAGCAGCCGCCGTCCCAGCAGAAGCCACCGCAGCGGTGGGCCCGTCTCCCGCCTGGTTGGCCCTGCACCTCCGAAGGTAGTGGCCGTGGTGGCGGCCCGCATAGCTAGGCGTCCACCGGCGGCTCCGGTGCTGTGACCTGCCAGTACCAGCTTCAGACCGGGCCTCTCCGCGGCACTATGTGCCGCCGCCCGCACCCGACCGGCCGCTGTTTCCGCCGCCTCGACGATCTCTTTCATCGTCGCTTTGGCCCGGCCCCGGACCTCCCCGACTGGCACAGCCTGCTCCGCCAAGGCATGCTGATCTTTGAGTTAGACATGGATCAGATAGGTGCTGCTTTGCATGCCTTGAATATTGACGCTTCTAGTGTTGCTGGATCTTATTACCCTGTGTACTCTAGTTTAGGTGTTGCACCCTTGTGTAGCTTAGCCTCCCCTGCTGCAACAGGCGTAGGACTGCGTAGTTTGCCTAGCCTTGTCTCTACACCGGCTCCATTCCCGGCCTCCGCCACTGCTTCGCTATCCTTCACTCTCGACTCCGGTGCTTCTGCCTGCTTCTTCCGCGACCGTTCCACGCTCACGCCGCTTGCTGTGCCTGCTGTTGTCTCTCTCGCTGACCCCTCTGCGGGTCCTATCGTCGCCCGCAGCTCCACTTCCCTACCCTGTCCAGCAGTTCCCTCGGGCACCCTTACAGGCCTCCACGTTCCCTCGTTCTCCAGGAACCCGGTTGGTGTCAGCTGTCTCCAGGACCTCGGCGTCACCACTACGTTCCCTGGGCACGAGCAGTTCGCTGTCTGTTCTGAGGCTGTCTCAGGTTCCCCCCTTGCGACGTTCCCCCGGGACCCGGTGTCTTGTCAGTTCACCCTAGACACCGCTTCCCCCTCGGTTGGTGCATCCTCCCAGGTCGCTGCAGCTTGCTCGTGTCGGTCCCTCACTCACCCGTCCCTTCTGTGGCACCACCGCTTAGGTCACCCTGCTCTCTCTCGTCTGCGTCACATGTCTCAGCACGGTCTTGTCTTAGGCCTCCCCGCGTCGCTCTTTGCCCTTCCCCCCTCGACTGTGCTACCGTGCACGCCCTGCGTCGAGGGCCGGCTCCGCCGTGCCCCTCACTCCTCCTCGCTGCGCCCTCCTACTGCCCCCCTTCAGACCCTACACCTGGACGCCTGGGGCCCTGCCCCCGTCCTCGTACCGCGTGATGAGTGCTACTTCCTTGTGCTCGTCGACTACTACACGCGCTACACCATGGTATTTTCCCTGGAGCGGAAGGCCGACATGCCCGACGTTCTTTTACCGTTGGTTGTGGCTGGGTGTCTTCACCGCGGTCTCCCCGTGTTGTGTCTCCACTCAGACCGTGGTGGCGAGTTCGCCTCTGGTCGGCTTGGACAGTTCTGTCGTGCGGAGGGCATCACCCAGTCGTACACCTTGCCGGAATCGCCACAGCAGAATGGGGTTGCTGAGCGCCGCATCGGCTTGGTCATGGAGGTTGCTCGTACCTCCATGATTCATGTTGATGCTCCCCATTTTCTATGGCCGCTCGCTGTTCGCTACGCTGCTCACCAGCTTAACTTGTGGCCACGCTCCCAACGGCCGCAGGTTTCGCCGACCCTCCTTTGGACCGGGTCCCACGGTGACGCGTCTGCGTTCCACATGTGGGGCTGCCTTGCTCACATTCGTGCCTCTGGCACGGACAAGCTCACTGCCCGCACTGTCCCTTGTGTCTTCCTCGGTTTCCCCCTGGACTCGTCTGACTGGCTTTTCTACCACCCGCCGTCTCACCGCTTCCTCCACTCTCGTGACGTCACCTTTGACGAGTCTGTCTCCTTCTACCGTTGCTTCCCTCACCGAGGTCTCCCGGTTGCCCCGCCCCTGTTCCTTGCTCCCTCTCCCCCGGTAGCCCCTGTTCCTCTCCCGCCTAATCCTTCCCCGTCTGGTGTCTCTCACGTTACTCCCCTCTCGTCGGTTGTCCCCGTTGAGGAGTCTGCTGACTCTGGTGGTACCCCCGGCCCATCCTTGTCGCGTCCCCCTGCCCCGGTGTCGCCGCCTCCACGGTCGCAGTCGCCGACCCCGCCGCAGCCGCCTCCGCCGTCGCCGCCGCCGCCGCTGCCGCCGCCGCCGTCGCAGCCCCCGTCGTCGCCGCCACGGCCGCCGCCGCTCTTGGCCTCTGGGGGTGCTGGCGTTGAGGAGGGTGTTCGTCCTGCGGCTCTTGGGGGTGCCGCTGGTGTTGGAGGGGGTTCTCGCTCTGGGGGTGTTGGTTCTGGGGGTGCTTCTGTTGAGTGTTCTGCCGGCGGTCGTCCTGCTCCTTCCGGTCCGAGGGTTGCAGCCCAGCCGTCGCAGCAGCAGCAGCAGCCGTCGCCGCCGGTCTCCGCTCTCCGCCTGCTCGGCCTTCCCTCCCCCTGACCGCTTGCCGGTGTCTCCCCCACTGCCTTTTGACTTTCCTGTCTACGGTCCTGTGTTCCCGCCGCCAGACTCGTCTCCGGCCCGTCTTCCTCCTCGTTCCCCTCCAGTGTCCCCTCCACTGTCTCCTGACCCTACACCTCCGTCCCACGTTTGGTCTCGCCGTCCCTCCCGTGCTCGTCCCGTCTCTCCTGTCTTGCGCTCCCACCCTATGTTGCTCTAGTTCCACTCGTCTCGTCCTCCCCTCCTCCCGTCCCCTCCTCCCTCGTCGCTTGCTGTTGCACCTCCTCCGTTGTCTGACTACCTCCGTGCCGCTCGTCCCCTTGTCCCTCGAGTTCTTGCCTCTCTTGTTACCGACCCGTCTGTTCCTGTCTCGCGCCTTGACGCGCTTGTCGCTGCTGTCGCTGACTTGCAGTTCTTTCCATCCTCTACTGACTCCTCGCTGTTTGTTCGTTCCGGCCAGACTCCGTTCTACATCCTTGTCTACGTAGATGACTTGGTCTTCGCTACTGCTGACAGAAACGCACTGGCCTCTGTGAAGGCCGAGCTGCTGAAGAGACACACCTGCACTGACCTTGGAGAGTTGCGTCGCTATCTTGGCCTGCAGATCTCTAGGGACAGAGCAGCACGCACCATCACTCTGACACAGTCACACTTGGTGCATCAGGTCCTTCCGAGGTTCGGTCTTCAGTTCTCCTCCGCACAGCCCACACCTCTACTTGTAGACCATGGGCTCTCCGCTCCCGTTCCTGAGGAGCCAGTAGAGCCCATTGGTCCCTACGCAGAGCTGGTGGGTTGCCTCATGTACCTGATGACTTGCACTCGCCCAGATCTCGCATACCCTCTCAGCTTCCTGGCTCGCTTTGTGGCTACAGGCATACACCGACCTCAGCACTGGTGTGCCGCTAAGAGGGTTTTGCGTTATCTTGCAAGTACATCGGGCATGGGGTTAGTGCTAAGAGGACGCAGGCCAGTGGTCCTCACTGGGCACACAGACGCATCTTGGGCAGACGACTCTGAGACTCTCAGGTCGTCTCAGGGCTACTGTTTTAGCCTTGGTTTGGGTGCTATCTCTTGGAGATCCACTCGCTCGTTGTCTGTTGCTCAGTCCAGCTGCGAGACTGAGATCTACGCTGGTGCCATGGCAGCACAGGAGCTCCGCTGGCTTACCTTCTTGCTCACAGACTTAGGTGAGCGGCCTGGCTCTGCCCCGGTCCTGTACGCTGACAACTGGGCCATGATTCTCCTGTGTCAGGAGCCTCGGCTTGAGGGCAGAGCGAAGCATATCCAGCTGTGGTACTTCCTCCTGCGCGAGCTACAGCAGCGTCGCCAGGCCCGCGTAGTTCACTTGGCCTCAGGTGCCAACACATCTGCTATCTTTACTAAGGCGCTTTCGCCTAAAGATTATCAGCGGCACTGTGTCCAGCTTGGTCTTGTTCCTGTCGCTTCTCACTTGTTAGGACCCTGATTGTGTACTCTCGACTATTTATATCTGTCTGACTGGCCTTTTGGCCTTACCTCCAGTGGCTGGACTAGTAGTGCCGCCCTGGCTTACTTTAGTCTTGTTTGTACTCTTGCTGACTGGTCTCCGGACCCCTGCCTCAGTGGTTGGACTAGTAGTGCCACCCTGAGCTGTGTGCTTCTTGCTTAGCTCCACCCCTTATCTAGCCTAGGGGGTGTGTCAATTTGTACATACAGTGGCGGATTAAATTGTCCACATGTTTTGCCTTTTTTGGCATTTTTATGAGTGCAGAGGCGTATACATTAAGCCTTAATGTACGGTGTGCATTAACGCTGAGAAGTTCAGTTAGAGCAGTCACTCCAGTGTTCAAACACCAAAGTAGTACCACACATGGTCCTTAAACTCCTAAGCATAGCATGGGAGAACATGTGGACAATTTGTACCGGAAAATGGTATCACACTAGATTCTAGGAAAACTAGTACCTAGTCCAGCGTCCCTTTGCCCGAATCACTGCCTTGATCCTCCTCGGCAGGCTGTCGATCAGGTTTGCACACACCTCCGGCGGTATCTTGTCCCATTCCTCCTGCACCCTCTCCCACAGCTCCAGCATTCCCCTTGGCGGCTTTTCGTACTTCCCCAGCTGCCTTTTCAAGTATGCCCACAGGTGCTCAATTGGGTTAAGGTCCGGGGAGCACGACGGCCATTCCAGCACCGCGTACTCCTGCTCCCCAAGCCAGTCTTGGACCAGACGACACCTGTGCTTGGGATCATTGTCGTGCTGGAAAATGACCTCTGAGGGGGAAAGCTTGAAAAAATCGATGGTCTGTTTGAGCTCATCTTGCAAGATGCTGCGATACAGCGGCCCATCCATCCTGCCATCTATCTTGCACATGAACCCCGCCCCCTCATACGTCATGCAACCCCACACCATCACAGAACCGCCCCCATGCTTAACTGTCTGTTGGACTTGGTGGCTCCGAAGGCTGGTGCCCTCGCGAATCCAGGCGTACGCACGTCCGTCGGAGCAGTAGCGGTTTATCTTCGTCTCGTCAGACCAAATCACCCGCTTCCAGTCCTCCAGCGTCCAGTCGGCATGCGCCCGCGCGAAGTCGAGACGATCGCGGATGTTTTTCGGTGAGAGCCTGGGTTTCTTGGGCTGATGCACGGCGATCAGCCCCGCGGATCGTAAAGAGTTCCGGACCGTCTTCGAGTCTACGGCGAGATCGTGCTTCTCCAACAACATCTTGGCCGCGTCTGAAGAGCTTTTCGCCTCGCCGCTAGTAATCGCACGTATAACTCCGCGCTGGAGACGGGTTGTGATTAAGCGGGGGCGGCCGGCCGAAGGCATCGTAGGTCGCACCTCCTCGCGACTAGTCTCCTCAGCGAGTTTCATACCGTAATCGTGCACGGTGCTCTTGCCTATGCCAAGAAGTTTCCCTATTTTCCTAGTCGATTGCCCCGCACGCAACATGCTTCTGATCCTCGCGCGCTTCTTCTCATTTAACGGCTTCATAGCGATGCGGTCGTAGGCTCGCTTCCGGACTAACAACTAAGCTAGGAACTGGTGCGCGTGACGATGTACACACTGAGCGACGGGGGAAAATAGATCTACTCTTCCGCTCGGTAGGAAATGTCCACATCGACAGTCGAGTAGTAAATTTCAACCCCACTTTCCGTTAGTGTCACAATCGCGCCAAGCAAGAAACGGATGAAGCAGAACTCAAAAACCGAGTAACAGAATGGAAAAAAACGGGTGTTACTATTTTCGAAACATGTGTTGCATAACGATACGTTTCAAAGTGTTAAACATCCGGGCAATTTAATCCGCCACTGTATGTTCTATGTAGAAGTTATAGGCTGGACTAGATGTGTGCTTCTAGTGAGTACAACCCAACATGTAGATGTACTAGGTTTCTCCTCCTAGTAGATCATTATCGTATTCTAACAGTATAGTATTGATTAGTTGCTAATACCTAGTTGTGATCGAGGCCAAAATGTTGGCTATCCTGATAGCATAATTGTGTTGTATGCATTCTTACAATCAATCAAAGGACACAACAATTACACATTTATTATAGTAGTTACTGTGTACTCTAGGAGTTTTAAGGGATGAAGAGTTTGAAATGTGCGCAAATATGACAAACATACTTCATTTATAATATTCAGTACTGTAGAAAACCTTAAACCATGATTTAGTCCTATTTTGTGTATGTGTGTTCATAGCTATGGATATAACTAACTTATGAAGTGAAGTCATGGTAGCGTGAAATATTATGGCTAAGGCTTGCCTTCGCTGAGATGTCTGATTGCGCGTGAGGGACACGCAAGCTTGAAACTTGACACTCGTGCCAAGTTTCTAACCCTGCTTGACCCTTGCATGTATCCTCTGCACGGGAACCATGGATTCCCTCGTCGAACGCTTTGACGAAAATATTCATAGTTGTCGCGAAGTTACTATTTCACCCGTGGTGAAACAATTCTCGGCCTAAACATCTCCTACTCTACTGAGGCGATTCACCAGCCAAGACAATTTCTCAGCGCTTCGACATCGCTTCCGCGTCACTCTCCACTCCCTAGCGTACCCTCAGGAAGGACCAGGTTCCAAACACGACCGTCCTAAGCACCTTAGATTATCAGCTCTACCAACAGCAGCTTGACTACCTCCTCTTCGTTGCCGCCACCTACCGTCATGACATATCCTTCACCGCCAATCAACCAACCCAATTTCTCCGCCAACCTGAAAGGGAGAATATGTTGGATCTACATCGCACACTACAATACTTCATCCCGACGCATGGTGTTGGCTTGACCTATTTCACCTGAACACGGCCTACCCTCAACCTCGTCGGCTACGTCAACGCAGGTCATGTAGGCGATGCTGAAATTTGTTGCTATGTATTTCCTTCATTGAGCCCACGAGTCCTTTCTCCCGGAACTCACAGAAGAAGGAATTGATTGCTCTCTCAACTGCTGAAGCGGAATTCATCGTAGCAACAGCACCTATTCGCGAAGGACTCTACCGGCAGGATCTCTTCCAGGAAGCAAAATATCTCAACTCATCAATCCTGTACGTTGCGCTGCGACAACCAATCAGCAACCAAGATCACCAACAAGTCCGGTTTTGTCAACCGCACGAAACGCCTCGCCCTGCTAGACTTTGAAAGACGAAATTGGCAAGGGCAAGGTGAACCTCACGTATTGTACAACAGTTGACATGAGACCTGGCTGACTGACGAGAAAACTGCCACGTTAGAAGTTCTAGTACTAAATGGATCTGACTAAAGTAGCCAAGAAGCCACATTCAATATACATTATGGAATGAAGTGGAGCATTGGAATGGCATTGTTATATGCATTTTAGAAGTTATGGATGGTTGGTTAAGTATCACGCTAATACTTATATAGAGTACGCGACAACTAGTCCGAATGGCAACGGTCATTGGCCGTTGATTCAAGAAGGCCCAACCCAACAGCCACCCGAAGTCCAAGAGTCGACTGTTCAGGTGGATCCATACGACGGTAACAACATCTATCTATACCCATTCTACAGTATGGGCAGTTATCCGAGCCGTATACGGTTATCGAGTCGTGTACTTTTACCGAGTCGTATAGTCCTTAAGAGGGAGTGCACTTCGTTTCAAGTCTCAGAGTAGCGGAATGACTAGAAAATACGGTACACAATTGTTTGTGCTAGGTGTTGTACTCTCTATGGGCTTGCACCTAGCTAGCCTAAAAACGTATACAAAAATATGTCGACACACCCCCTAGGCTAGATAAGGGGCAGTGCCTAGTAAGAGACATACAAATCAGGGTGGCACTTATAGTCCTACCTCTGAGGCAAGGGTCCGAAGACCAGTCGGAAGAGTACAAACTAAACAAGAGCAAACTAGGGCGGCACTACTAGTCCGGCCAGATCTGATCCATATCCATCTCAAAGACAGAAGAGGTCGTTGAGGCGAAGCAGCGAGCGGCGGTGGGACTAGGATGGCCACACATAGTGCCATGTAAGGGGCCAGTCAGGAGCTGGTACTGGCAACCCACAGTGCTTAAGCAGCCACCCGATGCCGAGCTGCAAGGGCCGCCAGCGCGGCCACCACCATCAGATGTGCCGGGCCACCTCTGTGAGAGTACGACCCCGTTACACCACTTCACTTTCCATATTTCATTTCTATTTCATTCCTCTTTTTCTCCTTATTCATTTGGTCTTTATCTCATCTCATTTGGTTTCCCATTCCTCATTTTCCATTATCCTTTGGTTTATCCTGCAATCATAATTATATCACCGACCAGGCTTGGGATGTGCTGGGGCGCTATATCTAGCGTAATCCTGCCGTAATCCCTTAAGCCAATAGCTTCGTGTGGCTATACGCAGGGTGATTCTATATTCTACAAGGGTCTAGTCCCTTGGATAGGATAAACATGGTTACCTGATGTACTCTGGAAGTATAAAAGCGCCTTGTATTGATCGATAGTGCAATCTTTCCTCGACACATTCGATCCTGTGACAACCTCGGCGGGAGGCGGCCCCACGGCTGTTGCTGCTGCTGTTGCTGCTACTGCTGCGACTGCTGCTGCTTCGACAGCTGCTGCTTTTGCTCTAGGGGATCAGCCCTGGACCCTTCGTCGGTACCACCGGCACTCGCACCACCCCGAACACCACCGCCACCCCTACCACCTTTCCCTGCCCCACACCCCCCCTTGGGGCGACGGCCTTGCGCTGAGGCCGCTGCAGTGGCGGTCTCAGCAAAAGGGGCTACCTCAGCGACAGCGGCAGAAATGCCAGAGTAAGTGCACTGGGAGGGAGCACGACCCTGGAAGATAGGGACCGCCGCAGTACTGCTAGACTGAGCGATAGTGCTCGGGGGGATCTCTATTGCAGAAAGGGTGGTGAGAGAGGCAGTAAGGGTGAGGTCACTTGGGTGCTGACTAAGGAAGTGGTCACGGGCGGTGGCGAGGCGGTCAGGAAGGCGCGTGGCAATGATGTGAATGGTAGCGTGGAAGGGAGGAGGGAATGCAGCAAGCTGGGCCTCAGTATTGGTAGCGCGGTAGCTAGTCTCAAGGGCACGTAGATGGGTGGCAAGATCAGCAACAGAGGGGAAGGACGCAAGATCAGTGAATAGCATGGGCAGGATCAGACGGCCAACAGAGGCGGAGGAGGGAGTGGAATGAAGCACAATGACCGCATCTAAGTACTCCTTCGCATTCTCTACACCCGTGAAGCGGGGGTGCTCAGATCCGAGGAGAGCGTGATTGATAGCAAGCTGCGATATGTCGTCGCACGACTCCCAGACAGTGCACACAAGCTCAGCAGCAGTAAAGGCCTCACACTCAGCAGTGGTTGGGGCGTTAGAGAGGGCAGCAGGCGCGTCGAGATGAGGGAGCTTACCGTCAACATGGATGGCCAGGGAATAGCCGTCCTGGCGCTAACCCGTCAACTGATGGCGAAGGTTGGCGAGCCACGCCTCAAAGTCGATCGCCCGACCCTTCGCGTCCAGGCGGAGCACAGTGTCCGCCATCACCACTGTCGCAGCGTCAAACGGCGATACGGCGACCCAGCGGCACGGTGGCACGGCGACACGGCGGTACTGCAGCATGGCGGCATGACAACACGGCGGCACGGCGACACAGCGGCACGGTAACACAGCGACAGTGCGGCAAGGCGTCATGGCGGCACAGCGGTATGGCGGTTCAAGACGGTGGCATGGCAGGACTGGGGTCCGCGCGAACTCCGGCCGGAGAGCGAGGGGCTAGCAAGGTAAGGGGCCGGCGAGCGAGGGGACGGCTAGCGAAGGGCCAGAGAGCAAGGGGCCAGCGAGCGAGGGGCCGGCTAGTTAGGGGCCGGCGAGCAAGGGGCCAGCAAGCGAGGGGTTGGCAAGCTATGGGCTGGCGAACTAGGGGCCAGCGAGCTTGGGGCCGGTGAGCGCGGGGTCGGCGAGCAAGAGGCCGGCGAGTTAGGGGTCTGCTAGCAAGGGGCCGGCGAGCTAGGGGCCGGCGAGCGCGGGGGCGACGAGCACGGGGCCGGCGAGCTAGGGGTCGGCGAGCGTAGGGCCGATAAGTGCGGGGCCGGCGAGCTAGGGGCTGGCGAGCGCGGGGCCAGCGAGCACATGGCCAGTGAGCGCGGGGCCAGCGAGCGCGGGGCCGGCGAGCTAGGGACCAGAGAGCGCAGGGTCGGTGAGCGTGGGGCTGGCGAGCGCTGGGCCGACGAGCGCGGGCCGGCGAGCGCGGGGCCAGTGAACGCTGGGTGGGCGAGCGCGGGGCCGACGAGCTAGGGTCCAGCGAGCGCAGGGCCAGCAGGCACGGGGCCAGCGAGCGAGGGGCCGACGAGCGCGTGGCCAACGAGCTGCCGCAGCTAGGGCAGGCTACCGTGACTAGGGCGGGCTAGGGCGGTTAGAGTGGCTAAAGTGGGCGAGGTAGGTGGGGGGACCTACCTAGCGAATACCATCTCAGAGTAGCGGAATAACTAGAAAGAACGGTACATGGTAATTTTGTGCTAGGTGTTGTACTCTCTATGCGCATGCACTTAGCTAGCCTAAAAAGATATACAAAAATATATTGACATCAAGCACATAACTAGATTAGACTCTTCACCTTCTTTGTTTCACTATTTAACTATATGTACAGTACCTCATGCTATTATCTTACTATTTTATATTCATTCTAAGGTCACCAAAAATAAAGACTTGTATTATCTTGTTATAATCCCAATAGTTTATAAGGGAATATAATTGTAACTTACAATATTATGTTACGTATAATATATGCTGCTGAAGAATTTGGCATGATTTCATTTATGAGCCTGGTTAATAATATTGGTATTGAGAACTAGCATTACTGATGTGAACATGTTTGCTCTCAGCTAAAGAATGAAGGATAAGGCTGTACAAATTCGCGAAATTAATTCCACCTGCAGGCTAAGAGAGAATGACAAATCTACTCCCGAATCAAAACAAATCCGACAAAAATGCACCCATATCTCGAATCAGCGATATGCTGTAGTCTAGCCCTATTTTGACACAGTCAGTTTGTTATGATAATCTCCAGAAAGGGGTCGAGTAATGCAATAGTGAGGTCGTAATTAAAGTGTGTCGAGTACAAATGAAGCACATGGCTAAATACAAGCACACCTAGCATAGCAAGAGAGCCTTGTGAAAGGTCAGGAAACACACGCGAGGTGGTTCGGGGCGCCTCGGGACTCGGAAGTGTCGGACGCGACGTCGCATGCAGGCTTGGGGTCTCGAACGTAGTTTGAGTCTGAATTGCCAGGCCGAGCCAAGACTTCCGAAAATCAGGGCTGTACTCGATGTTAGCGAGGCTCGATAAGGAAAAGGGATTTTCCTTATACAGTTACATGCTGGACGATATCTACGTACAATCATTATGGATAGCTGACAAAAAAAATAGAACACATAGGGGCCCGGCATGCGACAATGGGTGGCATCAACCCTAAACTCGAAGAAAGGCCGCGAATTTAGGGTTGATGCCATCCCGAATGGCATGCCGGGCCCCTATTGGTTTTATTTATTTACCCACAATGCTGCCCAAAATGTCATTGTCTAGTTGGGCATTTTCTGCCGAACTACTGCACAACACAATTTCTGCAAGGTTTTGTCTCCAAGGCACAACTCTACACGTCAGTCCGAAACAGTGGACAGCACATGCGCAAGAATCTCGCCTCTCATAGGCTCAAAATATTCGGGTGCATTTTTGTCGGATCCATTTCGATTTAGGTGTAGATCTGTCGTTTCCTCGCAGGCTGATGTGTTCTGTCAAACGAACAGAAAATACACTTGGCTCTGACGAGCCTTCGCCCAAACCTCATTCGGAAATAATGAAGAAGCACGAAACCTTGTTCGCCTGTTGCTTGCAATACGACGGGTTACATAACCCGCTCAACACGGCATTTGTGTGAATCACCGAACACGAAAATGTCCTACGGAACTCCATGACCTTGCATGATTTGCTGAATCGCATTCGTCAGCTCGAGTCAGGCTTGGTCGTCTTGGTTAGCTCAGTCGCGGCGGGGGGGAATGTCATTTGGGGTTCCCGAGGATCACGCGATTCAGAAATTGCTGATATCACGTTCTGAACTCGACAATAAACGAAGTTTGGACAGGAGAGGAGGTTTCTCGTTCTGGATACCTAGTTCCCTCTGATAAAAAACATAAACATGCCCGAAGTTTTTTTTCGACCAGTTGGCAAAACTGTAGAGTTGGAGGTACGATCTAAACCTGTACTTCAACAGTAGCTTTCAGTGATGAAATGGGTGACACAGTTGACTCTCGATAAATTCAGTCAGATTGGAGATGGCACAAAATTAGCATCTAAAAAGCACAAGCATACCCGTGATATAGACCATCCGGAGAAAAGGGAAAACTACCTCTTGTCCAAACTTTGGATGTCGTCGAACTTGAGAACGCGATCTGAGATTCGTGAAATGAAGACAGAAACCAAGTGCGCACTGAAGCCCCCTCTCTCTCTCTCTTCAGCGATTCCCTTCTCCTTCATTCGGCTGCGCTAACCTAGTTAGTCCTCCACATGATCTAGAATTGCGGATAAACGTCTCTGCTATATTTTCTTAGCGTCCCGATTCTACTAGAAACACGACCGGGTTACTTCGTCTGACGCTTGAGCTCTTGCTGAAACTCTGTGGGATGATGGTCTCAAGGACTAGTGGAGTTTCCCGGAGCGGTGGCATGTCCAACGTTAGAGATGTGCCCAGGATTAGCGACGTCTCCAGTGGACAGACAATCAGAATCACAGCTAAGCTGAAGCTGCTTCTAATTGGAGATATGGGTACGTCAAATCCTGAATCTGAAAAGATTTCCCAAACTTGACTTGCTGAAACGTGGTAAAACTTCAAAACGCATGGTTTGGAACTACAAAACCCGAATCTATGACGGCTTGTGCTTTTGGCTCACACGTCCGCTCCAGAATTCTCCCTCGCTGAAAAAAACTCATCTCATCTTTCACCGAATCTTTTCTCGACTGAAGTTGAGTCAGAAGCCAACGAAATTTTCCTTCTCGCCACTCTCACCATTTTTCTCTGCCTTTTCTTTCTTAAAACAAACCTCCAAAAAAACCATCTTCGTCTCCCGCTGGCAGGGGTGGGAAAGAGCAGTCTGTTGCTGCGCTTCGTAGAAAACGACTTCAAAGACGTCACGTCCATCATCGGGTATGAGCATTTTGTGTTGACTTAAAATGGCTTTACTAGTAGCTGTTTTTTTTGTTTTTTTGTTTTTTTTTTTGTTTTTTTTTTTTGTTTTTTTTGTTTTGTTTTTTGTTTTTTTTTTTTGCGTTCAGACATGATCTCACTTCCGTCATCGGGTATGCACACTCGGAGTCAACTTAAAATGACTCTACAGTATATATAAACTTATATTCAGACACGACCTCACATCATCCATCGGCTAGAAATGACTTTAGAACAGGCCAAATCTTGCATTCATACGCGACCTCACATCTGCTTTCGGGCATGCAGATGTTGGAGTAGACACCACCTCACATCCACTATCAAGGCCGATACCTACTACATAGTATGCTTTTTTCTCCCCCCTTACCCTTTCCTCCCCCCCACCCCCCCCTTCTCCCATTATCCCCTCCCCCCAATCCCCCCCCCCCCCCCCAGCAGCGCAAAAGTCAAGTTTGTGGATTGTGTTTGCCTTTCCCCCTCTTGTTATCAGAGTTGAATTCATGTTCCGCATGATGGACATTGACGGGGAAGCAGTGAAGCTATTCATCTGGGACACCACAGGGTGTGAGAGATTTGTCACCGCTGTCACTACCAGTGAAGGTAAGTGCCATGCACCATCACTGAAGGTAAGTGCCATGCACCATCACTGAAGATACTGCTAGAGCAGGAGGTCACCGAACTGTCCCATGCATCACTGAAGGTAGTTGTTCTACAACATCACAATGCATCTAGGACACCGCAGGGCAGGAGAGGTATTGCACCATCTCTGAAGTTACTGTTTTATGTCGCTTTTGTTTTAGTACACTCAAAATGTCGCACGCTATTTCTTTAAAGGTATTGTTACATGTTCCTTCCATGTTCCTTACATGTGACTGAAAATGACATTACATGCTCCTAAGTACAGTCAAGGTGCTATTCTGCCCCCTTTTTTTTATTTCATTGAAGGTAATGGCTACCAGTCTTGGGTATTACACTGGCTGCTCATATCTCATGGTCATCGTTGATGTCTTTTGCATTCCCGCACCTAATGGGATGCCCAGCTTGAATGTGTTAGGATTACCGTCATGAAGTCATTTTGGCCAATGTATGACTTCTTGTTGCAAGCTTCTTATTTCTTGTTCATTTGTTTTCTCTCGTGCATCCTCGTTGCAGCCTTTTACCGCAATGCACATGGCATCATCCTCGTCTACGATGTTACTTGCAAATCATCCTTTAATAGTAAGCTCCTTAGTTGTCCCATATTCTATAATTACACATGCTCTCTCCACCCCATCCATATGACACATTATTTAGTGCTTCTTCTGTAGTTTTCTATGCTGATTCAATTATGTGATTATGGGTGTGCAGACGTGAGAGGGTGGATCCGATGCATTGAGGAGCATTCGCCAAAAGAATTGCGAGTCACTCTCATTGGGAATAAGGCGGATATGGACGATCATCGGGTAAGTCCCTTAGGAAATGCACACTGCAAGTATATTATGAGAAACTCATCGTGCAGAGTATGCCCCTTGTGCTAGAGATGCACTGAGGTCAATGTGGATGTGGCCCTTTCTTGCTCCAAGAATCTTAGGTGCGGACAAGTATCCATTCATATTTGTGTCTTCCTCACCATTCTCTCTCTATCTCTCTCTCTCTCTCTCTCTCTCTCTCTCTCTCTCTCTCTCTCTCTCTCTCTCTCTCTCTCTCTCTCTCTCTCTCCCTCTCACCCATTCACTCTCACTCTCTTAACTCTACCTTTTCACATGCGTACATACACTCTCACAACACATGCACACACAGACACACGCATGCATGTGCACACACTCTCCCCCTTACGCATACAGGAGCGTCCACTCTCTTAGCCTAGGCATGCAACTTCTCATATCCTCCTCTTCCTTCCATTTGTTCAGGTCATTACGACAGAACAAGGGCAGCAATTAGCAAACGAGTTCAGAGTACCCTTTTTTGAAACTGTAAGCCATGCCTGGCTTGCTTAAAGCCATTGGATGAACAGTATGGTGACAATATGCACCAATTCTATGCACACTGCACTGCCACTTTCCCTCTTCTCTTCTCCCTAATTTATTCACCCCACAAGCACATTCTTTTTATCAAATAGTCACCCACTATCTCCACGACCTTGGGAATAAGCAGTACGATCTCGTAATTAATCTCGAGGTGAAAGACCATCCGCTTCGGAATGCACTTCGTTCCCGTCACCAACATTCCCATATATTGCCGTTTCCGCCTGCAGTCAGCTAAAACAGGAATCAACGTCGAGAACGTTTTCGACTGCATTGCTCGCGAAGGCAAATGTCTTTATGACAAAAGGCATTCCCTACATGTCGAGGTGTGTACTTGTCTTTTCTTGTCACTCTCCAAAAACAGGGGTGACAGTTGCCTGTTATTGTGTGTGACAGTGGTCTCATGCTGGTTTGGCACTGCATGTTAAATCTTTGAACAAATCAATAGATTTCTGCATGATTTCTGCTGATTGGAGTGACAGGAAGAGTAAGTATGGGCAATTAAAATAGTTGTTAAACTCTAGTCGTATGTTTTGTTCCGGATGTGTAGAGAGAGCGGGAACAAAGAGCAATGAAGGGAGGGGGACCTCGGCTTTAGGAACTTCATGTTCCGTCCCGTTGTATTGGACATCTCTCCAACCCCTACCCTCCCATCCTCCCACTCCCCCTCCATTCACTCTCCCCAGCTCCCATCCTCAGATGCTTTGGGTGTTCACTCAAACCCCCTTCTCTCGTCTCTTGCTCTTTCTCCGCTCATCAACTTTCCTCGGCTCCTTACCAACCCTCAATTTCCCCCCAGCCGTAGTGCTTGCTCTCCCCTGCCACTCTTCTCGTGCCCGCCAGCCCCCCACTCCCCCTTGCCACCCTAATCACTCCCACCGGCCTTTCCCCCACCTCCGACACTCTCCCCTCACCCGCCAGCCCAACATCCCAGCATTTTTCCACCCCCCACTCTCCCCTCCCGTGCTAATAATTCCCCTGCTTTCCCAGCACCCATGTGTGCATCCAGGTCTCTCCGCCTTTTCCAGGGTGGTCTTTGTGGTGGTATCATGTGCCCTTGTGGCTCTGGGTTTTCTTGCGGCTACAATCAAGCACGTGGAATAGCGGTGGTCACACCTGCTTGCATAATTTACATTGTTTCTATAGTGGAATTGGCACTGAAATTACGAAGGCTTGTTACGGAGACATAAGCTTTAAAAGCATAATGCATCTTGTCTACTTTCAAGATTGAGAATACCACAGCTCCTCAGCATACCACAAGGCGCTCGAAAATGCAGCAGCACTCGAGAACGTGACAACGCTTCAGAATGGTCCTACTCAGGGCACATGTTAACAGGGTGATTCACCTTGTTTACTCTGATTTTCAGGGTGCTCATTGTGTGTTAATCTGATTTTTCAGACTGAAGTAAAAGTCTACCCTTTCGTTTTCAGTGTACACTCTCGTTTTGCCCTGTGAAATCTAGAGTGGCTTCGCTCCCCGCCCTGTGTAGAAAGGGTGACCCAAATATTTCCCCGGACCAGCGAGTACTGTACTACAACCCCCCAGCCTGTCCCCGCGATACCTGGCGGTGCTGAGCTGCCTCAAGACAGAAAACGTTGCACGTGTGTGTGAAATGTTTACAAAATTGATTGGACAAATGTTAATTATCGCAGCCAGTGGACTGAGTTGAGAGAGCGCCAAGCCAACTGTCAGAACTACTACCTTGCAGACCCTGTCTCAGTGCGCAGCAGAGGCCTTTCGCGCAGCAGAGGCCTTTCGCCCAGCAGAGGCCTTTCGCCCAGCAGAGGCCTTTTGCGTGTTACTGTCGTTGCAGTAGTTGCGCCGGGCGCATCCAAACATGACTGAAGTGATTTGTTGTGTGCTCGGCTTTGTAAATTGCTTGCCAATGACTTTCATACACTTGTCATTACATTCCCTTTGCGCGAGTGTTTACACGTGTGCACTGCTGTGACGTGAACTGTGCCCAGTGCCCACACACCCGCAGCGGGTAGAGATTTCGTCAGAGTAACATTAACTCCAACCCTGTCTGAAAAGGGTCGCAGTTTGAAACACCCTGTATAAACTAGGGTGCCCACGCACGGTACCCTGATGCCAAAGGGTAGGGGTGGGAGGGTGCCCTGACTAGAAAGGCTGCCCAAAACCTTAGCCAGAGCCCTGGTCCTACTTTGTTAGGAAGTCCGACTAGAGACCACCTCTGCAACATGCATGCCATTGTAATTTCGTTTTGAAACATCCCACTTACGACATTGACCATGAGTTGGCCGTTGTAGGATGAAATTATAGATGTTGAAAAATGGCATTATGCTAAATTTCCTTACGTTAAGTTTTGTTTGACCATGTGTTTTGGAAAGTGCAAGATTATGCCTCTCTCTGAATAACGCAATGACCAGAATGAGGCATACTGGAAGATTTTGTGCTATGGTGATGTACTCTCTATGAACATGCACCTTTCTGACCTATAACAATTCATAAATATATTGACACACCCCCTACGCTAAACAAGGGGCAGTACCTGGCAAGAGACACGCAGCCTAGGGTGGCCCTACCAGTCCAATCTCTGAGGCAAGGTTCCGAAGACAAGTCAGAAGAGAACAAACTAGACAAGAGCAAACCAGGGCGGCACTACTAGTCCAGCCACTAGAACAGAAGCCACGAGGCTAGTAAGAAGAATGTAAAAATGTAGTACACAATCAAGGTCCTAGCAAGTGAGGAGCTAATGGAACTAGACCAAGCTGTACACAGTGTCGCTGATGGTCTTTAAGCGCAAGCGCCTTCGTAAAGATATCACTTGTGTTGGCTCCGGAGGCCAAGTGAACTATGCGGTCCTGGTGTCACTGCTGTAGCTCGCACATGAGGAAGTACCGCAGCTAGATGTGCATCGCTCTGCCCTCAAATCGAGGCTCCTGACACAGGAGGATCATGGCCCTGTTGTCAGCGTACAAGACCGGGGCAGAGCTAGGCCACTCACCTAAGTTGGTGAGCAAGAAACAGAGCCAGCGGAGCTCCTGTGCCGCCGTGGCACCAGCGTAGATATCAGCCTCACAACTAGACTGTGCAACAGACGACGAGCGGGTGGACCTCCACGAGATGGCGCCTGCACGAAGGCTGAAGAAGTAGCCCTAGGAAGACCTGAGCGTCTCAGCGTTGTCTGCCCACAAAAGGTTAGTGTGTCCTGTAAGGACCACTGGCATGCGTTCTCCTAGCACTAGCCCCATGCCCGATGTACTTGCTAGATAACGCAAAACCCTCTTAGCAATCGACCACTCCTGTGGTCGGTGTCTACCTGTTGCCACCAAGCGAGCCACAATGCTGAGAGGGTATGCGAGATCTGGACGAGTGCAAGTCATCAGGTGCGTACAGACCACTAGGCTCTACTGAATCCTCAGGGACTAGAGCCGAGAGCATGTGATGGGCAATGCGGAGGAGAACTTAAGACCGAACCTCTGAAGGACCTGGCGCACCAAGTGCGACTGGGTGAGAGTGATGGTGCGCGCTGCTCTGTCTCTGGAGATCTGCAGGCCAAGATAGCGGTGCAGCTCTCCTAGGTCAGTGTAGGCATATCTCCTCAGCAGTTCAGCCTTAACGGAGGCCAGTGCGTCTCTGTCTGCAGTAGCAAAGACCAGGTCATCTATGTAGACAAGGATGTAGAATGGGTTATGGCCTGAACGAACGAAGAGGGAAGGGTCTGCAAACGATGGGAAGAACTGTAGATGAGCTAACGTAGCATGCAGCATGTCGCACCACTCATGGGGCGCCTGCCGCAGGTTGTAAACAAGTCGCCGGACAAGCCATTCGGTCCCAAGGGCGAAGGTGCCAATGAATCTTGGCGGGCGGCGTAGGTAGACGTGCTCGTGCACATTGCCCTCGATAAACGCTATAGAGAAGTCGAGAGAGTGCAGCTCGTAGTCGCGCTGTGCTGCTACGTGTAGCAATGCCCGAAGCGTGGTCATCTTCAGGGTCGGGGCGAAGGTCTGAAAGAAGTCAACACTCTTGCACTGACTGAAGCCTCTAGCAACCTAGCAAGCCTTGAACATCAGCGGCTCTCCAAGAGGGCGCTTCACCTTGAAGAGCCACCGGCCATCGACTACGTTCACCCCAGGTGGGGGAAGTGCATTGATGTAGGTGCCGGTGGATCTCCAAGATGCCATCTTTGTATCCATGGCAAATATCCACTGAGAAGCCCAGGGTCCCGAGGTCGCCTTAGCGTAAGTGCGAGGGGTCGGGATGTCAAGGGCGTCTGGGTCACCCTCAAGGACTAGCAGCATGAAGAGGAGGTGGGGAGCGGCCTCGGACAGGAAAGCTAGCTCGTACTGTTTGTCATCTAGGACGTCACTGCGAAGGGCAGGTGCACCCCCGACGGACGGAGGATGGGTAAGGTTAGAGACCACTGCTGTGGCATAGTCGGCAGGTAGAGTCAAAGTCAGCGACTGCAGCAACAAGAGCGTCAAGACTGGAGACAGGAATAGACAAAATGGTAACAAGAGAGGCGAGAACGCGAGGAACAAGCGGACTAGCGGCACGGAGGAAGTCAGAGAGAGGACGCGGAGCGACAACAAGCAACAACTGAGGAGGCGACGGTAGAAGAGGACACTCTACGACAAAACTCTTAGAATGAGAACCCTCTTCAGCATTAGTGCCACCCCCAGGACCGCCGGGACAAGCCACGACAGCATCCCAAGAACTAGTACCCCCACAACCAGCACCCTTAGAACGGGAAAACTCTTTTGCATCGGTACCATTCCTAGGACCTCTGCGACAAGCCACGACACTACCCCCATGACTAGCACCCTCCTCAATGCCCGCACCCCAAGAGCTCATGGACCCCTGCGGCGGCTGTGGTTGCGGCGGCAGCTGTGACGGCGATTGCTACTGCGGCGGCGGAGAAGGAGACACAGGGGCAGAGACAGGCGGAAAAACTGAAGCCGCAGGCCCCACAGTATCAGCCGACTCCTCCACCGGGACAACGGAGGGGAGGGGAGTGACGTGAGACATACCAGATAAGGCAGGACGAGGAGGGAGAGAAGCAGGGGCTACCAGGAGAGTGGGGACCAGAAACAAGGGCGGGGTAACAGGGAGACCTTAGTGGGGAAAGCAGGTGTATAATGAGACAGACGCGTCGAAAGTAACGTTACGAGAGTGAAAGAAGCGGTGAGACAGTGGGTGGTAAAAGTGCTAATCAGACGCGTTTAGGGGGAAACCAAGACACAAGGGACGGTGCAGGCAGTGAGCTTGTTCGTGCCAGAGGTATGAACGTGAGCGAGGCAGCCCCAGACGTGGAATGCAGATACGTCATTAGGGGGCCTGGTCTAGAGGAGGGAAGGTGAAACCTGCGTCTGCTAGGAGTGTGGCCACAGGTTAAGCTGGTGAGCGATGTAGCGAACAGCGAACGGCCACAGAAAACGGGGTGCACCGGCATGGATCATGGAGGTACGGGCCACCTCCATGACCAAACCGATGCGTCGCTCAGCGACCTAATAATGCTGCAGGGAGTCCGGCAGGGTGAACACCTGGGTGATGCCCTCCACACGACAAAACTAGCCAAGCCAACCGGAGGCGAACTCGCCACAATGGTCGGAGTGAAGACGCAGCACATGGAGGCTGTGGTGGACTCACGCAGCTATGACCTACGGGATAATAGCATCAAGCACGTCGGCTTTCCGCTCCAATGAAAACACCGTGGTGTAGCACGTGTAGTCATCCACAAATACTAGAAATTAGCGCCCTCGACGCGGCCCAAGGACGGGGGTTGGGCCACAAACGTCCAAGTGTAGGGTCTGGAGTGGCGCAGTATTGGGGGGAAACGAGAAGAAATGAGGAGCACGACGCATCCGGCCCTCGACGCAAGGCGTGCACGGAGGTGCGGGCGAGGGAAGGAGGGTAGGGAGCGATGCAGGGAGACCTAAGACAAGACTGTGATGGGACATGTGACGCAGATGCGGGAGAAGAGGGTGACCTAGGCGGTGGTGCCACAGAAGTGACGGGTGAGTGAGCGACCGACACGAGCAGGCCGTGGCGACCTGGGTAGATGCAGCCACCCTGGGGGACGCCCCCACCGGAGGGGACGTGGTGTGAGCGTGAACAGGCCAGGCACCGGGTCCCGGGGGAACGTGGTAAGGGGGGCACCAGTGGCGGCCTCGGTACAAGCTGTGCATCGCTCGTGGCCAAGGAACGTAGTGGTGATGCGGAGGTCCTGGAGATAGCCGACACCAACCAGGTTCCTGGAGAACGAGGGGATGTGCAAGCCTGTAAGCGAGCCCGAGGGAACAGCCGAACAGGGAAGGGTGGTGGAGCTACGTGCAAATACCGGACCTGAGGAGGGGTTAGCAAGTGCTATAACGGCAGGGGCGGCAAGTGGCGTGAGCGTAGTGCAGTCGCAAAAGAAGCAAGCAGACGCACCAGAGTCCAGCGTCAAGGAGAGCGCAATGGTAGCGGCAGCCGGCGGGGGCACTATTGTGGCGCCTTGGCTAAACAAAGCAGGAGATCCTATGCCTGACGTAGCAGGGTAGCCTAGACTATGCACAGTTGACACATCTAGACTAACACAAGGGAATAGGGTTTAGTGGCACTAGATTCATCAGCATACATGGCATACAAAGCATACATAATCTGATGCATGTCCATCTCAAAGACCGGCACACGACGACGTACCAAGCTTTGCTAGTCGGAGAGGTCCAGCGCAGGGATGAACGGGAGACGGAAGAGGTTGTCAAGGCGGTGGTAACACCAAGCTGCGGTGTGACTGGGACGGTCGCGCACGGTGCTGCGACGGGGGCCAATCTGGAGCTAGTTCTGGCAGGTCACTGCACTGAAACCGCCACCCGACGCCGAGTTGCGAGCGCTGCCACCGCGATCGCCACCACCAAGGACGCTAGACTACCACGACGACGGAGGTTCCCACGGCTGCTGCTACTGCTGTTGGGGCTGTTGCTATTGCGGCGGCTGCTACTGCTACTGCTGCTCCTGCTCCTGCGTTGGGGCATCAGCTCCGGTCCCCTCGTCGGCACCACCGGCACTCGCACCACCTTCGCCACCTCCGCCAACCCCGCCACCCCTCCCTTCGCCACGCCCCCCCTTGGGGCGGCGGCCCCTACCCTGACGAGACTGCGCAGAGGCCGCCGTGGTGGTCTCAGCAGCAAGGGCTGTCTCAGTGACTGCAACAGACAAGTCAGAGTAAGAGCACTGGGAGGGAGGACAGCCCTGGAAGATAGGGACAGCCGCGGTACCACTGGACTGAGCGATAGCACGCTGGCAAGTCTCTATCGCAGACATGGTGGTGACGAACTCTGTAAAGGTGACGTCAGCTGGGCAGAGGCCTAGGAAGTGGTCATGGGCAGTGGCTACGCGGTCGGGAAGACGCGTGGCAACGAAGTAGAGGGTAGCGCCGATTGGAGGATGCAGTACAGTGAGCTGAGCCTCAGTGCTAGCAGCGCGGAAGCTTGTTTCAAACGCGTGTAGGTGAGTGGCCAGGTCAGCGACAGTGGGGAAAGATGCGAGATCAGGAAAGAGTAAGGGGAGCAGGAAACAGCCGGCAGAGGCGAAGGAGGGAGTAGAGTAGCATGCAATGACAACATCTAAGAATTCTTGCACAATCTTGAAGCTCTGAAAGCGCGGAAGCTCAAACAGGGGGAGGGCGCGACTGATAGCAAGCTGCGCAACCGCGTCGCGCGACTTCAGACAGAGCAGGCGAGCTCAGCAGCTGCAAGGACCTCACGCTCAGCAGACGTGGGGGCGTAAGAGAGGGCAGCAGGCGGCCTGGGGCAGGGGAGCTTACTGTCGACGTGGACGGCCAGGGACTGGCCATCCTGGCGCTGACCCCTCAGTGAGCGGCGGGGATCGGCGAGCCACGCCTCAAAGTCGATCACTCGACCCTCCGCATCCAGGCGGAGCACCGTGTCCGCCATCGCCATGGCTGCAGGAGTTGACAAGCGCTAGAGGTGGAGGAGGAGAGTGCAATGGAGCGCGGTGGAGAGCAATGGAGAGCGGTGGAGAGCGGTGGAGACCGGTGGCAAGCGTCGGAGAGCAGTGAAGAGCGATGGAGAGCGGTGGAGAGTGGTGGAGACTGGCGGAGACGGCCCGTGCAGAGGGGGGAGCCAAGGCCGGCGGGTCGGGCTGGTAGTACAGCGAATCGGCTGCTCGGCGGCGCGGCATGAATAGAGCCGGTGGCGACTGGGGCTGGTGCAGACATGGGCCGGCAGGAGCTGGAGCCAGCAAGCTGGGGCTGGTGAGCGGAGGCCGACGAGCAGATGCTGGCGAGCAGAGGGCGGCACGAACAAGGGCCGGTGCGGGGTCAAGGCCGGCACGGACGCGAGGCCTGGGGGCGCAGGGCCGGCGCGGGCCGACGGGGCCGGTGCTAAGCGGCGGGGCTGGCGCGGGCTGACGGGGCTGACGCGAAGCGGTGGAGCCGGCGCGGGCTGACGGGGCCAGCGCGAAGTGGCGGGACCGATGCGCGCGCAGCTCGGGCGCGGGTGCGGGCTAGGGCTAGGGGCTAGGACACGGGCTAGGGCTAGGGCTAGGGGCAGAAGCGTAAGCGGGGGGGACCTTACCTAGCGTGATACCATCTCAGAATAACGCAATGATTAGAATGAGGCATACAGGCAGGTTTTGTGCTATGGTGTTTTACTCTCTATGAGCATGCACCTTTCTAGCCTAAAAGAATATATGTATGTTGACATCCTCATGTATTGGCATCTTTGAAAACCGCGAATTTCTCTGTAACGTGTGGTATTGCTTGCTTTAAAGCACTATCAAGCTGCTTACAAGCCATTCGTACAATGTACACATGATCCCACTAACAGACATCAACGCTACTCATACAATCCGGATATGGACCCTTTGATGTATACATCCTGCTCTTATCCCGCGATGTATGGTCCCATTCAATGGGATGTGTCCCTTGGATTACATTAGCGAAAATTTTATCCTAACGAACGCACTCGAAAACTTATCGCGCACCAGTGAGCTCTTTTCACGTTTTTTGGGTTGCGGAGCAACCTATTGCGATCGATCGGACGAGATTTTTTTCAAGTTTTATTTAAAAATATATATCATTTTTTATTATATTGAACTAAAAGATGGAGACTAGTGGCGAATATAGTAGGGATCATTACTATATAGATTCATTAGTTTTGCTATGTGAAAAGTTGGATGAAAGTTCCATATCACAACTACCGACGAAAGTTCCATTCATTAGTAATCTATTCATCATACTATATTATTAGCAAATAAATTATGGAAAACAAAATTTGTAAATGTTTTTCATAATTGTCCGTCGCATATTTTTGTCGACGACAAAAATAAACAATCGCTTCCCCAGCTAAGTGGGGGAAATCGAAAGCCTAGAGGACAAGTCACATGATATATTTTGATGCAATACATTTTGTGACTGCAAGAAAATGGATTGCACTCATCATCTCCAGTTCAAATGACGGCACTTGATGTGGAAAGTCAAATAACATTACTTGAGATGATCAATACAACCCACTTTTCTCCATACACAAAATGCAGCACCCATCTATCAAGTAAGCCGTAGCAAAATGGAAAAGGGCCGCAACACAAAGCAAAAGAAAAAGAACACCGACACAACACATGGAATCTAAGATGCATTAGGAGAAAGAAATGCCGCAACAAGCAGAAGACATTTAAAACAGGTCATTCAACTGTCTATTGTAGATACAAACTACAGTCGGAAACCAGAGATCTCCTTGATGCACCATCATGCGTGGAAAAAGAAAGAGAGAGAGAGAAAATGAAAAGAACACAAGCTAGTTGAGAAAAGAAGATATGGTAGGACACGGGAAATGGAAACGATGATTGAAGAAATGAACGGCATATCAGACAGAGGTGAGAAAATGGGACGAGAGAGGTTGACAGGGAGAGAGCGGTGAGGAGGGGGGGTTGTGGGATGAGAAAACTGGAGAATGAGAGGATGCGAGAATGAGTGTGTGGTTAATAGGAGAATGAGACAGTGAGAGAATAATAAAACCAGAGAATGAGAGAATGGTAAATGGAAGAATTGAGACGATGAGAGTGTCATAAAATCAGATAATCAGAGAATGAGAGAGTGTTCAATAGGAGAATGAGACAACGAGAGAATTAGAAAATCAGAGAATGAGATAATGAGACAATGAGGGAACCAGAAAACCAGATGATGAGAGAATGAGAGAATGTGGGAGTGAATGGGAGAATGCGAGCATAAAGAAATTAGAGAATGATTGAGTGGGCTGATGTGTGAAAGGAGTGGGAAAATACAAGAATGTGATCTCGAGAGCATTAAAAATTTAGAGAATGAGAGAATGGTTTACGGGAGAAACGGACCATGAAAGAATCAGAAAACCAGAGAATGAGAATATGAGAGAGTTGTTAATGGGAGGATTGAGACAATGAGATAATTAAAAAAAAAGAAAAAAAAAAGAGAGAGAATAAGGGAGGGAGGGAACAATGGGAGAATGAGACAATGAGAGAATCAGAAAACCAAATAATGAGAGAATGTTAGATTGCGAGAATGCAAGAATGTGAGAGCGAATGGGAGAATGAAATCATAAAGAAACCAGAGAAAGAGTGAGTGGGCTAGTGTGTGAAAGGGGGAGTGGGAAAATGGGAGAATAAGAAAAAAAAACAAAACAAAACACAAACACAAGTTTAACGGTAGCGCACGGGAAATGGAAATGAGGATTGAAGAAACGAGCGACGTATCAGATAGATGTTCAACAAATGGAAAAGAGAGAAAATAGGAAGAGGGAGAGAGAGAGAGAGAGAGAGAGAGAGAGAGAGAGAGAGAGAGAGAGAGAGAGAGAGAGAGAGAGAGAGAGAGAGAGAGAGAGAGATAGAGATGGAGAGAGAGAGAGAGAGAGAGAGAGAGAGAGAGAGAGAAAGCAAGAGAGAGAGAGAGAGAGAGAAAGGGAGAGAGAGAGAGAGAGAGCAAGAGAGAGAGAGAGAGAGAGAGAGAGAGAGAGAGAGAGAGAGAGAGAGAGAGAGAGAGGAGATAGAGAAAGAGGGAGAGAGGGGCAGAGAGGGAGAGGGAGAGAGGGGCAAAAAGAGAGAGGGGGAGAGAGAGAGAGAGAGAGAGAGAGAGAGAGAGAGAGAGAGAGAGAGAGAGAGAGAGAGAGAGAGAGAGTCCCTGCCAATCCCCTCATCAATCCCATCCCCCCTCCCCCCCCCGCAATCCCGCCGTCAATGCCGCCGTCGCCAATCCCCTGTCAATTCCGTCACCAATCCCATTGCCATTCCCCTATCAATCCCGTCGCCATTCCATCCGTCAATCCCATCTCTATTTCCCCTGTCAATCCCGTTGCCATTCCCCCTATCAATCCCGTGGCCATTCCCCCCCAAATCCCATCGCTATTTCCTCCGCCAATCCCGTCGCCATCCCCCCCGTCAATCCCGTCGCAATTCCCCCCATCAATCCCGCCTCTACTTCCCCGGTCAATCCCGTCGCCATTCCCCCCCGTCAATCCCGTCGCCATCCCCCGTCAATCCCGAGATTGAAACCCCTTACTAGAAGAGACAGAAAAATGAATTCAAAAGGAGATAGGGGAACCCATAGAATGACTTGCCTTGGGTAGGAAACTAGGTGGCGAGGTGGCGTGGCTGAAACAGCAATGTGAGAAGCGAAGGTAAGGACGGAGCGAGAAAAAGAAGAAACGAAACCCTAGGGAGCATTATCATTCGTAGCAAATACTAAAAGTGTATTTAGACTATTCTCTGAGCATGCGTCACAGAGTAGCTTAAAGTCGGGGTACACATTCCTGGAATTCTGATCAAATTATAAAAATTGGGATGGGGATTACCCAGTGACCACATCATGGGAAAAAGAACCTCGCCAGCCTAGGAACACATCGGGAGGTGCCATATGTGGGAATTCTGTACTTCAGATTCACTGCTTGAGTCCCCCCCTCCAACAATTTTGTTTCTCCCCACACCCCAAAACCCCTACCCTCTCACGCATGCATCTCGTTCCCCGCCCCCCAATTTAGAAAGTTTATCACATTTCGCGTGGGAAATTTCGACGCAAGACTTCCGCGAGCTGCGCAATTCCTCTGCGCCCTTCCGGTTCTTTTATTCCCTCTCAACCCAATGTTTACACAATCCCCACGAGACGAAATGCACGCGGACGCGAACCAATGAGAATGACTCGCTGTTCTCCAATCTCTCGCCACGCTCCTCACCCAATCCACGCGTTCCTCCACTGTTTGGCACTGTTCATTTCATAAATTTTCAAGGTGTACCGCAGCTGTAATGGGCGGCGCGTTTTAGTAAACCTCGATTTTTGAGCTGGCTCTGTCAAACCTGCAGGATAACCGATATACAGTGGTGAGAAACAGGGATGTATACAAACAAAATACAGTGACGGAAACAATTGTCCGGATGTATTGCATTAATGAGGGTTTTTGGGCTTTCCGACCACTGTACATAAAGTCTTAATGTTTCATGGTGGTACACTTTGGGATGGGCACATAATGGGCGTGTTCACTGTGCAGAAATCCATAATAGTACACTGGATCTAACTTAGTGCCAAAAGATATACAAAGAGTACATCCGGACAATTGTTTCCCAAGACAAAGAGCAAACTTCCTAACATCGTTTCTAGTACCTAGTCCACCAACCCTTGGCCTTGATCACCACCCGGACCCTCCTAGGCATGTTATCTACGAGGCTAGTACAAACCTTTGCAGGGATCTTCTCGCACTCTTCCTGGACCCACCCTTTTGCATAAAAGGGTGAGCACTAGGAAAATGACGAAGGATTTGAGCGTTACAAGAGTATTGAGCACGATTTCGTATTGAATGTTATCTCTGAGACTAACCATGCTGAGGTGTGGCCAAAGATGCCAGAAGTCGATTGGTCCCATCTTATGATGGATCGTCTTCGTCATACCGTTGTAGGGTAAAATTACGAGCAGAGTGGCGAAAACTAGCGTATCCGCCGCGAAACTTAGGGTAACATAGCACGGTCGACTATGCACCCTTGCACTATTAGAATCACGCTAGGATCTGTAGGTCTAGTCACGGTGCAGCAGTCAAAGAAGTCGCGACTATTCGGAAAGAATATCCGGGTTGAGGTCTGGTGAGGAAAAGGGTCACTCCAGCGCAACACACTCATGCTCTCCATTCCATTATAAGCCATGTGTCCTGTCTAGGCTTGGAATGGCTTGGAGAGCATGAGTATGTAGCACTGGAGTGACCCTCTTCCTCACCAGACCTCAACCCGGATATTCTTCCCCACCAGTCGAGGCTTCTTCGATTGCTGCATTGTGATGAGATTTGTGGATTATAATGTGATTCTACTAGTGAAATGGTGCACAGTCAACCGTGCTATGTTACCCTAAGTTTCGCGGCAGATACGTTAGTTTTCACCACTCTGCTCGTAATTTTACCCGACAACGGTACGACGAAGACGATCCATCATATGATGGAACCAATCGACTTCTGGCATCTTTGGCCACACCTCAGCGTGGCTAGTCTTAGAGATAACATTCAATTTGAAATCGTGCACAATACTCTTGCATACGCTCAAATCCTTCGCGATTTTCTTAGTGCTCACCCCTTTATACAAAACCGTGGGTCCAGGAAGAGTGCGAAAAGATCCCTGTAAAGGTTTGCACTAGCCTCGTACATAACATGCCTAGGAGGATGCGGGTGGTGATCAAGGCCAAGGGTCGGTGGACTAGGTACTAGAAACAGTGTTCAGAAGTTTGCTCTTCGTCCTGGGAAACAATTGTCCGGATGTACTATCTGTATATCTTTTGGCATTAAGTTAGATCCAATGTACTATTATGGATTTTAACACTCTGAACACATCCACTATGTGCCCCTCCCAAAGCGTACCACCACCAAACATTAAGACATTATGTACAGTGGTTGGAAAGCCCAAAACCCCTAATTAATGCAAAAAAATCCAGACTGTTGTTTCCGTCACTGTAGAATAACACTTCATCAACAGTAAAATAACATCACATCAAATCGTAATAATCATAATCTTGATGTAAATTACAAGATAACATGCTTAAAATTGCAAAACAGACAGAGATAGCTCCGTAACCCTAAGACGATTTAGTCGACTCTTGTTTTATTTTTTGGGCAGGGAACTTTGCACTATAAAGTACAGCACAAGAGTAAGCCCTCAGTTGTAACTGCTTCTTAGAGGCCTAGGCGTGTAACGTCGTACCTCTACCGAGCTGCCAATGGAGGTTTGTGAATCATGCGCGGATTGGTCCAAATTGATTGGAAGTTCATGTTCCACATGATCCATTTCGCTCAGTTGTCCAAAATGCGGCTCAGTACCTGATCCTCCTCTTCTGTTGCGCTATCCCTCTCCCAATTTTTTTTACCCGGTCTGCCCCGGTAGTGTCACAGGATTGAATGAGGTTTGCTCAATATTGCACTATCAATCAGTACAAGTACTTTTATACTTCCAAAGTACATCAGGTAACCAGGAATATTCTATCCAAAAAGAATAGACCCTTCTAGAAATAGAATCACCTTGCGTATAGCCACACGAGGCTATTGGCTTTAAGGGATTACGGTAAGATTACGCTAGATGTAGCGCGCCACTACATCCTAAGCCTGGTCGGTGATATAATGATTAAAAAAAAGGAATGACATGGAAAGGAAATATGGGAAGGAGGAAACTGGTGTAACGGGGTCGTACTCTCGCACTTCTCCCCCTCAAAGTTGGGTGGTAGAAATAACACCCGGCTTGACGCGGTGGTCGCGAAGAGGACGACGGGCATTACCCAAGTCGGATTCAGAGACGCAGCCTCCGAATGATAAAATCCCTTCCAGCAAAGAAGAAGCTTCAGGGGGCCATCCCGATGATGATGGTGTGCAAGGACAAACTCAACCTCATACGTGGGTTCAGCGTTGACGCGGACGGGTCGCAGCGGTTGGCGTTTGGTGTAGAGTATGCTCGATCTGAATAGGGTTGGAGAAGCTGGATGTGGAAGGCGTTATGGATCTTCCATGTGGCTGGTAGGCGTAAGTGGAAGGTGACTTAAGTGACCTTTGCTTCAACAAGTTTAGACCCGCAAAAGCAAGGTTGAAGCTTGGATGGAAGATGGCTGATGTCGAGATTATGGTGTGGATAACTGTAGTGATGAGCGGACAAGTGATTCTGCTGTTGTTGGATGTCCAAGTGGTGTGTCCGGTGTTAGAGCTTATGGATAACGGTGATGAAATGGATTTGTCAGTTGCTGTGGTGTGAGCGGGTTGCGTCTGTTGCGAAGGAATAATGGTAATAATCCTGTCATACTCGAGGTGGCGTTGATGTAGACGCACTCCCATATCAGCGGCGTTGTGCAGAAGTTGATCAACAATCTGATTGAGCCACGCTGTATGTCCGTCAGTTTGTATGTGGTACGCGGATGGCGTTGATCGTGGTCGAGATGTTGTGTCATGAGATGTTGCTGAATAGTAGATGTGCTGCCATTTTGTTGCGTGCTGTAACTAGCACACTTTACGTCCAGTCTCTGGTAGCACACCCTGCCATTACATGCATCTCTTCTGCGTATGAAGATGACCAACTGTTGGTGGTATAGGAGTCGTGTCATAGTACTGCTTCTGTAGCAGTGTTGTAAGGGATACATGTAGCTTCTGTCAAATGCAGGTCCATGCCTTACTGTTGTCACGAGTCGTACCCTCTCGGCATCATAGTACTGTGGGGTGGAGAGCAAATTCACTGGTAGTAACTCGGTCCATCACATGGTCTGCTAGTCACACTGCCCTTAGTACAACATTGCGTACGAAGTGTCACTCAGCGTATCCCTTGTGTTTAAAACCATGCGAGGTGCTGGTACCATAAACGCGGAGCTGGTAACTTCTAGGATCGGCGCCAAAGTAGTTTCCCTCGGTGGTTGCTCAAGCAAGGAATCTCAGTTGCGTAGATATCCAACGGTGATGGGTTAGGATACTGGGAATTTTAGGGCTATTCTCAAATAATCCTATCCCATTTCCAAATGGGCATTGCTGACCACCAATCTAGCATGACCTTATGTACTTCCAGTTTAGCACGGAGGCCATCGGTAGGCATCGGTATCTGGGCACACATATTGGGATAGGTTTTCTGGTGCCATCATGTGTTGTCTCATTCTGTCACTATCCTTGAAGTAGCGTTGATGTCGAAGACATCTCAGCTACTCAGCATCAGTGTTGAAGTCTGCTCCATTTCGGCAAATAGGGGTGTTGTTGGAGATACGCGGAGTCCACTATCCAGAGTGGCGTCGGCGCTCCATTTCACACCTATCTGTTTTTGTGAAGGTGGTGCTGGTGATGGATAAGTTGTAACACATGTTTTTTGACTTTAAGGAAAGCCATAGGCCATGAGGACTTGGGTGCCGCTAGAGTACCGTAGTCCTCCCATCCTCATAAGAGCAGATATCTCCTGCTCTCGAGATTATATGACATTGCCATAGCAATTCCATTGCATAATGGTATCTCATTTCCACTAGCTGGAAATCAATGTTGTGCTTGGCCAGGACTTCACGATCATACTCAAATATTATCCAATGTTATCTCCATTGAGCCGAGAATCATCCATCAGGATTTGGTTGTGACTGTTGGGTCAAGTCTTCTACTGCGGCGGCGGTGACGGTAGCGACGATGGCGACAGCGGCAGCTACTGCAGAGAATTC
Organism: Closterium sp. NIES-67; assembly: GCA_027943415.1. Taxonomy (NCBI): domain Eukaryota; kingdom Viridiplantae; phylum Streptophyta; class Zygnematophyceae; order Desmidiales; family Closteriaceae; genus Closterium; species Closterium sp. NIES-67. The sequence continues at coordinate 499,162 of BQMB01000249.1, forward strand.
TCTCAACTCCTAATGGTTGAAGAACAATCTATCAACTCCCTCTTCCCCGTAGAGTGTTCCTGATGGGTGTAACTGGAGTAACTACCAGGAATACGTACACATGTGTTGCTCCATTGGTGTCGGTGATGGTTTCATTTGAGGGTATGAGGAGAAATTTGCTTCTCCCCTCAATGTATCCACGGGTAGCAATTCCTGGTATGCTCATCTGTGCCTCCGATGTACGGTCAGTAGAGCACGTGAAAACCCGACCGTGGTTGGAAAAGCAAGTCCTTCAAGGACTCTACGTGCCTCGATGGGTTCATCAACTTCAGTGCTCTTTTAATCCCTCCCCCCCCCCCCCCCCCCCCCCCCCTCCCCAACAGGCTGAACCACCCTGCAGTCGAACAAGTAGTGAGTCAGCGTCTCTTCATCTCCACAATGAGGGCACCTCGCCTTATCCCCTTGGAAGGGAAGCCGCTCCCCCTCTTGAAGATTCGGACAGTGAACCCTCAGCATGACATCCCTAGCCTGCTGAGGAGTAGCAAGAGAGTCGCGAACCCGAAACACTTTCTTCCTGTCGATGGCCGCACCCCCCCTTTCTTCCCAGCGCACGTGCTGCTTTGACTTCCCACTGCCTCCGGCCACCTTTCCGCAGGTCCTTTATCTGCACAATCCTTCCTGCGATAGATAATTCCATGCTCATCAGCCTCGCCTCTAGAGACCCCGGCAGGCCCACTACCCTCTCCTCCACCACCAGTAACCAAAAGCTCTCTGCCATGGACCTCCCTTCGTCTCAGCATCCCCTCCGCCATCATCTCCACCCTGTCGCAGAGCAGACAGCCCTCGCATACCCCTGTAACCTCCCACGTCTAGGTAGTAGGGGGCGGGTAACTAGCTGTTCTTACTAACTTCGTTGCTTGATAGATCGCCTTGGCTTCCAGCTTCTCCAGCACATGAACTTTCCAGGCTACCGATAGCGCTTTGAAAGCCTTTTGCGACACCTGAGCCATGCCGCTGCTCCCCAACTCTGCTCCCAGCAGCACACTATCCTTCCCCGTTCTCGACCCATTCCTGTGTTTCAAAATCAGATCCGCAATCGTCAAGCCCATCAGGCCCTCTGCCCCTTCTTGCTTTGCAAAAGGAGCTTTCCCTGCTCCTGCTCCATATCCCACATGTGGCTCACCTCAGAGACTTGTATTACTTTCTCCTTCATGCACACTGCAGCAGTCTGCTTCCAGCGCTCACTCCCCCCACCCCAGTTCTTGAGCAGGGATGGATGAGCATAAAGGGAAGCCCACCCCAAGGGGAGAGCCGCCGCTTGCCTAGTAAGATCTTGTTTCAGTAGGGACGGCTGAACCAGCGCTGCCACAATGTTCCTTAGCGCCAAGTTGTCGACCCTCGCTTTTGGATCGACCACCCCCAGTCCCCCATCCTGTCAAAATTTAAAAATGACTTCCTTGCTCCACAACGTAAAATGCCTTTCCACGTCCGCCTTGTTCCCAGACACGAAATCTGGACACATCTTCTCTGCTTTCCTCCAAACCGCATCTGGCGACGGGTACACCTGCGCCTGGAAGAGGAGTACCGGCATAACATACAGATCGTTACCCACGCCGAGGCGGTCAAGAACTTAGACTGCCATTTCATCATAGTCTCCTTGACTCTGCGGAGGGCTTTGTCCCAGGTGGGCCCTGCCCCACCACACGGTGAGATCCATATACCAAGCGCCTGCTCCGCTTCATCCCCTTTCAGCCATTTCAACATGGACTTGCGTGGTAACACTGCTCTAACATTCCTCTTGAGCGGCATCAACGTCGACTTGTTCCGGTTGGTCACTAGGCCCGATAGCTCCCCAAACTCTGTTAGCAAAGCTTCCGCTCACTTCAACTGCTCTACTCCGTTGATGATTAGCGATGTGTCGTCCGCATGCCCCACATACGCTAACCTATGATTCCCACTTAACGTAAGACCCAGACTCCTCCTCTCTGCTTCCCCGCAGAGTGGTTCCACGGTGCAGAGGAAGAGATACAGCGCCAACGGGCAGCCCTGCCGCACCCCCTTCGTGACTTCAATTTGATCTCCGATCCACCCGTTCACCACTAGTCTGGTACCGGAGCGATCATGCAATCCAGTCACCCACTTCATGAGCTCTTCACGTACACGAACGTTCTAGCGAAATCATACATGTGGAGACCAGTTCACGAACCAAGAGATATGTCAGAGCTATGAGTGCCGAATGACCCACCCAGCTGGTCGAACTTAAAACGTGTGGACTTACACATCATCACCTGCTCGCTCGGCCATCACCACTCTCCCAAACCAGCAGTGCAAACCAAGCCTCGAACACATCACATGTTGTTACAAAAACCGTTTCAATTCCGAGGATTCTCAAAAATTAGAGAAAGGGCAGGTTATCCGTTAATTTGCCATATCAGACGTGCCACTCCGCCCATAACAAATTGCAATCTTGCGGGCACTGCCGTCCGGTAAGTGTACAAGCCCTTTTTGCCGATGGTTTTGGGCCAAGGATACATGCACGCAGCGTGGAAACTATTGATGTGTCTGGATCGTACACCATGTGTATTCCCCCACAGCACTGCACACTTGTAAGGATTTCACAAATCCTTACTGAGGCTCGCCACTACGAGTACCGCGAAGAGCTTGTGTCCGCTGCCTCGGCCCTCAAGTCTCACGTCAAACCACCCCCGCCGACCTATTCGACCCCGAACATGTTACCGAGGCGCTCCGAACCCATTTTGACCCCGTCGCCCTCGGGTCTATCGAGCCCTTGACTGGTCCAACTCTCGAGGTTCAACCTGGTCAACTCACACTAAATAAGCCATAGGCCTCATTTGTATTGACATGAATTGTAGTCACGCTCCCCTTGAGAATTATACGCTATACTCTGTATTAACTCATAACACCTGGTATCAGAGCCACGATTCTTCCCATCTACTGTATGTTCCGATAGGGGAGCAGCCCCTATCGGGGAAGGGGGCGAAAGGATGCTGGTAGCGTAGCACTTCCGATGCCACCGGATCCTGTCCGATGGACGGCTGGGATTAGTCCGTCCTCCCTTTCCCCGGGCGTAGACGGAATTATTTTCCGTCGAGAAGTTGCGACATTTTTGCCGTGTTTTTCGGGTATGTTCGCTAGTGTTTCGTAATTTCTGGAGGTTCTGATAGACTTTTACGATTGGCTTATGAAAATTGCGATGGCTCATCAGGAGAAGACAAGTGCACGGGAATCCTCGGGCGACTGGGTGATGGTCACCAGGAGCGCACAAATGGGCAAAAATGGCAGGACGTGCGGCGATGTGCATCTGTTGTGCCGTGTGGCTGCATGGTGAAGTGTAGCTGCGTCGCTGACGTTGGCGTTTTCCTGCACGCTAGTTGCAGGCGATGGACGGGACTTCCAAGACTATTTCAGTAAGGGGCGGCTGCGGTTATTTCGGACTGCCACGATCGCATAGTCATACGGGTGGGTGAGCCAGACAGCATCAGTATGGGTTGTTTCACATGGAGGTGATGGAGTTGTTCTTGAAGATTTTAGCGAGGCGATGTCCTGAGTTGGGGAGGCGTTTTTGTGGAGCAGCGTTCATACCCCCACGATCAACGGAAACGGAGGCCACCACCTAAGGTTGTGTATGAAGTGTTTTCCACCGGGGCACCGCATGCGTCAAACCGTCAAGAGCTAAAGCAGTTGAAGAAGAACGACTGGGAGAAGCTGGTTTTTAGCTAAACGTCAGGCAGCATAAGGATCCCCTGCTTACGGAGCTTTGTCGCCCGAATATCACCATTCCCACCAAGTTGTAGTGTCGACTATGGGTCGTCCACACTTGGCGAAAGAGGAGTGAACCTGCAATCTACATTGTGCTAAGGGGTGTCTCTGGAATTTATAGAGTTACTGTAGCAGTGGGGCGGAGAGTTTCACCTGGTGCAGCAGAGGAGTTTCAGAATATTGCGGGTGTAAATTCCGAGTGTCCTACCCTGGCACGTCGGGAGGCAGGATGCGTCCAGTGGTCGTGCGGGGACTTGTTTAGTCTAGCCGACTTTGTCGTGTGCCCTCCACGCCTCTGACAGTGCAAATTTTAAAGGAGTTAGTTAAGCAGCAAAGCAGTTTGGGTAACCTGCAGCAGCCGCGAGATGGGTGAACGTTTGCACGGCCAGCTGGTCTGGGATAAAATATTATTTTAAGATCTTGGGTTACAGCTGGAGGAGTTCGTCACTGTTTCTGAAAGTTTTGGAGTGCGGCTAAGCGGAGGGAGTTGACCCTGATTACGCGGGCTACTTTGACGCGTGATAATGCCTAGGACCTACTTTGGTACTAGGATGAGCGTGACGACGGGTGAACATCGGCGCGCTGGGTAACTTCAGGGTACCGGGTAGGGAATTCTTCAAGATTCGACGGAACAGCTGGCCAACTTTAAAGCCCACGTACCAAATATCCCAAAATTTGACTTGAGCTTCCTACCTTTGGTTGAGAGTTCCCTAGAAAAACTATTCGACAACCAATCCCCTCCTCCTATCCAACCAACCTTTCTACCATTGAACCACTGGGCACGCAGAAACTTGGGGAACAACACAGACGTGTGCTCTCGCATATGTCACGAACGACCTTACATGTTGATTAATGGCCACGTCATTCGCTTATCGACAATTTTCACTGTTCACAAGGCTTTTGCTGTAGTATTTACCCTTGCCCGTTCAATCAGCTGGGAATTTTGACCATCTACAACGGCCACGATTAAAAGCGATCGTTTCGACAATTTCTAACCATCGATTGCAGTTCGACTTGAAGACCTCATCCGGACCAGGGCTCATGTTAGGTTTTTTAACAGCTCTAGCGCTCAGGGCTCCCTTCGAATTTCACCACGAAAACCCAAGATCCGAATCTGAACTTCTCTGTTTATTCAGGGCCAGCCAAAAAATGCTCAGAGGGCGCACATTTTCAAAGATTCTTCTTGAGGTTGTTCCACGCTCCGCGGCTTATCGGAGTCACGTGTGTTCTAGGGGTGTGTTGGAAGTACTCCTTCCCAACTACAGTAATAGCCTGGTAGCCGGGTCCTTGAAAGAGAGACGAGTGTTAGGGAGTATGAGAAACTCTATTCTTGGGGGGGGGGGGGCACCGGGAGGGGAGGGTGTGGGTAGTAAGAAAAATCAGGGTTGCAAAAAACTCTACTCGGATTTTCCATAGTCGTCTTGAGACCTTCCCAGATTTTGTCAGGGTTGGGTAAAAAAGAACCAAGAGAAAATCAGGGCTGGTGCAAAGACACCTTAGAAATTCAGTTAAGTTAGGGCACATGCCCTGATAACATATGCCCTGATCCGGTCGGCGTAATAATTACGCTTGTCACTGTGCTGAAGACCTACAGTCACATAAGGGACTACTTTTAATGACAGTTCGGCCTTCGATATACGGAGGGCCTTCCTTAGAATATAGGAGGATTTAAGGATTTTCACGAATCCTTAATGAGGCTCGCCACAGCGAGTACCGCAAACAGCTCCCGTCCGCAGCCTCGGCCCTCAAGTCTCGCGTCAAACCACCCCCGCCGACGTATTCGGCCCCGAACGTGTTACCGAGGCGCCCCGAACCCATTTTGACCCCATCGCCCTCGGGACTATCGAGCCCTTGACTGGTCCAGCTCTCGAGGTTCAACCTGGTCAACTCGCACTACATAAGCCATAGGCCTCATTTATATTGACAGGAATCGTAGTCACGCTCCCCTATAGAATTCTGCGCTATACTCTGGATTAATTAATAACTTAGAGCCTCACAGCACATACACTGCACACTCCCACAGCACTGATGTGTCTGAATCTTATAACGTGTGAATTCCCCCACAGCACTGCACACCAAAAAACGATACCCTACAACTTTGTTTCCGGTCAGTGACAATCAAAGCTGCAATCCTATTCGTCCCTGCTCTCAGTAACAGGCACAGGTGCAATTGAAGGTGTCTTTTCAGTTGGCGTCATCCCAAATTGGTGTCATCCGGGAAAGCTAAAATTTGGTCGAATGCTGTAAATTTCCAGCAAAACGCACGTGATTGGTTTTCCGATTCCTGGATGACACCAAATTGGAATGACACCAACTTGGAAGACGCCTTATCGTTGTTCCATTTCGTCGCAACCGTAGGTGAACGCATCATCCTGCTGCCCGTGCCATCTCATTTCGTCCTGGCTCCGGGCAGCATTCCGGCAGCGCGCATGCGTCCTTCCCAGTCAAGTTCAGGGGGGCGCTTCGTGGCGGGGAGATCCAAACCAAACCAAGCTATGTACACCTAGCCTGCGTTATTTTTACACCCAGTAGTTTCACAAGGGATGCCACCGAGAGGGTATTCCACCCCCGAAAACAGCTCCTGGAGACCAGATCTGGATACCCTTGAAAAACAATTTGAACTTGGTTTTCTATACGAAACGTTTACTGCTCGATTCAGTGTTTCTGGAGTCAGGAAACCCGACGTCATCTTAGGCAGTGCTCAAAGTTTTTTTGCCCGCGTGGAGTCTTCCCAGTTTTGGCCGTAGGGACAAGGGGGTACTGTCTACGCACTCAGAAATGGTCAGTGTGGAAACAAAAGTTTTTTTTGCCGCCCATTTCCAGGGTGTAAAATTACCGCGGTCTAAGTGTATCCATCTTCTTCTCCACCGCCTTCCATCTTCTTCTTCACCGCCCTTGCCCTCCCCCCCCCCCCCCCACCCCCACCCCCACCCCTCCCCCACATCCCACACTTTCAGACACACACACATCCACACACGGCCCTTCCATGCCTCCCCCATATTTCCGCCACCGCGGAACAACCAACCAACCAAAACCTGGGGTTTGTGGACTGCGCGGGTCGCCGAGCCAATGGCCGCTCTTGTCTCGACTCGACCTGCAGTGCAGTCAACCTGCTGCGGCGTGGCGTTAGGCTGGTGAGAGGGGGCGGTGGGGGTTGGAGGGGAGGGAGTGGGGGGGACGCGGAACATCCTGCCGAGTTAGATCGCCTTCGAAAGTTTGGACAGCAACCGAAGTTTGGACATGAGGTAAATTTTTCGTTTTTCACAGGATGACAGTCTAATTCACGGGTATACTCGTGTTATTGAATATCAAATCATTGTACATTCCTTAACCAATCAATTTATAGAGACTCGACTACTCCGCCAATTTCTCGCTGAAACACACTGTTGCAGTGCACGTTTAGGTGGAGACCTGGGCTTTGGAAAATAGTAAACTGGGAAAAAAACCTGGGGTCTGCTGTTTTCTGGGTAAATAGGTGTACAGATTGAGAAACCAGCTTTCCTGTCCAAACTTCGGTTGTTGTCCAAACTTCCGAAGGTGAACCTAGTTGTCCGAACCTTAGTATCAACCGTTAAGACCATTGAATATCTCTCTACAACGCACAGAACCTTCCTCACCTCGTCGAAATTTCATTTTTCCTGAACACAACCAACCCAAACCCCACAGATCCGTTCCGTTCTTGGAAATGTCTCGGCTCACCACGCCACCCTTGACTCTCCCAAAGCTCCACAATCGCCAGACCAAGCCACCCCTTCCCCCGGTTTTGTACCCCTGATCTTTTGGGTCTGGTCTGGAGGGAGAATGATGCGTTCGCGGGCTCGTTCAAGAGAATGACCCGCGCTCGAGTCCAGTCGCGTAGGCTCGTGGAAAAGCGTAGGCCTGGCAGCAGCACTCACTGTGGATGAGCTGAGGCTCGGAGCTCAGCTTTGGTATAAACCTCGGAGGTTTGGAAAGAAGCGTAGGCTCGGAGCTCCGTGGGGAGGCCGCGCTCAGGTCGCGGCGCAAACTGTAATGCTGCCGCCCTGGGCTGGAGCCTCACGTGCGCAGGCCCGTGCGCGGATGCGCGCGAGGTCGCTCTCTCTCGTCTCGACTCGAGTTGATGGAGACGAAACTCTCTCGTCGAGTCTGTCATTCACTCAGCGGCGCCCCCCCAGCGGAGGCTCGCGTGTGATGCATGGCGCTGCACGCGCCCCTGTCGCTCCGGTGCTGGGTGGTGGTGGATGGATACGTGGACGGTCATGTCGTTTCCGCTAACCTCAGCGCACCTTGGTTGGGGGGTCTTTGATTCTTGAACATGACTGAATCCGTCGCGTCGTCTCGTCCAGTGCGGATGGCGGGGAGATGAGTGAGACGGGCAGAGTGCATGGCTTACGCGCACTGGGGCAGAGTTTTGCTGTTCACCGCCTCCTAGTCCTTCCGCTCCGCCCGCTCCGCCCGATCCGCGGCTCTTCCTTCTCACTGTACAGTCATGCGCTGTCTGTCAGCCGTGCTGTCAGTCGTGCCGTGCGGCAACAGAAACTGTGTCATCGCGTGGAAATGGATGTTCTGTAGGCGAGTCTCCCACACCACGACCGAGGCCGCACCGCACCCCCCGTGTAATCTTCTCTTCTCGCGCGCGTAGTAGTCGTAGTCGTCACGTGTCTGCCGACGCGCTCAACGCCGCACCGCATTTAGGACGTTTCTTTCGCCCGAGCCTTCCGGACGAAACCTCGCTCTACTAGTTGTTGGTTGTCGCGCTGTTACCTGACGCGCAGTGACTCATTTCAATGAGTAACAAAGTTGTTACAAGATCGCAGGCCGCACGCCTTTCAGGACCGTTGTAACAAAGTTGTTACAAGTTGAGACCCCTTTCGGGACCCTTCTCAGGAATTCTCATCTCTAGTCGATTTTCCGCGGGGGTCGCGGGGGCGACGAGTTCCCAAGTCGGCTATCGCGCGAGCCGCGCGGAGATTGGATCCTGATCTCGTCCTGGCGGCCGGGACAGTACGGCTGTGCCGCCCATGGGCCCGCCGAATACGACAGACGACGGCGGGGGCGGCTGCTTTCAAGTTAATGGTAACGACGTCGCAGGAACGCACGCATTCCTCTCTGCTAAAAGCATGTACTCAATCGGCGGCGGCGGCGGCGGCGGCGGCGGCGGCGGAGGAAGAAGGGGGGAGGAAAGAAACGCGGGATCGACGGCGAAATGAAGTCCCCCCATTCCCCGCCGCACTCATCGCCGCTTTTTCCGCCGCATTCGCCGCCGAGTGTCGCGCTGAACCTAATGGATGCGAGCTGCTGCCGGAGGGAATCTCCAGGGCCGCGCCGCGGGGAGGAAATGACTCGCGGCCTTCGACTTAATAGTAGCACCACTACTCTTGGCGAGGCGACGCGCGACTTCGCAAGCGCGCTTCGGGGGCAAACTGCTGCTAGTAGTGCTGCGTACCCGGCGCCGAGCCTTCAGATTGGTTTTGCGACGCCTCACTATTCGACACTGCAGGTCCTTCAAGGCTGCAGGCGAGACGCGGAGTCGGAATCGGCAGAAGGCGCGGAAGGCGCGGAAGCAGCGGCGGAAGGCGCGGAGCACGCCGCGCAGGGGAGCGGGGGAGCGCCGCCCGCGGCGGTGCGGCGGGTGCGGCGGGCCGGGGGGGGAAGGACTTTGCGGAAGATCCACAAGGCGGACCGGGAGAAGCTGCGGCGCGACCGCCTGAACGACCAGTTTGCCGAGCTGGCCTGCGTGCTGAGTGCGTCTCCCCGCTTCCCCCCGCTTCCCG